>JARHVA010000182.1:20000-55000 GCA_037957365.1 Torreya grandis | reverse complement strand
ATGTTACCCTTCATGATTAATTAATGTTGTATATTGGCTCTGTGTTTTATTATTATGGAATGGGTTGTGCCTTAGCTTGTTGGATGCAACTTTTAATTTAATGCATATTCCATTAATTAATTAAAAATGTATGCATTTAATTCCTTGAGTACAATATCCCTTAAATAATGTGTCTTATTACATTCTCAGATGTCACAATAGAAACCCAATTTTGAAGATCCACAATAGGGATGGTACCAAATACCAAAAGTTTATTTATTGACTCAACCATTATGGTAAAATAATGGATTATTATTTTAACATAGACAATCATATTTCTTCCTAATTCATGTGGAAAATTTTTATGTCTAGTTGAGGTAAATTGGGTTAAGCAAGATGAATGTTTGATTGTGTAGTAAATCTGACTTTGAAGGCAAAGAGTCTTAGAGTGATAAAGTTAAGTCAATCAAATACAATCTTAAATAAACTTATATTATATAGTGTTTAGTTTTGAATACCAAAATTTTTGGGGATTCGGTGACTTGGTCCTTGAGGTAAACTAATGAATTATTATTTTAACATTTATTTAAAATTATTATGTCATGATATTCTCAACTAATAATCAGCATGAATTATGCAGTACATTCTTTATTTTAAGTAATTCTAACTTATATTGGAAGTCATTGACTCAAATTACTAGAAATTAAAGTTAAATTTTTAAATTCTAATTGATAATATTATGGTAATTTTGGTGATTAAATTCTCTTGTGATAGCTTTATTTTGAGTAAATATTATATATTGTGATTAACACCAATTGAGATATAATATTTTGAGTACATATGTAGCAATATGCTAAACTTGTTTCATTATGATCAAGAGCAGGATGAGTATGGATGAAAGATAGTACAGAATTATGCCTCATCAATTAATGTCAAACTTATTATTTTGTGACATGTTTTACCACCTTATGAAGTAGTTATAGTTATGAAAGAAGAACATTTTAAGATACTCCTTGTTTTTATGATAATGACTATAGTTGTCTTAACCTCCTTGGAACATACTTCTTATTATACAACTATGCTTAAAAATAATTTTGTATTCTTATGTTGATTTCCTTGCCCTAACTGAGGAACTTGTTTTTAAAAGGTGAAATATTATAATTTCATTATATGAGTGCTTGAGGGATAAATCCTAAAAGATGAATCATTAAGGGTAATATAGTTTGCTTGTGATGGACATAATAAATTGTGCTCTTATGAAAACTCATCTTGGGCATGAATTGGAATATGATTCTCAACCTCTAAATTCATTCAAGTAGACATTATTGGATGATTAAAGTATGGGGAAACCTTGATCAGATGGATGTGGTAGTTTGGTGTGTAAAGTTTTAACCTTGGAAATAAACCCTTGTTTAGTTTAATGAAACAACAATAATGTAATTGTTGATTTGATATTATATTAGTATTAGACTTGTGAACTTGTTGGGAATTGGTTGACAAAGGTAATTATTGAGTACAAGAGATAATATTATGATGAATTTCTTTATCTCCCTAATCATTTTGAGTTATTGTGTTGTATTTGAGTGAAAACATTACTTTTCTTACGTATTGCCTTAAGTCAAATTATATCCTATCGGTATCCTTTTGAGGTGGAATCTTTAGAAAATTAAACTTTTGACCTCACCCTTCCTAGATAATCTTGACACTTGGAATATTAATTCAATGGGCCTTGACCTAAGGTTTGTGAAATCATGAACTTAGAGTCTATTGTGACATGGACACTTGGTAAAGGCTCATGAAGGTAAACAATATTTATGATTGATTAAATATCTCATTGGGTTCATTAGAAACTAATATTTCTACCCCAATCAGGTCTAATAAATCTTATTCACAGTAATATGATTGAGGATTCTTAGTTACTTATGTTACTATTCTTACTTTGATAGCAAAAGATGTGTTTAATCGTTAACCTTATCTCATGTCTTCAACCAACATTATAGGTAGAAACTTAAGTCCTAACCCTGGTTGAGTCACTATTAAATAAGTAACTTTGGTGGTTGTCTTGATTGATACATCTTTAGCATTCTTCTTCTTTGTGCATATTAATACATTGTACAAAGGTATCTTGTAACATTAATGAGGTCTAAAATTAATTTTGGTAGGCCTAAAATATTAAGTAATAGAGTTGTCAATTCAAATTTAACTATTGACTTGTAAAGGTGGTACCTATGTCCTTATTAAAATAGGTGAAATACTTGATTTTTGACACATCAAATTATTATACCTTGATTTTGGAATCTCTAAAATTTATTGTTGTAATATTATCATTACAACACCTTGAGGAATAAATAAAACTCATTTGAGTGTGGTGATTATAACAATAATTAATGACTAGCATGTGATTGAAAAGAATCTCTTTCAAAAAGGGACAATTTTTTAATGATGTGCCAATTATTGTCATCATCTTTATATTCTCCAAAAATAATGGAGTTTCATTGGTTAAGAGTGATTTTATACTTGACTAGTCTCACTATATTTAGTGTGTGTGTTTTAATATATACTAAATCCCAAACTTGAATATATTACTATTAGAAATGATTATTTGGGCATAGGTTTAAATTATGTTATTGACCTAATAATTATTAAAATTTTAGTGGATCTAAATCTTGGCAATCATAGAGGAGCTTATATCCTATTCCTTTGTGGATTGAATGGTAATCGTAATTATTTTCACAAGTGTTCTTTATGCCATGTTGTTTAGAGACTAAGGATCAATAACATAACTAATTGACTAATCCTTCCTTGAATGTGAACCTCATGACCAGCCTTAAATTTCATTCAATGGAAGTGACCCCTTTTGTCTCTATTGGCAATCACTCTATAAATATCACTTAATGATGTTGCAACAATTGATACCATAATCCTATAAATATAATGATTTATCAATGTGACAAATTAATCTTTCCATGTAAGAAAATTATGAATGTTGTTATGGAATTATTATGTCAAGTGTTAAGGTTTATTATTACTAGAATTATTGCCTTCTTGTTATGAGACTACGTACTTATTAAAAAATGTTGATGGTGATTTATTAAGGAGTGTTTTACAACATGCTCGATGTAGATTACTATCAAACTCATGTGGTGAGACGCAGTGAGAAACATAACTTCACCAAGCATCACTAAAGTATATCCATCCTTATGTAACCACAAAATATAACTAAAAGTTGTGGTGACACACAAGAGTATCCTGAAGTTTGGAAACACACTGTAAATGATCAAAATATCTAGGAGTTTCACTTCTACTTATTTTTACTAACATACTCATGTTTTTTGTTGATGCAATATCGCTTGTGGACTCATATGTACTTTCATCATACACCCTAGGTAAGAAAAATGAGCAAGCATGGTGCTCACACCCTAGAGATAGGTGATATAACCACCTTTTATTTATTTTCCAAAGGCCTCAGCACACTCTTATTCCATGTATAATAATTCCTAACTTCCAATTCATAAGGTTAATAGATTGGGTCAAAAAAATCTCTCCTCACTGATAGCATTTCTCATCATTGTTGTGTCAATTCCTACTTCCCTTGGGTCAACCTCATTTATCTTTGCTACACAATCCACTTTTATTCACTGTGACTCTACCCACTAAGATCACTTTTAAATTCTTCATCTACACTTCCCTTCCTCTGAGAAACATCATTCTTCATTTTTCCACCATCACTCTCCTTCCTTTGCATGACATCACTCTTCATCTTTGTGCACAATATCTTTACTTATTCATGTATCCTTGCATATCTTTAATTGGTCATCTAACTATTGAGAATTTTTTAAGCTCCCTGCATACTCATATATAATTTTCTCCTTGAACTTGTCCTTAAAATATGAAATGGGTATTTGTTTACTAACTAGTTCATACCTTTTAGATTCATTTCCATTTTTTTAACGGATATGCCATAGACTTATATTTTAAAAAACTAACCATTTATTTTCCAATTCCATGCATACTCTCTTCATGGACATTTTTTTTCAAATGAGAAATTCTAACACAAGTGGTGCATGCTCCACCTAAACATGATTTCTTATAAAAAATTTATCCATTTGGTCTTTGACAAAAAAATGGCAGGAATAAATTCTCTTGCTTATGTTGGTGTAACTTCCACCATACACTCTTAAAAATTATTTTCATTATGTAAAGTGTAACGTACATGAAAAAAAACATCATAATACATTGTGAATTCAACATGCACCATACAATAAGTGGTACATGTGGTTGATTTTGGCATAGAATAGTTGGGCCATAACAAAATATCTTTGAATAATGTATATTTGGAGATATTTATCTTTAAAAATTAGTACAATTGTGTTTGGGTTATGTCCAAGAAATGTTACCAATGTGTTTTATGGTTCTGAGAACACACTCTTCTTCTCACATCTCTTTGATTGGGTAACACCGTTGTGTTTTCTTTGCATTTTTTCAAGTCAATATACTATAGCATCAGATATAATGTTGTTTTCTTAATAGGAGTTTATTATAGAGTGCCCAAAATTCATTGTAATTTTCCTCATCAAGTTTTTCATGCCTCCCAATTACTCTCATTAGTATTTTTTTGTTTATTTCAAATGATATAATTATTTATATAATCAAACTTTTTTGTGTGTTGGATTACTTACTAAACACTTATTTTAATTATACATTAGGTAGCATTACAATAGTTGGTGCATGTAATTACACTCACATAATGATATGTATTATGTGTATTTCTTACAATAAAATTATTTTGACCATCAATATTAGATGTTCTTAGTCCCAAGGTGTTAATAACATCCCTAAACTAATGAAATTACATCATTTGAAGAAACAATTAGCATTCATGCATTTTATTAATCATTTGTAAAAAATTGTTTCATTAATTTCAATTAAATACTTGGGTTTTCTAAGTAAAATCCAAGGAAGTGTTTGTTTTCATAATTTTTGTTTATTCAATGTTTGAATACACTTTTAAGCATTATTAGTTTTAAGGGTCACATCATCATGCATAATATATTAGATCAATATAGGGTTAGTATTGGGCCCCCAACCTGCAAAGTAAAAAGTTTGACAATGCCTAGCACCAAGCCAACCAAAACCAAATAAATAATAGATACCACCAAAAATTGATACTAAGAGAAATATCGAAGAGCCATGTAGGAACCCCTTACAATAGGAGAAAGACAAAAACCAAAAATACTAGATATGCTAAGAGATGAAAAATTAACAAGGACACCAAATTGATAGCTTACACATTAGCACCCACGATGTCATCCTCGTCCAAATATGATAACAGTACCAAATCATATTTTCCCCCCACATGTTATTCCTTCCTAGACACATTTTCTTCTTTCACTAGGACTAATTGCTCGAAGCCCCTAGATAAGGAAGGCACAGAGGACATTGCCACATCTTTTGATCCATGGTCTGTAGCCTCCACCAGAGCCAAATTATACTAGGATGGTGATTCTAGCATTCCATGCAACATCCATCTAACCAAATTCTTCATTACCTTCACCTTCTTCTACTCATGCCAGTGGCTACATAACTACACCAACTCTAGGATGGGATTCCTCATTTATGACATCACTGACAATGAAACAAATTTATCGATCTTCATGTCAGGAAACACAACCTTCTTATGGAGGTCCTCTAAAAAATTTGGGAAAATCATGAATCTAGTTTCTAAAGCTCAAAATGCAAAAGAAATGATGGCTCCTAGGACATCCTTCCTTGACAATAGAAGGGATGGGAGACGGGTCAAGTCATGCAAATAGATTTTCTTGATTAAGCCCACTAAATATTCTGGGTAGACACAAAATGATACCACCTTCACCACCACCTCTACCTCAAATATTAGGAACATGAGATTAGAGGAAATGATGAAAACCACTTCTATATTCACCCTACACTTGATCCCCCTAACTAGGAAATATTGCCCCAAAACATCTGCTATAACATCATGAACTTCTTCTGAGGTCAGCAGCCAAAAATATGTCAAATATAGGCTCATGATATTAGTCCATCAAAGGCCATATCCTTCACCTCACTATACCCAAATATGCATGAAGTATAAAGTGTAATGTCACTCTATCTCTCCATTGAATTCACCCCCAAATATAGCATAAAATTATAATAGGCTACCCATGCATATGGAGTGTGAAACATGGCAGCTGACAAATAAATGGGCATAGGGGAAGCCTCTAGGCTCCCATGTTCCAAGGAGAGCCGTCAATCACCCCAATTAAAACACCATCCAACATAATTACAAATCCTCCTCTCTGATCACTTCACACATATTCTTGACAAGCAATGATTAAATGAAGTAGATGGGGGCATGCTTGAGGTGTTAGCAACCACATGCACTGCTAAAGGCTCTAATAGATACATTAATTAATTTGTAATTGCTTTGTGTGACAAATTAATACAAAATGATATCCAAGTGAAAATAAACCAAGATCAATCAATGAAGCTTAAGGGAAATCCTCCCAAGTTTCCATTATGTTATCCAACCTATAAACCTCTGATTGATCGATACCATAGTTTGTTAGGAAGTTCACGACCATATTCATCTCTTGAAAGTAATGCTACCACTTAATAATAGAGAAAGCTTCCTAATTCCACCATGTTTTCTTCAATATATTCTCTAATTACCATGATTTAGCCTCTTTTTTTCCAAAATTGCAAGGATAACTTGTGAATCGCCTTCCACAATCAGATTCAAGATCCCACATTGGATAGCCAATTCAATATTAATCACCAGAGCTTGAGCTTCCACTTCATTATTAGACCCATCCTAGATTTTCTTAGATAAATCTTTGATCATTGATCCGTAGTAATCATGAATAATGCATCCCATCGTAGAAGTACCTAGATTACCATGCATTATACCATAAAAATTCAGTATAAACCACCCAAGAAGAGGGGGCATTCATTCCTACTTTCTACTTTTGACTTCATTATTGATGATTGACCCATTAATGGGGTGTACATGGATCAATTTCTAATCCAACACCATCCTCATATCCTATCTAGAAATAAAACCTTTACCTCTCTTAACCTAAGAGGAAATAACCTTTGAAATCATGATTTCAATGTCATTAAGGAGCTTGGGTAGTGACTTTGTTTTACCTTTAAAAATATGATAATTTTTTCCTTTCATAATGACCAGATTAGAATAGCTGGAATGGCATGCCACAAACCAAATAGGGAGTGTTTGACATTCCCAGTTGGCCATGAAGAGAAAGCCACCAACATTGAAGGGGGCCAATCCCAAGACCATTCTAATTTTGAGCAAAGTCATTGCCAACAGTGCATCGCTAGGGGATAAAAGAATAGAAGATGATTCATCATTTATTCATTCACTTTGTAGAGCACACACCACAATGGACCATGCACGCCCATTTTTTCAATCATATTTTGATTCAAGATTCTTTCTTGAACTGCTAGCCATGCAAAGGCCCCAACTTTTTATAGACCATATTTATCCCAACATAGGAAACATGTCTAAGACATCAGGTAATCCATGGTATTAGCCATTTGGTATCCAAGGCTAACATTATAGTTTTCCAACTTCACTCCAATTTAGTGGAGCTTTCCATCATCCTCATTCAGGAAAAACTTTCTTAATTTTAGACAGTCTGATAAGAGGACCACCTGATCTTCAGGAATACCCAACACCTTGAAATCTTTCCACACCTAGTGAGAGAGGCCTAAAATATTTTGAAGGGTAAAATAATCTAACACCACATGTCCCCAAATTGAAGTTAAGATATGCTTGGCATCTCTTATATCTATAAAATCCATCATCAGCTTATGACCATTCTAGGATTCATCCTAAAAATTAGTCATCCTACCATTATTGATAGTCCAAGAGACATGGTTTGCTATAATTATTTTGCACTTAAGTAGAAAATTCTAGAACTAACATCCCTAGGGAGGGTCCATAATTGAAATGATGCTCCAGGGGTCATCAAGATCAAGATGTTTTCTTTAGATCACTTTAACCCATAATGCCTCAAGTTTGGTAATCATAAGCCATATGAGTTTAGCACCCAAGGCTTGATTTCGGAGAGTTAAGTTTTTAATACCCACCCACCCATTCTCTTATTTTTGTATACCTTTTCCTATTTCATTAGAGGTATCTTTCTATGATCTTGTGCTCCTTGCCATAATAAGTTCTTCATAATGTGATTAACCTCTTTTACAATGTGACAAGGAGGTTATAACATAGAGAAACAGTAAGTCAAAAGAGTGTTGAGGATCTATTTGATGAAAGTAATGCACCCAGCCAGGGAAAGCCATTTTCTATGCCAAGAGGCCATCCTCTTCTTGAATGTAAGGGCCAAACCATCCTAGTATAATTAATGTGCATTACCAAAAAATAATGGCACTCCCAAATATTTAGATGGGAGCCTGCCAATGTTGAATCCCAAAATGAGGGAGGTCACTTGTTAGATCTATCCAGTGAAATTAAGAAAGAAAATCTCTAACTTCATAGTGTTCACCATTTTCCCCAAAGATTTTTCATACTTAGAGAGGATATCCTTGAAACATTGTGCTTATTGGAATGAATCTTAATCGAAGAGAAAGGTATCATCAACAACTTTCTTGTGTGTTAAATTCGGTAAGCCAATAGAAACTTGGATACCAAAAATCAAGGATTCTTCCTTGGCCTTCATCACTACTCTACCTAAGACTTCTAATACTAAAATAAAGAGGAACATATAAATAGGATCTCCCTAATGAAGTCCTCTAGATGCTTGAAATAAACCAGTTGGGCTTCCATTAACCAGAATGGAGAATTTAGGAGTGCATATACAACTAAAGATCTAGTCATACCATTTTTTATAGAAACTAAATTTCTCCATAACTTTGATGAGAAAGCACCAATTAAATCTATCATAGGCTTTACTTAAATCTAGTTTCAATAACATATCTTTCCTAAGTAAGACCGAGAGGGAGTGGATGATCTCATTTGTAACAATAATACCTTCTTGAATATTTTTTTAGGGATAAAACCTGCCTACTTTTCAAAAATCAAGGTAGCTAAAAAAAATTTAAGTCTAAGCACCATGGCTTTAGCAATGATCTTATAAATCATATTGCACAAGGAAATGGGTCTAAAGTCATTAAAGGATTCTTGTGTTTCACCTTTTGAGAAGAGGAAGATCAGAGTGACATTAAGATCAACCAGCACTTTATTTATTTTTCTAGACTCTTCCACCATTAATAGTACATCTTCTTCAATGATTTCTCAAAAATATTGGAAGAAGTTAGCTAGAAACCCATCTGATCCTGGAGCCTTATCCTTTTCCATAGAGAATACATCCACTTTAATTTCCTAAAATAAGAAGGGAGCCAAGAGTTTCTCATTATCAGTCAAGTTGACTAACCTTGGAATGACAGAGAGGTTTCAATTGTGAGCATGGAGATCATAATATTCAGCATTAATGAGGAGATCTTTAAAAAATTTGATAGCCCCCTTTTTGATTTCCAAAATGCTAGTTACCAAAGGGCCCTCCTACGTCAGATTCTAAGAAATATGACTGTAGTTTCTTTTAAACTTGACTAATTTATGGAAAAAGGCTGAATTCTTATCTTCTTTTAACCAGTCGATCCTATACTTTTATTTCCAAAAAAATTCCTCCCTCAAAAGTAACTCCTCATATTCAACCAACAAAGATTTATCTTTCCAATAAGAGTTTTGATCCATGCAATCTCTAAAAAAATCATGACTAAGGGATTCCAACTCAACTTCTACTCTAATTTTTTCCTGGGATAGATTTTTAAAGCACTTGGAATTCCACTCTCTTAATTGACCTTTAATGAATTGGAGCTTTTTAATTATCAAATACATAGGAGAGTGAGAATTGACAAATCAGTTCTTCCACCAGTTCTCCATAAGCCCAAAAAGTGTGGGATCCTTGAGCTACATTGTTTCCCATTTGAAAGGACAATGATGTGAACTAGAATCTAAGGATACCAAAAGCATGATAGGAAGACGATCAAAACTTGGAAAGGAAATGATGAGAGATTCTATTAGCCAATTTTGAGCCATCCAAGAGTTGGACACTATAAACCTATCAAGGTGCTCTCAAATATTATATTTACTTCTTTGATTGCTCTAGATGAAAGATCCCCCTTTAAAAGGAAAAGTTATCAATTCATGAGACATAATGAAATAGGTAAAATCATAGTTTCCTAAGGCACTCAAATGAATACCCCAGACTTTTTTAAAAGGATGAAGAATGGCATTAAATATCCCCCAAACACCAGCATAGAATTCGTATGGTGACTACAAAGTTTAGAGAGATCTTCCCATAATAGGTTCTTAGCGCATTGATCAATAGGCCCATATATGTTACACAAGAAGAAGCTAACATCATAAATATTACAAGAGATACTACAAAATTACCAATAAGAACCAGATTTGAGAATCTTAACTTTGACTCTATAAGGATCCCAGAGAATAGCTAGACCACTCAAAGCTCTAATTGCTTCGACAAAGGACCCATTCTAGCTTCTCCATACTAGTAGGAGTACTGATTGATCTTCTTCCTTGCTTAATTTGGTTTCTTGAAGTAACACTACATCAGGACATTCAGAGTATAGTAGGCATTTTGTTAAATGCCTCTTGTTAGGGGTGTTAAAACCCCTAACATTCCAAAAAAGGATTCTCATGGCTTCTTTGGGAGGCCTTTCACCTCCTAGATTTTAGAGTTATAAAATTTAGTCAATGTACATGGTTTACCATAGGAAATTTGATCTACCATTATAGCATGCTTATTTTTTCTACCCCATCTTAAGCTTGACCCACAATCTGGTTTGTTTTGAATTTTGGGTTTCTTTGTAATAGATAGGTCTTCTTTGGACCAGAGTTCCTCCTTGGATTTTGCCTATTCCATCTTTGAGTTGCTTTGAAGCACTTTAATCATAGGCTTATCTTTAATACCCAAACCCCCTTTATTGGGGGAAGCATTTTCTTTGTCACCCAAGCCCCCTTTATTAGGGGGCCTTTTCTTTATCCAGAATGTCTCTCAAAAACTAGATATTTATTTGATGGATTAAGACTACTCAAAAATGAAATCACAATCTTTAATCATGGAGTTTAAAGACAGAGCCTCTATCATGTTGAGCTTCTCCAAAAGTGCTTCTATCTCCAAAATATTTACCTCCTTGTTTCTTGAAAGACCATGTTCTGAGAGAGTCCTCTCCAGGATTGAGGGTGCAATCCCTTTCAAAGGTTGAGAGGATGTAGACAAATCTTTGTCAAGAATCAGAGGATCCATAGAGTCTTTAGATAGGTTCTGATTTTGATAATTTTTTGTCCACAGGAATCCTATATTAAACCCATGAGAAGGCTAGGGGAAAAAGCACCTGAAGAATAAGGATGAGGTACCACAATCATAAGGGCCCTATAAACATTATTAGTGCAATGTTTCTATATATGACCTACTCACATGCACTTGAAGTATCAAAGGGGATATTTTTAATATCAACGGTTTGCTTCCAAATTTGACCTTGATATTTTATCAAGCATAGCTTTCTACAAATTTAATAAAATCCTAATCATAGCGTAAGAAGCCAAACACCCTTCTACTATTCTTGGATATATTTCCACACAAGATCCCAACACATTTCCTAGTGTTGTAAGGCATTTTTTACTCCAATATTACATAGGTAAGCCATAGAGTCTTACCCAAGTAACTACATTACCCAGGTACTCCACTATGACATCAAAGTTTGGTTTCTAGGGTTGGAGCCAAAGTCTCACCCCATGAAGATTCCAAAAGGATTTTTAGATCACCTCTTCATGACTCTCAAGATTTGAGAAGATGAATGAAAAAAAACCTTTGGGTATATATTTAATTTCAAATATTCTTACCCAAGTTCACCATTATCCAATCTTCAAGCTCCCCCATGGCTAGCCATCTGCCTACAAACTTGCCTATCAGGGCATGTGATTCAAGGCAATAAATGGCTTGAATGATCTACATAGTATCTTAGACAAACTCTCTATCCTCACCAATAATCAGCCTATCTCTGAACAAAGGGTTTTTGAGAGATGAACCACCTTGTTTAGGCATTAGAGATTCCTACTAAGTTATGGCAATTTTTACCATGAGAGAAGATCCATTCCTACCAGCTAAACCCTCTATAGGAGGAAGGCCACCAACTGGTATTTCCCCTTCCATGTGAGAATCCAAGAGGAGTTATTGCTCCCCTTTCCTAGTATCATTTTTGGTCGTGAAACTGATCCATTGCTTGGTTAACTAAATCTCATGTTCTAAGACAAGAGCTCCTGCTTTTATTTATTGACGACCTAGCCCTACTAAGAGTGAGAGGGTTTTAGAGTTTTTATTCACTCTACCTTTATCTATTTTCTCCAAGTTATCTAAGTTCATAAGTCTAAATTTATTCATCATCATGCATAATATCATCATCCCCATAATTAGAAATTAGAGAGACACTACAAAAAATTCAAATTTTGAATATGGACTTGTATTGTAATTTGGCATGACATCAAAATTTTGTTTTAGAGTTGTAGGTGGACATTCATCATCATTATCCATTTCATAATTAAATTTTACATTTGGTGATGAAGGATTTATATCAATATTCAATTCATTGAGGATAAAAGATGTGCCTTATTTTACAAATGGTAATGTACTTGTGCTTGAAAATGGCCATTTGCACTAAATCAATATAGCCAGGTCAAATAAGAACATAGGTGTTAAAAATGGTAGTTATCTCCTAATAATGGATTCAAATCATTATATGGTCACATTTAGTTTCACATGGTCCAATCAAGTACACATTTAGATCCAATCGATGCTCAACTCACACTAGTTATATTAGGTTTAATTATGCCTAATTTTATTTCTGATTAAATCAATTATTTGATAGGTTTAATCAAAGATGAAATTATGACCAATTGAACCCCAATATACATTATATAGTTTCAATTAGTTTTATAGGATTGATTGGCCCCAAATGTGTACATGTTTAAACCAATTACTCAATTGGTTCAATCAAGTATGTAATTGGGGTCAATTGATTGCCACTTCATAGTAAATGTTCACAATTAGTTTCATAGGGTTGGATTAGCCCTATTTATTTACTTGATTGAACCTATTACTCCATTAGTTCAATTAGGTACATAATTAGAGCTAATTGAATCCCAATTCATATTATATAGTTGTAATTAGTTTCATGGGGTTTGGTTGGACCTAATTGCATACTTGATTGAACCAAGTACTTGATTGTTTCAATTAGGTCCAGTCAATCCCTAACTCACATTATATAATCATAATCAGTTTCATAAGGGTCAATTGGCCCCAATTATGTACTTAATTGAAAAAAATACTTGATTGGTTCAATCATATATGAAATTTAATGTTACTTCAAATTATATGGTTGTAATTAGTATTATGGGTTTCTATTGGCCCCAAATACATACTTGATTAAGCCAATTACTTAATTGGTTCAATTTGGTATGCAATTAAGGCCAAATGATCCCTGGTTCACATTATATACTCACAATTAATTTCATGAGGTTTGATTAACCCTAAGTACATACAAAATTGAACAAATTATTTGATTAGTTCAATTAAGATGCAATTGAAGCCAATTGAGTCCTAATTCAAATTATATAGTCACATTTAGTTTCACAAGATTTAATTGGACCCAATTATGTGCCTTATCAAACCAATTATTTGTTTGTTTTAATGTGGTACGTAATTGGGCCCAACGAAGCCCCAAGTCACGTTATATAGTTGTAGTTATTTTCATGGGACACATTTGATGCTAAATGTATACTTGATAGAAACACAATTAGATCCAATTGAATCTCAATTCACATTATATAGTCATAATTATTTTCACATGCATTTATTGACCCTAATTGTGTACCTAATTGAACCAATCATTTGATTGGTTTAAAGAGGGATACAATTGAGGCCAATTGAGCCCAAATTCACATCAAGGTGATAGCATAATAATATATTCCATGTTTTATAAATTTTAGGCCACATATAATTGGTTCAAAGAGGGAGACAATTGGAACTAATTGAGCCCCAATTCACATTAAGGTGATAGCATAATAGTGTATACCATGTTTTAGAATATATATGCCACATATACTCCATTCTCCCTTTAAAAAATGAAGTTTAGTTCATAAAAATTAATAAAACATATGTGTTTAAGATTATATATAGGTAAGTACAAAAAGTTAGGGGACAAAAAGGGTCTACCGGTGGACTTTTTTTTGAAAAATGAGAAATCTCTAGATTATTTGAGATGACTACACTCAAAATTTGAAGATGATATAAAAACATGATTGTATCATTTTGAGTCTAGTTTCTAAAACATTATTTTTTTAAAATGGATAAATATAATTAGGTCAAACATCTAAAAGTAGAAGAGAAACTCCCTTTTTTTATAAAAATAGATAAAATAGCTAGTCATGCGGTCCCTCATTTTTAGCATCATTTAATATTTTTTAAACCCATTTATGGAAATTTAGATAAGATAATCTACTTTTTGACTTGTATTTTTTAATTTTTTTCAATAAATAATTTTTTTAATAACTTTTACAAGTAAATAAATTTTGAAAACTAATAAAAAAAATTTAATAGCCAATCGTACACCCCAGCTCTATATATATATATATATATATATATATATATATATATATATATATATATGGTCACAAACTAGGCCAAATTAGGCACAAACCAATGCAAACCCAACCACTCCTTTATGTTATTTTTACTTACGAATAGCTCCCTTATAGGTTTAAAAAAGTGGCACAATAACACTATAATAATTTGAATCTAAGGTAAATATGGACAAATTGGGCCACATTTAGGCATGATTGCCCCAATTGAATTCGAATTCATGGCAAAGTGGTGTATGTGGAGAAATAAATATTACATTGGTGATCCATTCACACCCAACCACCCATTACCAATTTTACTTGTGATCAAGTCCCTTATAGGATAAAAGTGATACAAAAACACCATATTTGCTTATGACCAAGGTAAATAGAAATAATTTTGGTACATTTATGCATGACCACCCCATTTCTCTTCAAATCCAAGAAAAAAATATGTGATTGTGATAAATTAAGTTGCATTATGATTCTTGCACATCCAACAACCAATTTATGTTTATTTTAATTACAATTAATTCCACTATTACCAAAGTGACACAACAATACCATATCCACTTGTGACCATGGAAATGCTAAAAAAAATCGGCACATGTATGTGCAATCACCCTAATTCATTTTTAATTCAATTGAAAGTGGTGTGATTGGGAAAACATAGGTCACATTGATGATCTGTGTACACCAACCCATCATTTTGTCATTTTTACTTGTAATTTGAAGGTTTATAGGCCAAAATAAACACAATAACACAATATCCACTTGAGATGAGGGAAAATATAGATAATTTGGGACACATTTATGCATGATCAACTCAATTCACTTTGAATTGAGGGCAAATTAGTTTGATTAAGATAATGTAAGTCTCATTGGTAATCGACACATACCCAACCACTCTTTTATGCTAATTTTACTTATAATTAGGTCCCGTATAATCTAAAAGTAACATATCAACACCATATCTAGTGGCTAGGGAAAATGCAAATAATTTTGGTCACATTTGTGTATAATCACCCCAATCTAATTTAAATCCAAGACAACATGGTGTAACTAGTGAAACATAGGCTTCATTAGTGACCTTCTCACACCTAACCATCTCTTTATGTCAATTTTAATTTTGATGAGATCCCTTATAGGCCAAAAATCACACAATAACACTATATCCACTTGTGACCTAATAAAATGAAGAAAATTTTAGACACATTTATGCATGATCATTTTAATTCACTTTAAATTCAGGGAAAAGTGTAATAAATGAGGTAATGTAAGTTTTGGTTTTGTGCATGTGGGTTACTAATGTGATTAAGTCACTCATGATAAAATACACACAACATCACCATATCCACTTATTACCAAGATAACTGTAGATGATTTGAGGCACATATATGTGTGAACACCAAAATTCACTTTGAAATCAAGTCAAAGTGGTGTTATTTGGGAAGCATGGGTTGTATTAATGACCTACGCATATACATCCATATTTTTATGTCATTTTTACTTGAGATTATGTGGATTATAGGCCAAAAGTAACACAAAAACACTATATTGATTCTTATCTAAACTATGGGGATGTGATATTTTCAAATTTCTCAAAAATTAGTATGAGACATTGACCTCCATATATCTATATGTGCTTCACTATAGGTAGTATGCCTCTATCATGTTATGTGTAGCCTCTATCATGTCACATGTATATATGAGATATACATGATATGAGTTGTTTGTGAGTCATAATCCATGGTTATTATCTTGAGATAGCATAAGGGATATGCTATATAGTTATATTTAATGGCATCATAACATCTAATGGGCCCACCACATCAATTCAACCCATACGTAATGAATCCCATTCAATGATGTCAAGTAGTTGAACTAAATATTGTATCAATAGGGCAGTCATTATCCACATCATGTTACCCACACCCATTCCATCATCTATCACATCAACATCATGTTACATATATATATGATATTAGTTTATTCTATGATATGGTTATATTAGTCTATTCTATGATATGGTTATGTACTACATCACACAAATCATTCATGCCATGTCTGATAATATTCTCATTGGGTCACTTGGTCATACCATACATATTATATATATAATGTAGTAGCATTAATCATTGATATAATCATTCAATAGATAGAGTGAACTGGATATAACTTATAACATTTATAGACCTTGGCCCATATATCTATTCACTCTAAATATATATCTAAATCTATATGTGGGGTTGTCAATAAATATTGTGCCAATTAAACTATATATTATGTCAATGCCAATGAAAATATAAATCTATACAATGGTGGGTTGTTGTGTGATCATGTTATTGCTCATTGAAAAAGGATGGTGCCATCATATCATTCATTCCTATTTTTACAATAGAATGATCCATCATATTATGTATATAATATGATTCACATTAATTCATTCACTTGGCAAGAACCTACATTATATATATGGGATATGGATATGACATTGATTCATTGTGGCCATACCTGTATCTAAAAAAGCATGGTGGATTAATTGTTCAACTTATTAGGCCCATGACATAAATATTTCAGGTTCAAATCCTATGCACCCCTCACCATCCCCATATATAGATAGGGATAAGCAAGTGACCACATATATAGGGGCCCTAAATTAATATAATAAATTAGTTTAGTCTCTATCTATATATAAGGGGCTTCATCTTTTGTAGATATAGGTAGGGGTGGTTGAGTGCCCATATATAAATAAGGGCCCTAGATTGGTTTACAAATTGAGTGCTCAATTGATTGTATATATCTAATGACACATGTCCCTATAGATATATTTATATCAAATAGATATCATCAACCATTAGTGATTGTATATTTAAGTTTTAGAACATAAACCCCAATGCTTATTAGAATTATCCTATAACTTAGAGTTTAATGGACCCAAGAGCATGCATCATCCAGTGTATATTAAAAAAAATATTACTTTTCTTGAAGAACTGATTAAGGTTGATAGCAAGTTTTTAGAGCAAGGAATTTAGAACTAGAGTTTGGAAATATATTTATAATAGTATAAACAAGTTTGGATCTGAGAGGTGTCTCTCTCTTATTGACAAGATATCCAATCTCCTATGGAATAAGACAAAAAAATCTTAGACACTTTAGAGAGAGTCTTTGGTGTTATGTGTTCCATGAATTATATGTATAATCACTAATAAAGCATGTGTTTATAAAGGAATGACTATATGAAATAAATGCACTCGTGACCTATACTATATAGCCACTCAACCCAAAATTAAATTTATTTTTTGAATATATCTTAGTGTTTTATATTTTAAGTGTTTATCAATGAAACAAGATAAAACTAAACACTAGGGAGTTATTCCAATCGATAATGTCATACAGTACTTTTAGTTTTGCCTTAGTGACTAAAAATATGTAAAAAAATAAATGAAAACTACTAAATTTGACAACTAAATTTGAAAAGAGATAAAAGATAAGGAAATGATCACACCTTAATGTTTTTTGGTTTTATGCATGTGTATCTAAACTATGTATGTCTATATCTAATTATATGAAAAAAATGAGCTTCCAATTATCTAGGGACAAGATCGGAGCCTACATCGATCACACCCTAGGAGGGATTATCAGTCAACAAGTTTCATCTTACCTACTATGTTACATTGACCGCATCCTAATTTAATTTCAAAAGATGAATCAATCTATGCTTGTGTGTCACAAGATATTATACATTTTTATATCTACTCTTCTATGATCTAATGGAAATAAATGCAAAAATAATTTCTTCTTCCTTATTTTACCTAGTTTTGAGCATTGGAACAAGAAATATGCACACATAGTTCATTGTGCTAGATACAATACAAGAGAGTAAATCTATAATATCATTTTTTGAGATATTAGTCACAATTTCACAAAAATCATCAATAACCATATCTAGACTAAAGAGGAAAAAGATGGTTTTCTATTGCTTCAATTTTTCTACACAACATAAAATGAAAAACACATTGGAATGTTAACTCGTAAGTATCTTTCTCCCTTGGTTTCAAGAATATTTGTAGATGATGATACATATAATTCCATGAGGTTGATAAAATCCTTTGATATTGTCATATCATCATCTAGTTTTCTCTAACTCCCTTGCCCTATTTGAATAGTTTTTGTTTTTATTTTTACATTTTTGTCTCTAAATTCCTCATAGAGTTAAACAAAGTGAGTTTCATGCATGCTAGTTTTTTTTATCACATTTGATGTAATGCATCCCAATAGAGCAACTTCTTTATGAACCCGTGATTTAAAATAGTCCATAATTTTAACCCTTGAGACTTTGTTTTCCTTTACTCTTTTGCAAAAAAAACTCAATTTTTTTTGCCTTCACATTAGGTTCAAATTTTTCTCATATAAAAACTTCTCCACTCATAATTTTTTCTACAAAAATAAACAATTCATCCATAGACATACCCCTTGTGCATCTAAATAAACTAAGGTAAAACCATCCAATAAGTTTACCTTGAAAAAATAGTCATTGTCTTTCTTAGAGAAATGAGGTATCCCACCATTTGTGTATAGATTAAAAAAATACAACCCATTTTTCTTATGTCTCATCATGAAGAAGTATAAATGGCATATTATCATTAAGGTTATCCAGTTTTTATTTTTCAAAAATATTTCAAATATTTTTTCTAATGCCTATATGCAAAGCAAAAAAAATTACATTAATCAAACATTATATAGTAATTAAATGAATATTTTATTTATTTATTTATTAATATTTAAACTAAATTAAATATTTTATGTACCTTATATGGGGTGTTGTGGTGTTTTTTCTATAATCCACATCGACCTAACTTTGTACAATTGATCAATAAACTTTGTTTAAACCCACGTCTTATTAGTAATATTTTATTTTTTGAAAAAGTTTTATTATCTACTCTGTTGTGGCTTTAACCAAAAAATTGTGACTATAACTTTGTTTTATTCTATCATGAAAATAAGAAAACTCATGTTTTTTTAGCTATGATGATATTTTATCTATCAATAATGTATGAATTAATCTCAGAATCCTACAATTCATGCTCAGACTCAAAGTCCAAGATATCACCAATTCATTTTTTAAGTGAATTAATATTTCATCTCACTGAAGAGGCACATGATTACACAACATAGAGCTAACCAATAAATAAACACTAGTTGATTCAAGATATTCGTACTAGTATTTAGAAGAAGTTTGGTGGCAACATTCAACTCCAATCTTAAATGATTTTAATTACATAAGAAATTTTGAGTCTCTTGAGATGTTTAAGATCCACTTTTATTAAATTGTTTTTCAACTTGCTTTAAAATAGATTTCTCCCTTATAGATGCCCTTAACTCTTGAAATTGTGATTCTGAAGTTTCTTTTTCTAGTTTGGATAATATTTGTCTCCTCATATATGTAAATATTTTTGAATTATTTTTTTCTTCCCAATTTTTTATCCATATTCAAGGAGTAGACAACAAATAAAGTGAACGTATATTGATAAAGTATTTTGAATGATATTATAATTCTATTATAAATATATTCATTATTTTCCACTTCAGTGGTGTCTCCATTTTTATACAATTCTAATTTCCAACCATAAGAATAATAAGAATATTTTTAAAGTTTTGACAGATGAACCATGCCACTTTTAATATATATTAGAACCTTCAGCTCCATTTGAATAATCTGGCATGAGTGTTCATTATTGTTTATTTTCTCCACCTAAACACTCAATACATTCTCTGAATTGCATTTCATGTTTAACAGTATCCCAACCACTTGATGATCTTTTAAAAATGAATAAAACAACTAAAGGTCATTTTCATAGTTAGAAGGGCAATATATTTTTACAAACCACTCATCATATCTTTTCTCATAGTCTAATGCACCTTCGATAAATGAAATATCTCAATAAGGGGTAATGCACATAAGAGTAATTATTTCCTATTGTAAATAACTAGTCATAATTTGGTAATTAGAATATGGTTATCATATATTAGATATATGTTGAAATCATGTTTTTAAACCATATAAAATCAAACTATTTAGATATAGTAGTAAAAAAAACATAAATTGGAATAGACGGTAATTATTTAAACCTATAAATTTTCATAGGGTTGATGAAAGAACATAAATTTCCATATTGGCCTTTGTTGATAATATTCTTATTTTGTGTAGTATGAAAACATGTCCATTTTGAACAATATATGAATAATATCGATATCAAAGGCTTGTATTCTTGTCTAGATTGGACACATTCCCATCCTACACAAGATAAAAATTTTAACTTCCTAATTAATAATTTCCTATATTCTTATTTTATGTAGAATAGACACATGTCCACTCTAAACATGATAAGATCAATATTTTTATCTTGTTCATAATAGGTCGATGTCCATTCTACATGTCAATATAATAATATTGGTATCTAATAAATAAACCAATATTATTATCTTATGTAGAATGGGCACATGTCATTCTACACAAGATATTAAGAATATTATCAATTAAGCTCATTCTTCACAAGATAAGATCAATGTTTTTATCTTATTTAGAATGGGTTGCTATCCTTCTTGAAGAGGATATGAATACTATCAATTAAAAATCCAATATTCTTATTCCTTTGACACAATATAGGATCAATATTCTTATTTTTTGTATAATTGACAACTTAAGTCCATTATCCATAGAATGAGATCAATATTATTATCTTATTTAGAATGATCAATTGCCCACTCTAAACAAGATATGAATATTATCAATTAAGAAGTCAATATTCTTATATTTTTTAGAATGAGCATTTTCACATTCTACATATTGTAAAGATGAGAATATTCAAGATAAAAAATTTATCAATTAAAAAGTCAATATTATTATTTTATCTTATATTCTTATCATATTATTCATATGATCTTTCCCATAATTGTTGAACAATGGTATGAATATAAGCAATAGAGACCAACTAATATAATTGGCATTATCTTCTATGAAAAAGTAATTTGATTCAATTTTGATTAATATACCTTATAATATTTAATATGATATTTAAATTATTTATAAATACATGTCATATTTTTCAGAATGTCAACAAATTAAGTTTAGTTGCCACTAATATTTTAGACATGTGAAAGAGCATTTCAATTCATTAATTGGATTACTATGTAATTGAAACACAAATAAAAGTGGCAATTTTATTTGTATACAATGATTTTAAAAACTATTAATTTTATTTATATTTAATTATCAAAGTAATTCAAAAGTTTATGCAGTTTAATGGTAAAAATTAATTCAAAATAACCTATAAAATCCAATTGATCAATGTATGACTCAAATTTATTTTTCACATTAATTTTAATAATAAAAACTTATTTATATAATAATTTTAAATATTTTCTATTGAAAATTAAAAATATCTCATTAAATCTTAACCTTGATCCCATAATTGAGGTTAGTGATAATTTATTGATATTAAATATTTAAATTATGACATTGTTCAAAGGAAAACAAGCCCGCATTATTAATAGCTCTCATATAGGATGATATTTTATCCCTACCCTTTTTAATGATTCAATTTTGATTAAAATATCTTATAATATTTTATAGGTTGCATATAAATTATTTTTAATTATATGTAAATGCAGGTCATATTTTTTGAAATGTTTGCGACTTAAGTGTAACTTTCAAGAATATTTTAGACATATAAAGAGTATTTCATTTCAATATTTAATAGATTACTATTTAATTGTAATAAAAATAAAACTTTCAAATTTATCCGTATAAAATGATAAAAACTATTATTTTTTTGCCTATTTAATTATCAAATTAATTTAAAAAATTGTGTGCTTAAATGGGTAAAATTAATTTAAAGTAATTTACTATAATTGTCAAATAAGAAAAACAACTTCCACTATTAATTTTATTTATATTAACATGCTTTTAATTTTTTGATTTTTCACATTGATATCTTTTATTTAGACAACACTCCAATAGATTTGATGTACTTTATAGACAATTCAAATGTATTTTATGTACTGTACACTATATGGTCAATATCATAACTTGAAAAGGTATGAACTGAAAAATTGAAAAATATTAGCATATTGACAAACATGGTTGAACTGACAAACACAACTCAAATTCAATAATCCAACAAATGTTGTTGGGTTTTTAATTTGATAAGTTTATGGTGGGGTGTTTTTAAATTTGAAAATCAGTGAGTTAATTAATATCACAGGTATTTTTAAAACTTTGAAAGTACCATGCTTATATTTTGAGAAGTATTTATTCATAGTCTGATACATTATTAAAAAAAAGTATTAAATGATTCAAGTTTATTTCCTTAGTTTTTATAGAGAAAATAGTAATAGCTAACAAAAAATATAAAGAGAGATGAAGTTATTAAAAGTTTGTTGATGCTACCACATGGAATGAGAGTGTATTAGCATCAACACAATAGATAAAAAGAGATAGATGGGTTTGAGGGAAACTATCATTAGTCAAGGCTAGTGATATTACATTGAACAAAATAAAAATAAGATTATGAAGGATGGTGGATGGATTTGGTGAAGGATTCACTTCTTAAATTATTTATTTATGATTTATCTAATTCTTCCTCTATGACATGAGGGATAAAATTTTGTCCATTTGATCATATTGATGTTAAACCTTTGATATATGATTATATTACTAGTGATAGACCCTAAAAGATAAAATACAATGTGAAAAATAATTTATTTTAAGGTTGTACGTGTTTTAAGTAATGTTTAGTACTAATATACACATGACAATGTAACACTCTAAATTATGGCCACATAAATCTAGCACACAAATCATAAAACATACAAACCTATAGTTCCTTGTATATTTATAAGATTTCTCATACCAACTACAAAAATATTTGATAAATATATAATGTGCCCTTTGTTTTTCAAACTTAGTTATGGTTAATCGACATTACAAAGGAGGTGTTGTAATGTCATTCTAACTTTTGGTTAATTGACATTACAAAAAGCATGCACATTAAGTTTTGAGTTCATAAAAATCTAAATGTCCTATACATTTATCATAATTGTATATATTGGAAGGAAAAATACTAATTATAGCTTAAGTATATTAGCATTATGTTAAAATCAAATCTAACACAAATCCCCACATATTTTTGCTTTGAAAACAAATCTTAAAAATAGTTTGTTAAATATCAACTAAAAATTCTATATTTAGTGAATACACTTTAAAATTTATGAGCCAACATTCAAATATTTTAATATGAGATCTCATTTATAATATTGATAAGATTAATAAATATTATTATAGAGGTCACTTATATAGCATGCAAATATTATGGATATCCCAGGGTAGTTTATGACTTGATTTAACTTATATCAAACAATAAACTAAATATACTCATTGACGTTGTTAAAACCATGGAGAAAACTTGAAAAATGAAACAATATGAGAGTATAACTTTAATAGAAAGTTTGAATAATGAAGTGTAAATGATCAAATGAAATAATAAATCACATGTGCCTAATTCCCAATACACATTAATTGTGAACTTACTCAGCAGATAAAACTCATTTAATTTAATTCTATGCAAGCTCAATCTTCGTTGTCGATCTTTCAATCTTCATTGTTGATCTTTCATTAAATTAGATATGGTTCAAATCTCAATAATTTGATTTGGGTATAGAATTGAAATGTCCATAATGTCTTCTCATCACCTTTAATTATGAGGGTTTAAGGTTTATAAAAGTATATCATTTTTTGAGAAATCTATAATTATAAATCTTGAACAATGAAACTGACTAAGAGTATTACTTCTACAGAAATATTGAACAATGAATATGCAAATGGTCAAATGAAACAAGAAACTACCTATGCCTAATTCCCAATATGCATTAATTATGGGCTTATTTAGGTACATAAGTTTAATTTAATTCAAATTCATACATGCTCAAATATCAACAACCCGATTTGGGTATTAAATTGAAATGATCATAAATGTTATTTATTTTCTCCAAAAATTTAGATTTTTGAAACATAAGATGACTTAATTTTGACTTTCAAGATTTTGGAGTTTGCAGGGTTTTAGAGGTTTTGGCTATTGAAAATACTATAAAAATTTATTTGAAAACTTCAAATCCACCAAATAATATATAATGAATCATACCATTTATTTTATTATTGAGTTGAGTCACTTCGTTAAACACCTATGAGTTTTATTTGCTTGCATCATGTTGACCCACATGCCTTTGACTTTACATTTGAAATTATTCATCAAAGTAGGCCCAGGGCATTTGAGTCATGTCAGGTGTTGCTCATTCATAATCTTGCATCAATTTAAATAAAGTTCAACTATTTGTGAGTTTATGAGTCATTCATGGTCCTACACATGGTTGTATCTTATTCATTCACATCCTCGTAGTGCATTCATTATTTTTTAAACATATGTATTATAGTTTGTGGGTCTATGACCCAATCATAAGGTTCCACTTGGCATGATCACGTAGCTTCATGATACATAACCCATAATGGGACCCTTTGACACATTTGATCATGTCACATGCCACATTTTCATAATATCGATAAGGTTTATTTTCAATAGATAAATTTAAAGTGAAATTGATTTTTGTAGCTTTGCAAGTTTGAAATTTGGTACAATGTTTTCATTTATCACCATATCACATTCTCATAAAGATAATATTGGGTAGATGCAAGTTAATGGGGAAAATGTGGTGGCTTAAAGCAACATTTTTTTTAAAAATAACAATAGTTGAACTTGGAGAGAATCTTAGAGACACTTGGAAAAATAATTTTATAATAACATAAAAATATGAATTGTGGCATTCTAAATTTAGTTTCTAAATATATATATTTTTTAAATACCCATATAATAAAATTGTATAAATTAATGTATTTATATCAATGGCATGGTACTTTTTTTTCAAACAGAACGAGACTACATGTGTACAAACACATTTTTTTTGAGTAAACATATGAATTTTTGTATGAAATTATATATATCAATAGAGTAAATGTCAAATTGTTGATAATGTGTGTGTGTGTGTATTAAATAGTTTTACAAGTCAAAACAACTAGAAAATTGAAACTACAAGTGTACGAACACAAATTTTTGACCTTAACTTCTTGAAAATTATTTTTGTAAAGCATAGCCAATGATGTGTAGCTTTTTGAGATATAAATTTTATATACTTTTGATTAATGGTCAAAAATTTATAAAGGTATTTTTAATAATACATATATAGAACATAATGAGGTATGTTATGTATAAATTAAGTAATAAGTAAAAATAATAGTTTAACATTATATATATATATATATATATATATATATATATATATATATATATATATATGTATATATATATATATATATATATGTATATGTATATGTATGTATATGTATATGTATATATATGTATATGTATATATGTATATATATGTATATATATGTATGTATATGTATGTATATATATGTACATATATCTACATATATATACATACATATAATATTTTTTTTAAAGTAATGAAATATTCTTAATCAGATGGAAAAAATACATAAATTCCTAAAATTCATGTGGGTTGTTCCAAGGCAGGGTTTAAGCTAGGTTTGAACCCCATTCAAGCTTAAACCCAAACCATTTTTGGAAGGAAAGTGGAACAGGAAAAATGAATATATATTGAAAGGACGTACACCCTTTAAAATGGGCCTACACCATTTCAAACGCCCTCTTTTTTAAGGTATGTAAATATTTAGAAAATTTTGAAGCAAAGGGCATACACCCGTTGTAGTAAAAAGGGCATACCCCTTTTGTAGTATAAAGGGTGTGTGCCCAATAGAAGTACAAAGGGCATACACCCTTTGGATTTCTATGTTGTTTTTATTGTATATATTTAGCGAACTAAATTTAATAAGTATATGTTTACATTTAATTTATATTCTTATACTTTAAATTTATTTTATTAAATATAACAAACTAGGATCATTTTGCATCTTCTCAAATTGATTCTAGAGCTATAAGATTTACCATTTAGAAGATAGTTTTTCAAAATCTATTTTGTTCAATCCTTATGTTTCAAAATATTAGAATTAGAAATTGGCTAAAATATTAGAGTTATTAAGTTCTAATCTCAAGTGTGAATTTCACTGGTTGAGATAGAGATAACGAACCTACACGAACACCTATCTCAACATCTACATAATCCCCTACATATTTTAGGTATAGATTTGTCAAGATAGAGATAGGGCCTATGCTAATACAGATGCAACATCTACATAATCTTATTGGATGGAACATGCATGGTGTTGGTGTAGGTGTTTACTACACTTATTAATTCACCTTGCTTAGGTGGATATTAGTTTTATTAGGTGATTTGAGGCATCATCATGATGTCATCATGCACTAGTGGGTGCATGGGGTCACACAGTGAGTGGATGGGATCATCCATCCCACTTCATTTCTTGAGTGCCTAGTGCACTCAAGGTACCTTTCTATTATTTCTCCTAATGCTCTCTCTACCTAATAGTGGAGGAGCTCACCATTCATATTGTCTAGTTGAGTCACCATCCATTCAACTTACCTATTTAATGGCCTATCCTCCTTTGTATTTGGTGTTGAGTATTGATCATTCTCAGTCATTTTTGTCTTGAGAATTCAGTGAGGATTATGGAGTTACATGGCCCTTATGCCATTTATGTAGTGTGAATTGTAAGTATTATGCTATTTTGCTACTTCACTAGGAGTTGTGTAAGCTATGAGCAATAGTGTTGTGAGATTAGTGAGTTGTAAGATTTAAGACATTGTAATGAGTACCATATCCACCTCATTTTTAATACATCTATTTTATTTATGCCCTCTTCTAGTTTTTGGCTTTAATAATTGTGTGTGTTCAATCTACAGTCACTAGTCTTGGACATCTGATTCTGGATGATTCTCACATGGTATCAAAGATCTAGGTACTGGTATTGACCAACGTATTTCTTTTTTTGTAATGATTTTAAATCTTGAGTAGTTTTTGTATTGTATTATCTACATATTATTGAGTGAAAACTCATAGATATGTTTGTTTCATCTGTGGTTCATTCCTCTAACTGCCATATGACATTACCATTAAAACTTGTAATAATTGCATCATAAATTAACATTTGGATGATTTTTTTTATTGCACAAGGTATGTTTACAGATTTTAAATTCTTTCAAAGACTTCACTACCTTGCATAGAAAACATGATTTACATCATCCAGTTGTTGAGCAGCTCGACAGTCTCTCCTTGGGACAAGTGTTAAAAGCAATGTGAAAGAGGTCACATAATGCATTGGTCTCACCAAGAGATTTTGTTTACACCAAGGTTATCTCTTTACAATTTGCATCATCTTCCAAAAAGATGCCTCCATATCACACCTTCTCTTTTGGAAATGTTGGTGTCTATTTCCCTACATACACAAGAGGTCTATTTTCATATACCTCTTCTCATCATTTCCTCATGACCTCTTCACTCACCTAGCTTCTTATCACCTTTATTATTATGGAAATAGTGTATCCACTTAATAAATGTTTTACTCTTCATGCTAAGGTCTCTCATCACACTGTCTTGTAGTCTATTTGACTCAATTCCTCAACTTGATAATTAACTTTGCCTCCCCACCTTCTTCTCTTAATCGGCCATCGAGTTGGTAACATTCTTTATAAACCACCATTAAAGATTTAGATTGCATGTCAATGTCCTCACTATCCCATCACATGATTTTGGTCAACTCTTTCCATTTTGGTATTCTTCCCAAAACATCTTCATGTGGTCTATCAGATAGTGGTAGGAAAATATAAAGTGGTGAGGGGAAAATGCACTTTTTCAACATGGTTTCACTATAGCTTACATAAGCTCAATACTTTAATCAATATAATTTTCTTGAATTTTTTTAAGTAGGGTAAAGTTTTTAAAGTGGTGGGGCACAAAGATTGGACAAGAAGAATTTTTGTTTGGTAGGGTTAATTTTACAGAGGTGGAGTTTATGATTTATGGTGGAGATTATTGTGGCGATGGAGATTTTTTTGTTTTTTTTATATAAAAATAATCTTATAAATATTTTTATTAAAAAAAACCTTCTTGAGAGACTATATTATATTGGGAGTAATAAAGAGATTTTAAAAAGAGAATATTATGTTTGTGATATACCTATTCTACTTCATTCATTAGTCAGAGACCAAAAGGTGGGGCCTGGTTTGGTAGGAGGCCAAATCCCCTCATAAGCAAACAATATTTCTCCTTCCTCCTTACTCACATTATATACTTTTAGATGCATTATCAACTGAGTCTAATGTCCCTTCAAGTCTTTCATACTTATGCATAAACTTCTCACAACACATTTTTGGTTGTGTCTGATGTCTATATGAGCATGCTTATATTTGTAACTTAGGGGGTAGTCACTCTAATGGTTCTAAGGGGATATTTCATGGTGTTGTTTACTTTTATTTTCTACATTTCTTCTTTAATTTTTATAATAGCCTCTTTTCTTATGTCATGGAAAATTAGTGGTCATTTCCACCACTTACAACATTCAATTATCATGAATGGAAAAACAACGTACTACTTTCTCTGAGAAAACAAGGCTTCTATAGGATAATTATGAATGAAGAAACTGAACCTAAAGTAGATGTAGAGAAAAATAAATGGCTTAATAGATGTGATCAATCACATTGTTGTCTTAGTTTTTCTAATTTTTTTTACTTATATTTTCACATTTTCAAATGAAGTATGGACCACACTAGAAAAACTCTTTGGGAGGTAGGATGTGATGAGAGGTCATAAACTAGAGAATAATATCATCAATTTGAGCCTAAATGACTTTGACACACTACATAATTTATTCACTAAGCTCAAATATCTAAGGTTGTAGTTAAAATAATGTGCAATAGATAAGAAAGATGATCAACGTGTTCCATATATACTCTCTATACTAGGTCCATACTATTATGTGTTTGTGTCCACTTTCCATGCCACAAAAAAATAATTTTGGTGTTACATGGAAGATGCCTTCTTTAGATACATTTACTTTTGACTTGACTCAAGAGTAAGATAAGTTAATATAGATGGGAATAATGAAGTCCTCAAAATATCATGCACTTTTTGCTAAGAGATGGCTTAAAACCACAGAGAAAAGAAATAGAATAAAAAGGATCATGAGAAGGGTGTAAATCCTCCTACCTCCAAATCCAACCAATGTACCTATTCTTTTAGTTCTAATCCTAAGTAAAATTGGATCAAATGCAAGTTTTATTTGGGAAATCATGAGGAAATCAAATGTTTGAATAAGTAGATTGACCAACTGACTAAGGTGATCGAGAAGCACAACATTAATGTTCCTAATTCTCCAATCAAGATTCATCAACCCATGAATCCTTTAAGGAAAATGACCATGGTAAAGAAAAGACAAAAGATAATAGTAATTGGAAAGCAAAGGGAAAGGCCCTAGTTACTATTGTATCTTACACTCCAACATGGGTCATTAACTTTGGTGCTTCACATCACATGGCCTTTTCAAAGATAAAGTTTAGTTCTTTGGAACCATGTGATATGTCCTCTATACAATTGGGTGACAAAACCTCCAAAAAGGTTCTTAGGAGAGGGCTATTGAAATGAGTGGTGGAACATTCAATAATTTCTAAGTGTTCCTTCACTTTCAACTAATCTCTTATCAGTTTACCAAATCACTCACCTTAGATCAAGCATGTAAGTAGAGTTCACTCTAGATTTAGTGTATGTTAGAGAGTTGCACAATGATACTATTTTGGTAGTGGGAGTATTCGATCATCAAACTATGTTATATAACTTCTCATAATTTTCTCCTAACTCTCCTTTAGATTATTTTTCATATGACTCACCTGAACTTGATGACATTTCTAAGCCTAAGGACTCTTCTGATATTGATGAATCTTCTTCTAATATAGATGATTATAATAGTGATGGGGACACACTCTCTCCATCTCCTTGTCACCTTTTAGATGTTGAGGATTTAATTCCTAACCAACCTACCTCTAGTCCACTTCATACATGATAGGGAAGAAGTATAAAAATCTAGGACATTAAAACATCAATCATTCTATTCCATAGTTTTAGGGTACTCAGTAGTCCTTCATTACCTCTACTCCTATTGCACCATTATCACATAGAGTGGTTGGCCCTCTTAACTTGCATGAGGAGAACAGTTCCTTTAATAATAATCACACCTTAGTTTCATATTCATAAGGCACTTGGTGGACTTATTCACTATTATAGGGTGATCTACTCTTCACTACATGTACTTATGGTCCATAGTCCCCTTTAGGAACTCCATTACAGGATATTGAATGGCTTCAAGTAGTTATAAAATCTAGTAGGGATTTTTTATCTCCCTTCTCATTAATCTTAGAAAGATTTTTGTTGTTTTTTATTATAAAAAAATCTTCTTGAGAGATTATATTATATCTGTAGTAATAAAGAGATTTTAAAAAGAGAATATTATGTTTGTGATATACCTATTCTACTTCATTCATTAGTCAAAGACCAGAAGGTGAGGCCCATTTTAATAGGAGGCCAAATCCCCTCACAAGAAAATAATATTTATCATTCTTCCTTAGTCACATTATATACTCTTGGATGTATTATCAACTAATTTTGATGTACCTCTAGTTCTTTCATACTTATGCACATATTGTTGACGACACATTTTTGGTTGTGTTCGATGTCTATACGAGCATGCTTGTATTTGAAACTTAAGGGGTTGTCACTCTAATAGTTATAAGGGGGTATTTTGTGGTCTTGTGTAATTTTGTTTTCAACATTTCTTCTTTACTTTCAACATGGATAATTATTGGTCATTTCCACATTCAATTATCATGAATGTTAAAATAATATGTTAATTACTCTAAGAAAACAAGGCTTCTATAGGATAGTTATGAATAAGGAAACTGAACCTACAGTAGATGTAGAGAAAAATAAATGGCTTAATAGATGTGATCAATCACATGGTTGTCTTAGTTTATCTATTTCTTCTAACTTACATTTTCACATTAAATCTACTAAAACACTGAATGAAGTATGGACCACACTGTAAAAACTCTTTGAGAAGTAGGATGTGATGAGAGGTTATGAACTATATAATGAGCTCATCAGTTTGAGCCTAGCTGACTTTGACACACTACATAATTTATTCACTAATTTCAAATCTCTGAGGTTGTAATTAAAATAATGTGGAATAAATAAGAAAGATGAATAATTTGTTCCATCTATACTCTCTAAATTAGGTCCATACTATTTTGTGTTTATGTCCACTTTACATGCCATAAAAAGTACTCTTGAAGCCACATGGAAGATGCCTTCTTTAGATTATTTTTTTTCTAACTTGACTCAGGAGCAAGATAATTTAATACAGATGGGAATAATGGAGTCCTCAAAATCTCATGCACTTTTTACTAAGAGATGGATTCAAACCACAAAGAAAAGAAATATAACAAAAAGGATCATGAGAAAGATGTAAATCCTCCCACCTCCAAATCCAACCAATGTACCTCTTATTTCAATTATACTCCTAAGTAAAATTAGATCAAATTTGGGATTTGCTTGATAAATCATGATGAAATCAAATGTTTGAATAAGTAAAATGACCAACTGACTAAGGTGCTCGATAAGCACAACATCAATGTTCCTAATTCTACCAATCAAAATTCATCAACCCATGAATCTTTTAAGGCAAATGACCATGGTAAATAAAAGGCAAAAGAGAATATTAATTTAAATTCAATTTATAAGGCCCTAGTTACTATTGTATCTTAGACTCCTACATGGGTCATTGACTCTGGTGCTTCACATCACATGGCCTCTTCATAGATAAAGTTCAGTTCTTTAGAACCATGTGACATTTTATTTAATACAATTAGGTGATAAAACTTGTAAAAAGGTTGTTGGGAAATGGTCTATTGAAATGAGTCATGTAACATCCAATAATGTTCTAAGTGTTCCCTCACTTTCAACTAATCTCCTATCAGTTTTCGAGATCACTCACCTTGGTTTAAGCATGCGAGTAGAGTTCAATCCAGGTTTAGTGTATGTTAGATAGCTACACAATGATATTATTTTGGTAGTGGGAATGGTCAATCATTAGACTTAGATATATAAATTCTCATAATTTTCTCCTTAGTCTCTTTTATATTATTCTTCATATGACTCACCAAAACTTAATGACATTTTTAATCCCAAGCACTCTTTTGATATTGATGACTCTTCTTCTAATATAGATGACTATAATAGTGATGGGAACACACTCTCTCTATATCCTTTTCACCTTCTAGTTTTTGAGGAGTTAATTCCTAACCAACCTACATCTGGTCCACTTTAGACATTATAGGGAAGAGGTATAGTGATCCATGACACTCAGACATTGATCAAGCTATTCCACAGTTCCAAGTCAATCAGTAGTCCTTCATTGCCTCTGATCCTATTATACCATCATTGCATAGAGCAGTTGGCCCTCTGAACTTGTATGAGGATAATAGTTCTTTGAATAATAATCACACTTTAGTTTCATATTCATAAGGCACTTAGTGAACTCATTCACTATTCCAGGGTGATCTACTCCTCACTACATCTACGTTTGATCCATAGTCCCCTTCAAGAACTCCATTACAGGATATTGAATGGCTTCAAGTAGTTATAGACTCTAGTGGGACCTTTTAGCTCCCTTTCTTATTTTTAATCTTTTTTTGGGGGGGAATTTTTTTATGTGTTTTCTCTTTTTTTCCAATTTGTGAGAGATTGTTTTATACTTGGTACCTAATTAGGCCTAGTTTTTGAGACCTAGTTCTACTACCCACCTAAAATACACTTAAGGGCATGTTGGTGTAGGTATTTACTAAACTTGTTAATTCACCTTGATTATATGTATATTAAGTCTATGAAGTGATTTATGACATCATCATGGTTTCATCATACACTTATGGGTGCATGGGGTCACACATTGAGTGGATGGGGTCATCCATCCTAATTAGTTCCCTGAGTGCTTAGTCCACCCAAGGCACTTTTGTATTGTGTCCCCTAGTGCTCTCTCCACCTAGTAGTGGAGGATATTACCACTCATATTGTCTAGTTGAGTCACCATACCACTCAACGTACCTATTTAATAACATGTCCTCCATTGTATTTTATGTGAAGTATTTCTCATTCTAAGCCATTTCTAGATTGAATATTCAATGATGATTGTTGTGTTCCATGGCCCTTGTGCCATTTCTATAGTTTGAATTGTAAGCCTTGTGATATTGTGCTACTTAGCTAGGATTTGTGTAAGCTATGAGTAATACTATTCTAAGATTAGTGAGTTATAAACTTTGATCCATTGTAATGAATTCCATCTCCATCTCATTTTGAATACATCTATTACAGTTCTTCTCTCTTATAATTTCTATATTCAATAGTTATGTGTGTTCTCTCTATAGTCACCAGTATTGGACATTTAATTCTAAACTATTCTTACACATAAATGCATTGACCTATCTCAATTGATACATCCAACCCTTGGAATAAATACAATAAATTCATGTTTGCTTCTTTATTTTCGCTTTCAGTTATCTAGATTTTGGGGAATCTATCATCTATTAAATCAAATGAAAAATAATAGGTGGGTTGTGAGTCGAACATTTTGATCACATTTAGACCCCAACATTAGTGACATTTAAAATCAACCTTCCCTTCCAAAATATAGAATATAAGGCTACCCTACCCAAATTGTTATTCCCATATCATATTCATGGTATATGTTATAATGTTAACACCATTATAGGTGGTAATATTCCCATCTCATAACCATGATATTATAGATGGTGCCATTCTTATCTCATAATCATGATATTCATGGTGGGTTCTAATCAAAAATATTTAAGGTGAATTCAATATGAATTCCTAAATAATTTGTGGGATTTTTTATTAATAGATCTATAAATATGTATAAATGACTAGCCTATATCATGTAACCTGTAGCATACCCATAGTCATGATACAGTCACTCATATATTATATCTATTAGATACCTAGTATTACATATAGGTGTGTGGTCACTCATTTATGACATCTACTTATATTCACGATATGGTCACTCATACCAGACATGAATGGAGGTAATCACTTTAGTACACTCCGTTCATAATTTAAGGAATAAAAACACCATTCAAGAGTCATCCTAAATTCTAATTCCAAATTTTATTCACTCAAATGGAACTTCTATTTCAATTCCAAATTTTACTCACTC
>JARHVA010000182.1:0-15000 GCA_037957365.1 Torreya grandis | reverse complement strand
TAAATGGGATAACCTTGAGGATAATCAAGAAGGTCTAGTATGGTGTAATAGAGGAGACAAAGAAGACTCATAAGCCAATATAATATGTTCCTTCTATGGATGAGCATTTTAGAAGCAGAGTGTTACAAGGACTTTCACCTACACCAACATTACTAGAACTAACTCATGTCTTTCATCTAGTTCTAGTTACTTTACATTGGTCTAAGGCCAAAATTCAAGGGATATCTCATTATAATAAGTTCCAATCTCATCCAACTCCCCCTAGTCATCATATCCCTATTTTAATCCTTCCCCTCATTCCATTATTGAATTGAAATATCCACCTATTTCTTCTCCTCATAATCTAGTGAAATAAAAATACACTATTGAAGATTTGTATCCAAACTAGACTGTGATAATAACAAAGGATTTTATCCCAATTTAATTTAAATTAGCCTCTAGATCCATTGTTTCCCCTATATCTAAAATACTAATTTTTATTATAGCAACCATTTCATTTTCTCTAGGCATTGGGATAGTTTTTTCCAAAATATATTCACAAACGACAACATTAGCCTCCTTGGCTTCCCCTCTATTAATGGAACAATCCCTCTCTATGTTTTATTCTCCTCCCATTATTTATAAAACAATTACAACATTGGAGGAATTTAATATACAATTCCCTCTTTTTGGGCCAATACACACTATTGATCCCTTTACCCTCACTTTATTATTTATATTCAAAGTCATGTTAGTGATTACAAGTATTATCAACAGGGTAATTTCAAATCCTAAAGACACTGACATAAAAAAGATAGTAACCTTTAAAGGTGTGGTTATTCTTCCCATTCTACCCACTCCATGAACTACCTCTTCTCCACATTCCTTCACCATTCCAAATTCTGTATTCACACCACTTAGACCATATCCTACACCTAGGGTCACTTCACCACCATCCATAACAACTTTTGTTCTAGTTAACCCTTCTATTCACATGCTCACAAAATTTTTAACTTCACCTCCTACTGCTACTACCCTTGTACCCCTATAGGAGAAGAATTTTGGATTCAACAAATGTAATTGGAATAAATACAAAGTTTAAACATGGTAATAGTCAACAAGCCTAAAATAATGTCAAGGTTTGATCAAGGCATAAGGTCGATGAACAGAGTTACTAAAACTAAGGTGAATCAAGGCACCAAAATAACCTTCTATGAAACCAAAGATTAAATATTCACTCTAATAAAGAAGAGAAAAACCAAGTTAGGTGAAAGAGATGAGTTTGGTGAAGGCACTCAATAAATCATTGAATCAATATGGGAGATGAATAAAATAATTATCTAGGGGATGAATCAAAAAATGTAGAGACTGCAGGCTTAAGTAAGAACTATTATCCTTGATAATATCTTTGTCGATGTTGAGAGAGATTTGGAGTCCCTCTAAAACCTATTGGTTGATATTTGAATCCAATTTTAGAAGCACTCCTTTGAGGGTGAAAATAAAGCAATACCAACACAAACTTAAAAATTGGTCACTCTCATCAAATCAATAAAATAGCACTTGTGTCTTCATTTGGAAATCATGACTTTAATTGATATTAATATGGTTCAAACATGGTCTTTGAACATGAAGACATATTTTCAATAATGGGTGAGCGAGATGCATGCAATAATTTTGAACTATAGACAAAGCAATTGAATTTTTTTAGGATTGTTAAAAAAAGCTAACATGTTTTTTTATGCCAAATAGATAATTGATCTTATGTGATCACTTTACTAATGAATTGCCACCTTTCATGGATAGCTTCAAGGATAAAATTACCCAATTCAACAAAATTAGTAGTGATAAGATGATTGATTTGGTCACATATGAAAGAATAAATATTGAGAGGATCATAGCCATGAGAGAAGTCTTGCATAATAATCTCATGAATCATGACCTATTGTTAAAAAGATCTAAAATACTATTTAGGCATCTAATAGTTGACTTAACTTGGCTAGACAAACATTTACATGTGTGTCTCTATTCTTGTAAAAATAATACACATGCCCAGTTGTAGCTATAGGACCAAGATTCTCTTCAAATTTAGTCACCTCATCATCCAACACTACATTAGCTCAAGTTACTTCATAGACTCCTAGTCAATATTGAGCAATTTTAGGATCATTTGGGCATGCATGGAGATATTAATAGTTCTAGACTCTTTTGAATCTGCATGAACATTCATCAAATTATTGTAAATTATGCCTTTGGACCCATTTTTTATTTTGACCTCTCTAAACAAGATAATCATCCTTTCAATATTAATAAAGCTAAGAGATTGTTAGGAAAGTTCCATGTGTTATATTTTTGTTATCTTTATCAAATTTTATGCATGCATGACTAATATTTATTAATCAAAACTAAATTGTGTGATTGGAAAAATAATTTGATTCGTGAAAAAATTAGATTCAATCAGATTTTTACTACTTTAATTATTTTGTAATCAGAGGCTCTGATTCAAGCTTTGATTTATGATTGAATGTGTTGTCTGTAATTATTCATTTATCAAATGATTTATGCCAATGTTATGAAATTTTATTTACATATATTTTCCATACACTCTCCATTGTATCTAATGTGCTTTGAGTTGTTACTAGATTATGTTAGGTATAAGTTTGAATTTGATTGTCTAATTTCACAAGTTGATTTTTTTGAAAGGTTTTTTTCCATGGTGACATAAGACACTTCTTTCTCCTTACCATTATCTTATTTTAAATTTTTTTATATGGTCAGCCTTACCTTAGTATATAATCATATGTGTATAATAAACACACATTAGATTTTAGAAAAAATTTATCCAGTTGTCTAAATTCCATAATTTTTTGAAGGTAATAGGCAAACACATTGGCCTCATGGTTGTATAATGAATAAATAGTAAAATAAACCTTTCATAAATTAAAAATACAAATATTTAAAAATTAAAAATTATAATCACTTTATAAAATTACTATTAAGAAAAAGAAAAATAAGGAAGAGAATCAAATAGATAGAGAATAAGTAGTTGGTTTGCCTAAGGAAGTTATTTGTTGTTCTGCAAAGACCATTTTTTCATACTCTTCAAATTATGTTGTATTAAATTTGAATCCTATGAATTTTTAGACTACTTTACCAATTTTTTGTTGTTTAGGAATGATAGTGTTTGATAATCTAGTCATCTAAGCAATTACTATCTCATTTATTTCTTCATTTATCTTGAATAAATTTGGAATATTTTTGTTATATTCAATGAGAGCACTAGGGATATCACTCAATTTATTCATGGTCTCCACATTGAAGTTTTTTTCACTGAATAGTTCTTCCTTGATCATTTTTTAAAATTAGTTTTTTATTAGTTCACAATGAATGGACCAAATATCTACATAGATTTTAGTTATGAGTTCATCACAACATTTTCTATATTTTTCATATCTTTTTTTCCTCCTCCAAGAACATTGAGTTTCCATTCCATGCTTTGAAACCAAACAAAAAACATATTATCATCCACATTGTCAAAATTTTGTTTTAAAATGAGGGAATTTCCATTTAAATGTGTCATGTCTTTTAAATCTATGATTCTGATTTGTAGTATCACAACATCTTTGAAATTTATTTTGATTTCTTTAGTTTTTCATTTTATTTTATTGAAAAAGTTCATAATCACTCCTTATTTCATTAGTGAATACAACTCCATCAAGAGAAAAAAAATCTACCTATTTATCAGTCACTTTTCCATGATTGTTAAAGTTATGAATGTTAGCAATATCATTATCAATTTCATTAATAGGATCAGCTTCTAGAGAAGAAGTTAATGAAATAATGTCCTTATTAAAAAATATCTTTATATATGTAGAAATTTTTTTTACCTATTCTTCAATATATTTTTGGGTTTGTTTCCCCAATTATTTTTTTCCTACAAGTTTCTTATAGTTACTTGAAAATTATGAATGTCTCATTCCAGGGTAGATTCTCCAATATGTATTATGCATAGGCTATAGTCTATAGGATTCATATATTATTATCGTTACCAACTATGGATTTGGAAATTTTTACAATTTGTGAACCTAGGGATTCAGATATCAAGCTTGAAGTTATTTTAGCCTTTTTGGGTGTTTATATTTATAAGAGATTGGCTATTACATCAAAGTCAAGATAAATAGTCATCATGGTACTTATTTTATCTTACCTACCATCTGATGAACCCATGGGAAGGATAAACTACCCGAAGGAACTATGACTTGAGTATCTTGGGATTTAGAAGAATTGAAAAATGGTTATGGTATACCCTAAGATAATAATTTTTTGAGAAATTGGTGAAGAAGTGGGAGAAATAAGTGGATGAAGGGGAGGAACATCGAAAAGAGAAGTAAGATGGGGTGGAGATGGAATGCAAATGAGAGGAGGTGGGGAAAGTTATGAAGGTGCAACAAAATAAATGAGAGGAAATTACACTGAAACAACAATGGGTATAAGAGGTACCTGATTTAATCAAAAAAAGATAAAATAAAATCTTGTATTAAAATTATATGAGGTATAATATCTACTTTCATTGGTCCCATATAAGGTGTAATTGGGTCTTGTGATAAACCCATATCATAAGTAATAAATTACTATGTTGTAGTATTAAGTAGCAAGGAGGGGTCAAGTAAGGCCTCACTTGAATATATTAGAGAAGGAGTTGTAGGCCTCTTGATAAAAATATTTGGAAGTCTTTTTATATCTTTATCAACACAATTTTGCTCTGACAACTTCCTGTTAGGATCTTCATCACTCCCTCCACTTGATGAATTGGTTGACTGAGGGATCTTGGTGGATATATGCATACTACTAACTTGATTAAATAAAGATCCAACACCTTTTGAACTTCTCACACCCATATATTCATCCAATTTCTTCCTGAACCAAAACCTTGGTCTTTCCAAAATAAATTTGGCTCTTTCATTCAAATTTGAAGATTATTTGATTGACTAGTTGACAACTGGAAGAGATAGAATATTTACTTTATTAAAAAGAAGGTGAATCTTATTTGACCCATCATCAATAATTCCCATTATGACCCATTTCAATCTGAATGCAATCATTTTATCAAGGTCATCATTGAGTAATCTCTCTTTCATAATCAAATTCATCTTCATAATCTTCCTAATAATATTTGATTTCTAGAATATGTTAGTACCTAGAACCAAGTTTAATATTGTCTTTCACAAAGATATTACTATCAAAATAATAAATTTTTGTGTGGAACTTCATTATAAAATCAATCATAGATTTTACAATTTTAGAATCATCATGAGATGAACAAATTTATTAAGTTAGGCCAATAGGTAAAGAGATTCCTACTACATTTTTATCATTACATTTCTTGTGAACTTCACTCAACTACATACACAATTAAATGAGGATAAGTTTATCAATTTCATACCTTAGGATCTTATATGTAAAAGACAAGAAACCTACAACTTTGAGGCAAGTGAATTTGTAAAATTGAATGAAATAATATCCATATTTCTTCACTAGGGTAGCATTTTCATTGGAAATTTGGGCGGTTGTATTTCCTCAAAAGTCCTTATAAACAAAATAATGAAGGCATAACTTAATCTTCCAAATTATTTTTTGCCTTACTCATGAGTGAGTTGTGGTACTTTATCATATATAAAATTTTGATAGAGTACATTCAACCCTAGCCATTGTCTCAAATCCACAATGTAATATATCAAATATGACATCATATATAATAATTGAGTTGATTCTAGTCTTGTTAATTGTACATGGAGATTGTCACTAATTACCCCTCCCCAGTTAATGTTTTTTCCCTACATAGACAATATTTATATATAGACACATCCATTCAGAGAAAATATTAATTCTAGAATTACCCATAACTCTATTCGATATAATTATGATAATGTATAATTATTCTTGAAATTATCCCCTAATTAGAATTTTAGGGAGATTTGATTACCCTTTTCTTTCACTCTTCAACTAAGTTTGATTTATCATATTTGAATAGTTTTACCTATGTTGATTCTAATAATTTAATGTAATATCCTTATTTATGTCTACAACTTCTGCATGGTTAGGGATGCTAAATAGTGTATTGATTGACTAGCTGTCTAGTTTGGCTATTAATATGACATCGATAAATTTTTATCTAACTCTTCTCTCGATCATAATATTTGGCACATGTTAAAACCAAGTATGAACACTAAATAGAAGTAATAAATATAACTGCATGTATAATTCCACCATCAAAAATTCATTAACCAAATGTATCTATCTTTTCATCTGTTATTCTCTCCCTAAATTATTCAATATCTATGTGTTCAGTTTCAGTGTTTGCAATCTTCAAAATACTTGTCTCTATAACCAAAATTGGTTCAAAACCCATGTATTTAAACTTCAATTCGGTAGAGGATGACTATTGGAATATAATTTTAGTTAACAATGACAAGTTTCTGATGGTGATATTTGAAGGCAAGAAATGTTTATGCAAGTAAGAATTTTGTGTCAAAGTGGTCATTAACATGTTGAATTTTTTTAAGACCCTCTTAGGACCAATATTTGTAAAACTTGAAGTGTATTTTTAGCATATTTAAAACCCATAGTGTTGAACTTTATAAAATAAGAGTTAAAAACTGATGGGTAAGGTTTGAAAACACTCAGAGAATGGAAAATCATGCGATGGAAAGGTGGGATGAGAGAAAAAATGATAGAAAATGTAAAAAATGGAAGGGAAGTAATGAAAAAATACATGCAAAATAACTTGATGAAAATTAATAGAATAAATTGGATAGGATAATAAAATGAGAGACCAACCTTGTATAGTATAAAATTAGGAGAGATTAAGTAGGGATCCATAAGATTCAACTTTGGAGGGTCTCTGACTGCACCAATCAAGCAATTAGGGATTTCATTATAAAAATGGAACATTAAAAATCATTTTATAATGTTCAAAAAATTCTTTGATTTCTCAAAAATACACCTCTAATACAAATCAACATTTCATAGGACTAACGACCCATGTTCTAAACATTTTTTAATATTTTAAATGTTGTGTTTCTAGGAGTTCTAGGATTTCAAACTTAAAAAAAAAAAAAAATAGGCTTTTCAAAAAAAATTGAAACTTACGAAAGTCCTATATTTTCTTTAAAAATATAGATTACCAAAACATAAGATGACTTAATAGTTACTTTTAGGATTGTAGTGTTTTTAGGGTCCCAAACTTTCTATGACTTTCAGAGGTTTCATAACTTTTAGCTATTTAAAAAACTAGACAAAGTTGTCTAAAAACCTAAAAACTTTGGATCCATCAAAGATTGTATAGTTAAATCTAACACTCATATGAATTTAAAATTTTGGCCTCATCTAACAAAAATAATTTTAAAGAATTATGGTAAGAACTAGTCACTATGCGGCCCTTGTTAAGTTGAAGTTTCCCCAATATATTTAATTAGATATTATTTTTTGTAGGATTTTTACTCGTGTAAATTTTATGGTCTACCCTAATGACCATTATAAGTAGTCATTAGACAAATGATATTTATTTTGGTAATAATCACAATTCAAGAGGACCCACTTTATCACACAACCATTGTAAGTATTTTTTAGTATGGGGAGGAATGGTGAATATAATTTACCACTTTGGGTTTATCATAGGGGAGGAAAAAATTAAGAGATGAATTAGGCTAATGGAGTTTAGTCAAATTATTAAGCATAACATATATATGCTCAATAGTCATTTTGAATATGTATTCCTCCTACTAAGATTAATACTCAATCAATATGCACTAGCCATCTCTTTATAGTAACAATATGTTATTTAGGCTCGATCATTCATTATTCATAATCAATCTATAAAATTGTATTTTATATTAACAATAAACAAAATGTTATTTAGGCTAGATATTTCAATATTCAAAATTAATTTATATAATTTTTTTTATCGATAACTAAGGATTGGGGGGTCCCTTTACCTATTCATTGATAATACAAAGTGAAATTATAAAAATTGGCTACAACATTGGAAATAACATAATATGTGAGATGAAAAACTAGACAAAGCTACTAGATCAGGTTAATGCCAACCCAAAAACCATAAGGGATGAACCCCAGGAGCATACAAAATGTTAAAAAATAATAGTATACATGCATAACCAAAATTACTAAGAAAATATTATGAAGCTAAAACTAAGTCCTCCACAAATTCATGATGAGAAAGAAGCATCAAAAGTGGACATAGGAAAATCAATGGGTTGTCCATTTCTTACCACCACCTCAACATCCTAACTAGCACAGTTGGCCAAATAAAAGCGTCATTCATATCCAAAGTTTTCCAAATCCACCATCTTATAAATCCCTTCAGAAACCAACTTTCCATGATGTTCTTAGGCTTAATTTTCCTAACCTTACATTTCATAATAGGTAGTTCCTCAATCTCTGGCTTCTTGCCCAAATTTTTATTGCATTTTTGAAAACCCCTACAATATTAGGTGTTTGACATGTTATTTTAAGCCTTATCCTCATAATATGGCAAGACACAATGTGAAGGTGGGTGGTATGACCTTGTAAATGTGTTTTTATGTAATTTTTTACCAAAGGTAATGTTAGAAGAAGTGTACTTTCCCCTACAACCCTTACCAAAATTTGGGCTGCATCCACAAACATTACCGACTACCATTTTTTTAAATGGCATTAAAAGAGGGTAAGGGGGCCTTAAGTATTTCAAGGCGAAGAGAATGAAAGGATCACCCATGTTTTTATTTCTTTCCCATCATAAAATTAATCTTATCTTCCAAGTAACTAATCACAAAATCAAACTTCTCATTTAAATATTTGAAGACCCTCAATAGGACTAAACCAAGATGTTTCTTACTAGATAAATGCGAAGTATAAGGATTATCAAAATCAAAAGAATCAATAATTTGTGTAAGACAAATTTAATTCTCAATTCCCATAAATTTCTCCAATATATTGTAAGTTAGATCCTTATCTCTCAATACCATTAATAGATTGTTCATGATTTACCTTGTTTTGCTTGATGGAGAAAATGTAATCTTCACCCACCACAATTCAGATAAAATACATAATGTGTCATGTTGGGATCCATGTTTTTATTTAAATTTCCATTAGTCACCCTACCTCTAAACTCCATCTCTTTATTTTCCCCAACAAGAAGCCATAAAGGTTTGAATCCAACATTTTATTCAAAACATTCCATGATTGTTGAAATGCATAAGAAAGCATCACCCTCACAAAGAGAAATGATTTATGATAAGGCTCCCAACTAAAATTAAAATGAGATTTGCCTTTCCAATATTTTCCACAATGATTATATGAAGGCAGCTTTACAAGGGATTAATATTTAATTTATCCAAGCAATGAATATAAATATTAGAGGGAGAAGCAAGTGAAACATGTTAGCTTCCCAACTCAACAATGTATTTTAATAAAAATTTAACAATCAATTTATATAGTTGATAGTGACTAATCAACTCCATGAGTAATCATTACCCAAATGACCTTCACGAGTACAAAATTACTCATTGATGTTTTCTTATTAGCACCTATTATGCATGTATCTATTTTAATCCATTAAATATATTAATTTGCATTGGAAAATGTATAACCAATACAAGTAAAGTATTTCTTCATTTAGTTAAGTTTTAACATTATCTTTACAATACATATGTTATAAAAAAATAAAAATAAATGATTTATTTTCTTTCTATGTGCAATCCATGTGAGAAGGGTATTGACTGAATGACCCATCTATCCATCACATTAAAAAAGGGTGCAGTACAAAATCAATCATCATACCCACCCCCAAAGATTATCTCCTTGTTTATAGCTAACTTAAATTTGTTGATAACATGTGTTGTGGTTCCACGATGCATTTCACCATTAATTCTAGATGTTTTGCTCGCTAAAATTTGTATCTTTTGGGGTGCCATCCATGACAAATGGAGAAATAAATCAAAAATTTATTTAAATTAAAGATTTTAGGGTTTCATAATTTATAATGTTATCAAAAAAGTTTAAATAATCCATGTTTATTATATATATGATAATATCAGTTATCTTAATATGAATAAATGAAAGTTTTCAATAATGTTTATGAAATGACTTAATTTATAAGACTATAGGATTGTGATCATTTTGTTGTGTATGAATGTTTTTTTTAAGATATCATAATTAGGTTATATTTGTGTTGTATTTATTTCTTTTTTCATGTTCATTTTTTGTGATATATTTTGTTCTATTTGTTTTTATGCATTTTAAATTTTTATTTATGAATGTGAAAATTTGTAATTATTTTGTAAATTTTTATGTGTTATAGTATATTTTTAATAAAAACAATTGCATAGATTATGTTTGATGTAATTAATTTTGATTAATATTTATATCTAAGAATTTAGATTAATCTTTATAAACACATTTTTCAATAGTTAAATACATCCTAGCTTGCACTTTCTAAGAGCTTTTGTTAAATTTTGTTTTTGTAACATAAATATCTTTAAACAATAGGTAATAAAGTTGCATCATGACACTTTTTTAAATATGATTTTCATAAATTTTGAAGGGAAATATTGAATGGATAATAATCATATTTTTTTCCTAAAGCCAAGGCTGCCCATCAAATTTAAGTCTAACATGGAAGTTGGGCCTAAATTTGATGGTCAATCCTACATGTCCCAATTTTTTTTATGATGGTTATTTAATAAACATTTCCATTTAAATGTTAATATAATTTATAGTATAACACACACACACACACACACACACACAAATATTTATTTATTCTACTATAAATGATCTATATTAAAATCTTAGTTTTTACTATTCTAAGGGTGAGTTATTAAATTAGTGGACTTTTGAATGGGCCACAAATACTAACCGATCACCTTTTTATTACAACTATCAATGTTTTATTATATTTTATGATTAATAAATACATCGATAAGTTCTAAAAGTGTCAACTATTATTTGTAATTAAATGTGATTATTTAATAGTTAGTTGTTTTATGTATGTTTATATCAGGGTTTAATATTTATCTATATATTTTCAAATGAACTTTATAGCCATTAAACTCTCATAATTCTGCTAATAGACTCTAAACATTTGTATTTTTAACTTGAGAGGGTAGGGATGTAGCCCACTCAATTTTACCAATAAAGATGTTGTCAAGCAATTTTTGTAAGTGTTTCAAACTACTTTTTAGCTGACGGTAAATATGATAATGTCCCATTCTTTTCATGATATGTTGAGATCAGTGACACATCATATGGCATTATTTATTTTTATATATCACCTTGCTCACATGTTCTTACTTTTATATACATATTTATTTCTAGAAACACATATATCAAAGTTGTTTTCAAGTCTAGATAATGCAAATGTGATGGTTGAATGATCACATGAGACAAAGCTAGTGCAGCTAAAGCAAGATTAAATCACAATGCAATACTATTACATGAGACCAAAATGGAGCAAAACCAATATTTCATTAAGAGAGAAAGTTCATCAAGTGAATTGTACATATAGGAGTATTGAGTAACTCCATAAATAGTGGTCAAAGACCCTTGAAATAGACAAGTAACTCTTCCAAAAAAGGTGGTCAAATGAGTTATATCCTAGTCTTCTGGTAAAATATATGACACATTAACTCCACCTAAGCAAGAATATCCCCTATATGTAGGAAAACTCTATGTGAGAAAATATAATATTCCCAAATAAATAAATTTAGGCAAATAAATACCTATACTAACACCTCCCCATAAGTACAACTTAAATAGGTAGTGTGAGATAAAAATGGTGTTAGACGTGAAGTCATTATTCATAGTCACTATTTATGGCTACTATTCATTGGTGATGTCGCATGATGGTGATGTGGATGGTTAGTGATGTGGCTAATTAGTGATGGGGTAGGGCCCATGGAGGGTTCTCACATGTGACCAAGTTGATGTGATGGGAGTGGGATGTAACACTCCACCGAGGCACATGGATTTATCTTTGGTAGTCACATGGGTTTTATCTTGGTGTGCAAAATTCAAGGGTTCATGTATGGGTCAAATTTATAAAGGGCCCTAAGAGTCGCATGTCTGGTTAAATTCAAAAGGTGATTGTAACACCTTTCATACTTTTGTGTTCACATGTGAAGAAAAATAAAAGTTGTTTACTATTGTTGTTTGTCCTCACTTGTAGAGTGGGAGACAATGTTTGGAGCCACATGGAAGTCGATTGAATCTTGTCTAAAGTGGATGGACCACTTTTTTTACCCTTGCACATGAAGATAGACAACTTCTTATTATCATTGTTTACCCCACATGGTGTGTGGATAATTTGTTGGGCCACTCATAATGTTACTCTCTCTCTCTCTCTCTCTCTCTCTCTCTCTCTCTCTCTCTCTCTCTCCTCTCTCTCTCTCTCTCTCTCTCTCTCTCTCTCTCTCTCTCTCTCTCTCTCTCTCTCTCTCTCTCTCTCTCTCTCATGTTGTAAATGGTATTAATAAGCATGAAGCTCTTTATAATTCATCATGTTAGAATATCCATGAAAAATTTAAATTGCATGCTTGGAGGTCGGATCTTGTAGGTCAAGTTATGCCTGGATCACAATCTGAATACTTCAGGTGGAAGAATAGAGTGCTTAGTTGTAAGCATTGACGGTGTTCTTGGAGTTTTTGTAAAGTAGAGTTGTGTTAATATGAAGTCTTGAAGCTACTATTTTATCTATGGTTTTTTATTGCACATTATATGGTTTCAATTTAATCTCTTATATAATGTGTCCTCTTTCTTGTCTATGCTTTTTTAACTTGTTATTATGCATTAATTTACTTCCATTGTAGGGAATTTATTCCTAACATCTAGTATCAGAGCTTTGGTTTTGAAGCTTTGATTACTAACATTTGGTATCAAAGATTTGGTTGTGAATATTTGATTTCTAACAGTTGGTATCAGATCCATGGTGAAAAACTTCATGTGTGAGTGTTTTCTATTGTTTATTGGTTTGTGTAAGTTGAAGCTACCTTGACAAGAAAAGAGACCAAGTTGGAGATTAAAGAAGAAGAAAAAAAAAATTGACATGTATCTCTAAGTGGATCAATGTGGAGGATCTATTGGTGAAGATCTTTTTCTATGCATGTTGTTGAGGAGAAGCCCACAAGAGAGTTGAAGGAGAAATTTTAACAAGCTTTGTCAGATAATTCAGTAGCCTACATAATGTTCCTAATAGAGAAGTAACTCTATAGCTTGATGGAGTAAGCCGGTATCCACAGGTAGAGTTTGATGACAAGGCATGACCTTGTTATGGTTCTTGGAAACAAATAGAAGTGATGTTGATGTGGTATCCTATTGATCACATGTTGTTAGTCGAGATGTAGAAGAAGAAAAATCTATGCAAAGGAAGGAGGTACAGAGAAACCTAAAGCTATATGTATTTTGAAGTAGTTAAGGATGAGGAAGATGAATACAAAGATGAAAAAGTGGAAGAGAGTTGGTCCTGGAAGGACAAGGCCATGTGTTTGGAAATATGGTATATTAGTGATACATTTTGGATGTATTTTTTAGGCTCAAAAACTTAGTAGGTACAATGGTGTACTGAGTAGTGTGACAACTTCCTTGGAGCTCTGATTGGTCCACTTATGTCATGTTTGACATAATTAGAGACTAAAATATACATGTAAAAGAACAACTAATACTTGGTGTTCTCAAAAGGAAAAGGCTAGTGTTGACCATATAACTCAAGATGTTAGAGTGTCGTGTAATATGTTTATGGCATTAGTTAAGTAGACTGATGCATGAAGTAACACTGGAGGAACATGAGTTAGTGTTTTGGCAACATTCTCTAGAAAATGATGTATTTTAGATGCATTTATTAAGCTCAAAAACTTAGTATGTGTAGTGATACACAAATTATCATAATGACTTCTTAGGAGTTATGATTATGCTAGGTGAAACTTGTGTCATGTTGACAACTTCGATGGTTATATGGAGAAGTCTAGCTTTTGACTTCTATGAGATATTATCTTCTCATTACCATAAATAGTGCTACATACACTATTTGTTGTTTAAGGAGTTAGAGAATCATTATTCCTACAAGGTGATCTCTCTTTAGGAGAGATAGATAGATGAATGAGGTAAAAATTTGTTGGTTTGCATGAAATCATTGTACAAGTTGGTGTAAACATCACACATGTAGTACAAGAATTGTAGTACCTTCATGGAGAGACAAGTGTTTAGTAGAGGTTTTATGTGTTGATTACATGTTGGATGGAAGCCTCAATGTGACCACGTCCTGATGGATCGATAGGGACACATGAAAAGAAGGTAGTATGGAGGAGCAAACTAGGGATGGAGATGCACAAGGATAGGAAAGTAAGGAAGTACCCCCACTTCTTGCATCTTAAGTTATCTTTTGAGGAGTCTTCCATAGGATGAGGAATACATGTTGTGTCATGTGTATTATATTCATCAAGAGTAAGAAGCCTTATGATGCCATGGTGAGCACTAAATCATATATTCCCATGTAGTGGGAATTATGAGCAGTTCTTAACATAATCTTAATTATATGATTGGTTTGTGGATAAGTGAATATTCACTTCAAGTGCTACAATATACTATGGAAGAGAAGATGTTGACAAATTTGATTAGTGTAGAGAAGTTTTAATAGTGAAATAAAACTTTTATTGGGTTTGTGTTATTACAGAATACTCAGATGTGGTAAAAGCCTATGTATATTGACTTCAAGTGGGAGTATGTTAGATGTTAAGTTACTATTCATGAATCACTATTCATGGAAACATTCATTGGTGATGTGGCATGATGATGATATGGATGGTTAGTAATGTGGTTGATTGGTGATGTGGGTAAGGCTCATAGAGGGTCTCTCACATGTGATCAAGTTGATTTGATGAGAGTGGGGGCGTAACACCTCCACCAAGGCACAGATTAATACTTGGTAGTCACATGGGTTTTTGTCTTAGTGTGTAAAAGATAAGGTGTCATATG
>JARHVA010000181.1:3062500-3547500 GCA_037957365.1 Torreya grandis | reverse complement strand
TCATACTCAATTGTCACCATCTGATTAATTGGCTAACTTTTTGGGTGAGTATGCTCAATTGTATCCACCTCCACGTCTAACACAGGAGTGGTGATTGCACTTGTTGAGTCATCAATATGTTTGAAATAGTATTTGATATCATTAAAAGTGAATATCCAAGAATTTTAACCACTCACACATAATGATCAATTGTAGCTACATACTCATAAAACATAAGGAATGCTTACATGGTCAAGGTTTGTTTTATTTGCTTCATTAGTTCAAAGAGATTGAGAGTAATTGTATGTCACTTGAAACCCATCATAAAATAAAATGTCCAATCAAAGAAGTCACCACCTTATAAGCCATCTACCCCTTTTTGATGGGTGCAAGTCATGTAAATTATAAATGTAAATTATATGACACAAATGCAATCCATCATGAAATCTAGATGACACATTTCACCCAAAGGTTAGGAATTGGAATGTTGATTATTATTGGTACAGATCATGCTTAAGTATAGTATGGAAATGATTATTCATTGACCATATCACATCGTGTTTGATCATCCTGATGGATGACTAGGATAAATAATCGCAAATGGTCTGAGTGTTTACAACCTCAATATTGATATTGATTGTTGTACCCATGTCCACTTCAAATGTTTATCCAAATCCCATCAAGATTAGATGAAGAGCCTCAGTAGAGAATGGAGGAAGATGAATCCCATCACGAATAGAGAATAGAGGCAGACCATTAGTAGATAATAGATGAACAAATTAACTTTGTTATGAGATAGATTTCTAATTAACACTATAAACATGAATTGGGCAAGAATGTTGAGCCCTTGAGGTTAAGACAATTGTCGAATCATTAGCTACATGCCATATGTAACAAAAATAATTACTCCTTTACAATCACCAAGACAAAACCCAATCACCCATAATTGGGATCTTTAATCAACAAATACAAATGTCCCCTAATCGAAACCAAGCAAGTTGTAGTTTTAATAGAGGAAGGGCACCTATCCTCTAAGGGTATATAGAAGTGGGGGCTAGGAGTAGATAAAGCACCAATGCATCATCATCATCATCATCATCATCATCTTAATTTCATTTATATGCATCATTATCATGGTATGTGTACCAATGTAGGGTATATAAATTAGGCCTTAACATCATGGTCTTGATAATTTCATTTATGTATATGGTTTTGATACAAGTTACAAACCCTACAAATTGCAAACTCTTAGGGAGTTTTAGTTTTACCATAGAGATTGGGCAAAGAGACTATCTCTTTCCATGAAGAATGCAAGCCATCGTAGACTAAAGCATTGCATGTTGATTTAGATCCTAATTGGTCTGCCCCTATATATAATATATACATTTTAATATTATTAGAGTATATTCCCATTTTAGCCATATGAAGTGGGCACACCTTAATGCATGAGAATTAAACCTACCAACCCTACCTGCCACCTAGGACTGATCACCAGTTGACCACCTTTTCTCTTAACCCATGACTCCTCCACCATGACATTCACATTATATCACTAACACTACCCCTTTATGTATCCATATAGCATGAATTTTGTAAAAGCTTCAATATTCACTTCAACCGACATGAAAATAATAAGATAGAATCCATAACTTATTTAAAACAAAAGTTGTTTGGTTGTATATTGATGAAAGTGTGTGTTAGTGCCAACGGTGTCAAAAGTATTTATCTCTTATCAAAAATGAAATCTAAATCCACATTGTCCCATTTTTGTCATGTATTTAATATTTACAATCTTTATAATCATGTGATTGCTTTGACTGCAAAATAATTTCTATTGCCATCAAATATTTGGGATGTATTTACACTCCATAATGCAATGCAAGTTATGAGGATGAGGTGTAAATGTGTCAGGAAAGTGGTGGGATGTGTGTATATATATAGTATTAATATATTTATATTATTAATAATATATTGTATTCTATAATATTTTTATATGTATTATTTATATCATTTATATTTACATATAATTACAATGTAATAAATTATATTATATTATAAAATAATATATAATTATATAATATTAATTATATATACAATTTTACTATTATATTATTTATAATTAATTATATTTTTTCTATTGCACCATAATTAAAAAATATAAGTCATTTAGATTAATTTATGTTTTAAAAATAATTATATTGTGTTTATATACATAATATAAATATAAAAAGTATATAATATTACCTATTTTTTTCAAAACAAATCGCGACAAATAATTATTATTTCTTAATTTCCATATTATATTTAAATTAAAATCTATTTTAAAGAAATTTTGGTCAAAATTTGATGGCAGTCAATGGCCAAGGAGCCAAGTGTTAAAGGCACTCATTATTATTTCCCAACTAACTAACATATGTACCTTTCCGTCAAGATGCATTACAGGTGGAGAGCAATTCATCTGTAATGTGGATCCTATGGCTAGATTCAGATCCAAGAGAAAGTAGGGGATTTGTAAAGTAGCAAACTCTTTGTTTCATCAAACACAAATGTGATCCCAAAGATAACAGGAATGTCATTTAGTCTGGACACTGAATCTCTATTTATTGGTGTGGCCAAATCCCTTGCACTGTTATCTAGAATTATGATTGTGAAAAGTTCAAATTAGAGCTCTGGTTTTCCATTGGGTACAACACAAATCTCAATCCCTCCATAATATTACATTCAAAATAACTTCATTGTTATGCCATATATCTTAAGCATGTAATACATGTTTTAGATGGAAAATGTAACACTTTATTAGTGTAGATCAAAAAAATTGGGTCGATGTATGGATCCACCTTAAGTTTCATTTAGTTTTTATTCTTTGGGTTTAAGATTGAAGAGTTTGTAAAGTGTTTTCGAATTTCCATCATTATTATTCGAAGTGGTTTTATACACATATAATTGTGTCTAATATGTTCTAATTATGAAATTTGTGAACTTCCCTAAATTTAGCAAAAAAAAAATTCTTTAACAACATTTACAACCAATGCTACCACCATATAAGTTAAAATGAAAAGGTTGCATTCAACATTAAGATTATTCTAAGTTATTGTTGTAATTATTGTAGGATAATGTTTTTTTGTGACATTAGTGGCATTTGTTGAATACCATGCCATTATGGAGAAAGCAAGTGAGTCCTTTCTTCAATATCGTGCCTTTTAATGAATTTTAACCACTGAAATAATCTTTCTCCACAAGGATGGTTATGTTGTTGATCCTTCTGCTTTAGTAGCCAACAATATCATAGGTGATTTGGAGTCTTTGAAGCATAAAGATGGATTGTTTATCTATAATTTGCCTCAACGCGAGCATGAGAAATAAAAACTTGATCTTAAAACTACACAGAGGGAAGAAAACAAAGACAAAGAAGAAGAAAATGTTGCTAAAGTTGACAACCTTGCATACGAAGAGTTATTGGATAGAATACATGGCCACTTGTGCCCCAAGCTACTACAAATATTTGAAGATGAATTCAGGGGCATGAAAGTTATTCATTGCATTGGTTGAGATGGGAGGATTCATTTCCATGGTAGTTTTTGGTCTATAAGCATATGTTTTACTGTTGATATGATTTGTAGCAAACTGGCCAACAAGTTAGTTTGGTAATCGCATGTGGATGGCTTAGGTAGCCCATACAATTATTCATGAACACTATTCACAAATAAGACCAAATTGGCATTTGGGAAGATGTGAGAATGGATCTAAGGTTTATTTCCCCTGGTATAAATGCCTTTGGTGTAAAAAGAAATATGTTCACACCATATAAATATTAGGTTCTTTGGTGCATTCATGCAGCAATGGGACATCCCTTAGCATATTTTCTACTTGAAAATCATCATTTTAAGGACACCTAGATTATACCTTCATGCTTAACACCAACCCAAAATATTAACATCTAAATGTTGAATCTATTACATCAATGTCAAGCTTGTAACTTAGACAACATCACACACACAAGTTAGATTCATCTCACATTGCATCCAAACATGCATTGCTTATCTCAGCGTAAGTCCACTTCATTAACTCTAATTTATATACTAGATGGTCATTTACCATGGTAGGGAGTTCCTCGAACTCCCATGGTAGCATCTTATGCAACTACCCTCTTTGAGGGTGTACCTCCCCTCACATCTCCCCTACTCAACTTGGTAACGCCCTTGGCATCAGTGCAACTTCTCTTCAAGCCACACATGGGAATGGCATCACATGCCATGACACAACAATGCACAATGCTCACAATGAGATTCTAATTATTTAATCCTTCATTCTTCAGTCACCATCATCAAATGACATAAGTTCACATGTCCATAGTTCTTGAGAAGTTATCTCACTACTCGGTGCATCACTATACCTATCAATTTTTTGAATTTGCATTCACAATGCCTTCTGAGCTCTACCTTATGTCTCTGTTCTCGCACCTGATACCCTAGATTAGTTTTCCTTTGGTATTCTCAACTACTCACTTCAATGCTAAAATGAAATCCTTCACCGCATGCACCTCTCCATTATCTAAATCTTTGAGTTATGTGGTTCAACATCAAATTTCTCCCTCCATGAAACCTTAGGTCTCATTTGTTTTGACTTACTCTTTAAGTCGCACTGCCTCTTTTTAGTCACACCCTTCATTGGCACAAGAATACTATCTATAGTTCTTAGGAAGTTACTGCACTACTCAATTCATTCTCTATCACATGTCTTACATCCCACTCGTCATTACCCAAATCTAGACCCACTTCAATCTTCCTGGTTGCTCACTTATGCTCAAACACAAACTATTACATGCACCTCTCAACTACTTGAATTTATTTGAGTTGTGTTTTTTCTAACATATACTTATTTCTCCGTTGAAACCTCAATTCATTCATGTTTTGAATTACTTCAATGACACTAGTGTTTCCACACTTATTTCACAAACATCACAAACTTGCATTAGGGTCTTCACACATCCAACCCCTCGCATTGGGTAGGATTTGTTTAACTCTTTTTAATTATTGGTATTTGGGTGAGGGATAAATGGTAAAATAACCTATATAAATGGATGAATAAAACTATTCTAAATCAATCCAATTAATTAAAAACTCATATAAATGAATATTATGAATTAAAATGTTTAGTTATGCTATATATATAAAGTACATTCAAAATAATAATTTAATTACATCAATACAAAGAAGAGATAATACTTAGTGTATCATAAAATGTGAAAACAAATATGAGAAGTGTATAGGTGGAAATAGGCATGAACAAGATTAGTAACTAGTCATTAAGTTCTAAAAATATTGTTTCCAGAGGCCTGGACACTTGCATTAGCCTTGGGACACTTGCATCAGTTTGATACAAAATATTTATTATATTATGGAGTGAATATTGTCATTGGATGTGCACTCTTTGAGGAGATGGTAAATTTATCCTCATCCAAGTGGAACAATAGAAACACCTCTAGGCTTGTGGGTAGCCTAAGGAATAAGGTGAATCTCTAGATAGGGCTAGCTCCCTTGATGTACCACTTTGGATTGCAACTAAAACTAAACTTGGGGGGTGAAAAAGGAGAGAGATAACTAAAAGAAAACTACTCTAAGGAAGGTGATGCAATAGATATATTTATTACTTCCAAGCCTATACGTATTACACTTGAAACCAAGAGACTAACCAAACATACACTCTTTTAATCTGCATCTTCTCACATCAATGCTACATTATGAGGTTATAGATGAATGTGAAAAACTAGGAGGACTAGACAAGAGGTATTGAATGGAAATAATGAAAATACTTGTTAGGATTGTGGAGCTAAAAGCTTCACTGATGCAGACACGGAGGAGGTTGCAGGAGAGTTGCTAAGTGTCAGAGACACCGGCATCGGTCAGGCCAACCGACGTCGGCAGGATAGGGCAGGAAGGCAACCGACGTCGGTCATAGATCGGCCGGCGTCGGCGACCCCCAGGCGGACAGGGACCGGCATCGGTCGCCTGTGTGGTTCAGACTACGTTTATTACGGGCAGTTAGCTAACGAACCAAGTGTTTACATGATCAGGGCTAATTATAGACTGAGAGCTGCGGATCTAATTATTGTAATTAGATGTCTAATTATTGTTTGGATGAGATCTATATAATAGACTCATGGTTGTATTGGAAAAGTGTGCTAGGGAGTAAGAGAGCATAATTATAAGCTCCTTCTGTGTGTGAGGTAGAGCAATGGTGCGTTCCTCCTAGTGCCTCAGTACTAGGTGTGTTGGTGCTGGATTGGAGAGCCAGCTGGGTTCTTCAAGAGTGTAGGATCTTGGTCACAGTTGTATGGCCTATATAGGAGATATACATGGTAAGTAAGATCGTTGATCTGCAGGTGTATGTGTGTGTAAGGTCGAGGTTCACAGGTGAGTAGAACCGTTGTTTGATTTGCAGGTGTGCAAGGTCATATAGATAGCAACACAACAGGGAGCAGTATCAGGCAGGATCTACTTGGAGTACAGGTGTGTACTCGGATAGAGCAAGAGGAAGGCAAGGGAGTTCCTTCCATAAGTATGGTCTGTTGAATTACAGGTTGTTGCAGATTCATGGGAGATCTACTTGAAGTACCTTGAGTACTTGTGGAGCACGTGGAGTGCTTGTGGAGTGCGTGGAGCACTTGTGGTGTGCGTGGAGCACAGGAGGTGAACACCAACTCTGTATTTTGAGTTGGGTGTTGGGACCTGAGAGGGAGAGCTTTGGGGAGAAGAATTACTGTTCACTTGAGGTGTGGGAAACCTCTGTAAGGTGGTGGAGAAGAAGTGGCATCTTCTTTATTGTATTCTTTTCTGTATAAAGTGTTAATACAATTTGTGTATTGTCTCTCATATCATGTGTTATTCTGAATTCTAGTTACTTGGTGAATCTGGTTAATTTTCGCATATTAAGTTGCTTAGTTTGGTAATCAAATTGTGTGCTTCCGATTTATCTCCCAACAATACTAACTCAATATTTGACATATCATAAAACACTTCACATGCCCTATAAGAAGAAGCTTTCCAACTGTAAATAAGGTGAAAGAATGAGACCACATGCTAAGGAATCCATAATATTCACTAAGCAAGATTCATCATCCAAGTAAAACACACTTATGAATAGTCATGAAGAGGTAAAAAATTAATATTCATATTTATCAAAAGGTATACAAATTATCAAGGCTTCACCATACTCAAGTGAAGCATAAAGTACAATGGCCAAAATGGCTAGTTTTTATAGAACTTGAGAGAGAGAGGAGAAGTCCAAGGGTCACAAGGGCACTTGTTAAGCTGAGAAAATAATTCACTTGTGAATGAGAAGAGGATATGGGATGAACCATGCATGGTCAGGAAGCCCAAGTTTCAATTCAAGCCATAAACTTCATGAAAAGTGGCATAAAACTCCTTGTCTTGGCTCAGAAAAATTACCTTCATGATTGGCCCTATTTGAACACCTCATAACTAATTAGGATCAGGTATGATGATTGGGATGAAGTTTAAGGATATCAAATATGACTCTTCATACATTGGTTGTAGGCTTGGTCATCTGGAATCACCTGGAAGTGAGCCATCATCATCTACAATCTAAAAAACTCCTTATTCATGCACCTTGCACACTTGGCCTCAAATTTGGCATCAGTTTCTCATGAAAATATATGGGAGGGAGTGGATGAAAAGTTTAAAGACCCTGTATATCCTTATAATCATCAGGCACACCTTAAAATCACCTCACTTGGAGTTTTCCATCTTTCTCACTAGCTTATCCAATATGCTAGATTTGATTGGCTGAGATGAATTAGTTGGTTAGGGAACTTAAAATTGTTTCAAGGCATGAATTTGATATGGGAGTTAGATTAAGTATTAATATTTCCCTCCATGTGATTGGCATATCTTGAAGCTTCCTACAACCTCCAAAACACAAATAGTGTTAAAAAATACCATGTTTTGCACCCCATCCATACAAGTATGTAAAACTAATTTATATGGGAGGGAGGTTGAGTGAATCCTCTACAAATTTTAATAGTTTTCATGAACAAACTAGTCCATATGGATGCACATTTAGCTTTATTTTTCCAATTGGGTCTTTGAAAAGGTTTAATAAGGGTTTTAATCCTATTTTCCCTCTTAAGCTTTATTTATGCAGGTTTGGCATTAGAATTTCAATATAATGCCACAAAGTGATTATTAGAGACTTCTTATAACTCCTCTAGACTTATTTTTTTTGTAATGCAAAGCATCATCAGAGATATGAACACTTTAAGGTCACCTTATCAAGCTCCTTTCTCCCCTTACACAAGCCTCAACTGTCCTAAAGCCTAAAAATGACTTATTCATGGTTTCATTTGCATTATAATAGATTTAAAACCTCTGATATGATCCCACAGGCATGTCATAATTGATTATAAATCTTACCTAGGGCTAGAATTGAAACTGACCCCTTGTTGGATGTTAGGTCTCAAAAAGTCCTACCTACATACTTAGCACTCCAGATCATTCTATTTGATTTGTCTCTTTTGTGACATCCTTATCATGTTTTATTAGGTGTATTTCAACTTATCACACCTTCTTAAATGATTCATATGCTATTTCTTTACTCTCCTAATCCATCTTCCAAAGATTAAAAAAATTAAACTTCTATGGGCCTCCTAAATTCATAAATGTGTCCTTCACAAAATTTCAGCCTTTGGTCTTAAGCCTAGACCTTCCAACTCTCCACAAAACGAAAACAGACCCTTAACAATGTAGACTGTGCAGGGTGTAAGATGTAGACTATAAATTGCTTGATTGGGAATATTTTTTCATTTGTTTCCATGATATTGGTGAATAATTAGGGACCCATTTCCATTTCCCAAATTCTTACCCTACTAGCTGATCCTTGATAAATTCCTCAAGTCATGCCTTTGGGTTAACTAGTTAAGGTGTTAATTGTATTTCATGTATTCCTTCTTCAACAATAGACTCTGTAGGAGATTGTGCTTGTTTGAAACTTAGATGTAGTGTCCAAAGTTTATATTAAAGTGTTTATGACTATACCAATTCATATATATACTTTAGCCAACATGTTCATACCTTTAAAATGCTTTGGTCCAACTCACTATCACTACTCAGTCAGCTGACTGTATTCTTTATCTTGGGGTGATGCCTGTAGGTATGCATTAGCCCATTTAAACCTTGAAAATGATTCTCCAATACCTAATTTTAATCAATGAGTTCATTCATTAATGTTTTAGACTTGTGAATCACATTTAGATAATGCTAACACACAAGAACCATCATTCTTCATATTCACTATTTTCATATGGTTAAACACTGGTTATGAGTGTTCATAGGCTTCTAAGGAGGTGTATAGGCTTGTTCACATTGTCTAGAGCTCATGAAGGTGATCATGATCCTAACTGAGGTGTTTTACAAGTTATCTCATCATTCTAACCTTACCTGTGCTCTTCATAAGCACTTTGAAAACCTCAAACTGAGCTCTCCTTGCTATGACTAAGACACCTGACCTTCATGTTCATGTAGGTGTATATTAGCTTACAAGGACCTTGATCATGGTGTTTAAGGCTTTATTGGAATCACTTGAGGATAAAAAATGTAAGTTTGTACTTTCAATCACATTTAATGCCCTTAAAACATCACCAAATCACCCAAACTAGTTCACTACCTACCTGTGTTGCTGTACGTGGACAATTTAAGTCATTTGTATGGACTAGAAGTGTGTACAGGGGTTTAAACATAGTGTTCCATCCTTTTAAAGATCCTTAGATCATTAATTATTCATTTAACTATTGGAAAACTTCACAACATGGTCCATAGGCCATTGTGCAACTTGGATGAAGAAGTCCTCCTTGAGGTCACAGTCCTGTAGACAATATTGAAGGAATAAATGTTTTGGCAAGCAACTTTGAGGTTTCAAACTACCAAAATCTAACAATCCTCTGCCTTCAAATTCTACCAATCTCTTATACTTTGTAGGGACTATAATATTTATCTATTTAGATGCATTATAACTCCCAACAACCTTATTATATAATCTCAACCAAACCCCAAGGGTCTCTATTTTCTAAGTTTATGGAAAAAGGGCCCAAATAGTGTCACTATGTCGTAAAAGGTAGTCTTTAACTCTACTTGCCAACTCAGCCCTTTAATTATGCATGTTAAGATCTCAATATCACCTTAAGACTCCAAACATGGTTCTTATTTATCTAAATTCCTCCATCAATGATCTCAGTCCTCTGATAACACCTGTAGGTGTCCATTTCTATGCCTGCAGTAAGGGTGAGTAAGTTGGTAGAATGTATGATTAATGCATTTAAAATGATATTTGAGATCTTCCCATGATTCCAGCTATACCCCTTTCATTTCCAATACCTTACTTAGTTCAAAATTTCTTTTTTCAACATGTTAGCCTTCATGAGATACTTGTAAATGAGCATCAATGGTTGCCTGATTGTGTGAGTGACTGTATGTTTAGGCAATGGAGATTGAGTCTCACTTTCAAGGAACATGAACCTTATTCACATGTTGAAATTAAATCCACTCAACTTTTGAGAATTAAAACAAACTAAAACATCCTCATTTCAACATGATCTTCCTTTCAAGCATTTGGCTGACTGGTATGACAGTCAAACAATAGGTTGAGTGTATGGTGGTCTATGACTGCATTCATGCGATTTTTTTTGGAAAACGAGGTCAAGGAGGTAAAAATAAATTTATCACATTTAAACATAGAACAATGACATATTACAACTCCCTGGAACTATTGATAAAGCATGAAACTTTGAAAATGGTGAAAATAGGCCTATCATCCCACATAAGACTAGTCTACAAATTTGAGATGTTTTACCCACAAAATCAATTTAAAAATTGAAACTAAGCATGAAAATAATTAGAGGAGATATTCAAAATCCTTTGGAATCAATACCAGTAGCTAATTTGTACAATTTTTTTCAAATAAGAGCAAAACCTATAGGGTACATAGATTAACAAGCATATTTGGAAGGTTAACTTCTTAGGAATGGTTCATAAAGCTCATGACACCATTCCTCTACAACCAAATATCAAATGTAATTTGATTGAGTTTAGAATATAATCCTAAGATCATTTTTGTTGAAACTTCTTATGCTGACCATACCAAGTACAAACCTACAAGTCACTTTTGCTTACCAAGAAAGGTGAAAAAGGAGCAAGATAATGTTAGCTCAAAAATGATAATTACAAATCAAACCAATCATATAACTAAGCATGGGGAAGCTTAATAGGTATTTCCTTACCTTATCCCACATGTCACACTTCCCAAGGAGGTCGTACAAGTGCCAAACTCTTCTTTTCCTTCAAGAAAACTACTCTTTCTTCTGATGAACCTACCACTTTTAGTTACTAATAGTTTTTTATGACCTCTTAGGACACATGTCACATGAAATCACCCATTTGGACCTTCACACTTCCTAATAAATTTGTACAACTCATTAAATACACCTTTTTGAATTGTAAAATGACTCAAAAATACTGAATGGACTAAAATAACTAATGACCAAGGCTAGTAAAACATTAAGTGACATGAAATAACCTATAAAACCCCTTTTGACATCTATATTAGATCCTAAAACACTTAAAAGTCAAAAAATTACCTATAGGTGCCATAATTTGACTTAAAAGTCAAACTTTGTCAATAGTGACCACCTCGAGCTTTCTTAGTTTTATGTTTATATATTTTATTTGCATGCAAAAGTTGTAGATGATTATTTATGGACCCTGACACTTCGCCTTAGGTATTTATACCTTATCGAAAATGGGTTAGTGGGCTTATGAAGTCGAGCTGATCTTAAGGACCCCTTTGTCATTGAACATTGCCTACATAGGCAATACTTCAAATTGGGCCTTCGGCATATGTAGTTCTCCCCTAAGTGTTGGCTTGTGTGTATACGAGGGTGTAATATTCTATATGTAATGGCATGCAATGATCTTGTTTGTAACTTGATAAATATTGGCCATGGGTTGTTCTTTGAGTGCTTTAGACCTATAAAATGACTACTCCTATGACTGATATGAAAATAGGGAAGAATAGGGTCATATAACTTAATTGTGAAATTTAGTGAATGAGCTCGAATAGGTGTTTACTTGTTATTTCTACATGAATAATAAATTGGCTTAGATTTGTATTTATACCACACCTTTTGGAAATGGCTTGCGGTAAGGTTCAATAAGACAAATAGTTTGACCCATATGTTTCAAAACATTTACAATTTGGATGACTCTTGAGGATTATACACTTGATAAGAATTCAAACACTTACATCGACACAAGTGTCCCTATGTGGGATTTAAGTGTTTGACAGGCTAAGAAATTGTTGAGAATATAAAATTGACAATAAAGGGTATATATCAAGTTTTAGGCTTTTTGTATGGTGCAAGAGATTTGAGTCATCAAAAATGATAGGGTCAAACCATAAGATAATAGGCATAGTGAGATGGTGATTGCAAGACTTTTGGTAGTAGGAAGGTTTAGAACTTAAGGGTAGAGCCTTAATAGGTATTTTTTAAGTATACAAGACTAAGATGCTATGTAAATCATAGTTTAGTGTTTACATTTGCCCCCTTTAATCTAATAATTCATAAGGATGAAATTATTAGTTTAAAAGAAATAAATACATACATGAGTGTATGTAACACACCTTGCCTTTGCTTGAGCCCACTTTGAGTGTTTTGATGGTGTATGACCTAGACAATGTAAATTAGTGCATATAATATGAATTCTGAAATAATTAAAATGATTGAAAATAAAGAGAGCAAGGAAGGAGTACACATGTGTGTCAATGTAACCATGTTGCTCCTTGATACTTTGACTTGGTAAATATGCTTCCTTATGAAACATTGGAGCTAAGAGAGGTTTAAATTTTAACCTTGGATATTTGAACAAGGAGATTGGAAGGTAACTATGCTCCAATCCAGTGCAAATGTGAGTTGTGACATGACCATTAAGATTATTAAATCTCAATCGCACTTTTGAGTGATAGTATAATAAAAGCCAAGTCATACAACCAACTGAAAATGCAAAAGGGAAGTAGTTTTAGGGCATTAAGGCCATTGAATCTCAACCACACTACTAAAAAGAACCAATCGATATATACAATAAAGGCTCAAAACAATGCTTCCTAGTTAAAGTAGTGCTTCCTGGCAAAGTATTGGTGCTTCTTGGTAAATAAGTTTGAATATATATTTACAATTTTTGGTGTACTTACATGACATATGCACCTCTAATGTCTCTTAAGTTAAAGTATCTATCAAAATGTAACCTTTGATTTGTAATTGTGTAGAATATCTATCATAGATCTAAAAAACTCTATCCCAAATATGTGAAAATCGGTGTAATGTGTATAGGATTCTAACCCAAGTGTATATATGAATCATGTAAACTATATCATATATTGTCAATTATATGTGTGTGGATTCAAGTCTCTTTGTGTTTAACCCTTTTTATAAATTAAGGTTTGGGGGGAATAGGTTATTCAAGGGTGAGATAAGTTATTCCTAAAGGCAAACTAATTAAATAATTTAGTTTATGATATTTAGTTTCAATGTTAAATTATGAAAAATATTAAATACAAAAAATATAATGCTAAACAATATTTTGATTGCACAAACACAAATAAAAATAATACTAAGCTTATGCAATGATGCACACATATATCTAAGATGCACATGTGTGGAAACAAATTATCTGATGTTTAGGAAATAGTCATCAAATTTTAGAAATATTATTTCTTGCTGCCTGAACACTTGTATCGCCCAGTGGACACTTGTGTCGCCTGATGAACACTTGCATCAATGTTATTATCTTAATCTTGATGTAATTGTCCTATTTGGAATATTCATTGTTGTTTAACCCTAAAATATAAATTAAATAGTTTATGGCTAAATATAATAGATATATCCTAGGGCATAAAGGTGGTAAACTATCATCTATAACATGCCAATTAATTTATAAACTCAAATAAATAATATTTTTAATTTATATATTGAGATATGCTAAAAATTGAAAGTACAACTATGCTAGATATTACAATGATAATGAAAACAAGATAATTAATTTTGATGTTAATATAAATCTAGATCTAGAACAAGAAGGAATCATACTGGAAGTAGATTCTAGGACTGCTATCAAATTTTAGATAAAACACCTTTATAACCTTGGACACTTGCATTGACCTTAGAATTTTGCATTGATGATTTTGTCTAACCTATACGTAGGTTTCCATTATAGAAAGCATGTTGGATCTAGATGAAACCACCTTTAATGTTATGGGTTTTATGTTGTCTTCACTTTGGTGTGTTTGGATCTATCTCATAAACTGTCACTCCTTGTCAAATAGTAAAACCCTAGCTCTTCATCTTCATAGTGACTATGGGAAAAATGGAGTGGGCTCATAATGTCAAGCTAACCCCAAAGACCCCTCTATTAATGGGTGCTACCTACATAACCACTAATTTGAAGAGGGCCTCAGACTCATGTAATTATCACCTATGTGTGGGCTTTTGTATGCATAAAGATACAATATGTGATAAGCAAAATAGTGACTTAGATTTTAACTTAGAAAATATGGCTCTTGGGATGCTTCTTCAGTACTTCAGACATGTAGATATTTTCCCTATGATTGATATATAAATAGAGTTGAATGAGGGTTCACACACACACACACACACACACACACACACACACACACACACACACACACACACACACACACACACACACACACTTTTGGATAACATCTCAAATTAAATCACTTAGGTTGACCATACATATACTTTTCATTTACAAATTAGGTGAATTTTAGGTTACTGAACACTTGTATTGGGATATGACACTTGCATCAACATAGGTGTCTGACTGGGATGTAAGTGTTTAGGCAACTACAAAATAGGCACAGGTTCAAAACTTGTAGAAACAAAAGATAAGTAGGTTTATAACATTATAAGCATGATAGAATGTCTGAGTCATCATAATAACATTGGTTGGATGAAGAGATAATTAATAGGCACAAATAGATAATGTATGTGAGCCTTTTCATAGCAAAAAACGTATAGAACTGAGAGGAACAACCAAGGTCTATATTTTCCAAGTGTACAAGACTGAGGTGCTATATAAAGTAGAAATAATGTCTACATTTCCCCCTTTAATCTAGTAATGAAATTGCTAGTTTAAAGGGAAAAAAATGCATGTGTGTGTGTGTGTGTGTGTAACACACCTTGACTTTGTGTGAGCCCAACTTGAGTGCTTTACTGGTGATTGACCTACAACCAATAACATGTTATAGTATATAATCAATGCATGTATCTAGAATTGAAAGCATTGAAATGATTGAAAGTAAAAAGATCAAGGTTTAGAAGTACAACTGTGTATCGATGTAGCCATCTTACCTTTGGGCAATTTGATTTGAAAAGATGTGTCATTATGAACCATTAGAGCTGAAATTAAGTTAAATATAAATTATATAAAGTGCATAAATATAGAAATATTGGAGGACACATGCCTCTAGCCTTAGAGGAAAAGGTGAGTTTCCACCCAACAATTGAGATTAGCTCGACCGTGCAACCCAATAATTATTATAATAATGTTGAGGTTGGAAGATGTAATCAAGTCCAACCTATAAACTTGGAAAGATTGAGTGATTTAATCACTTTAACCATACCAAAATTGAACCAACTACTCTATTATATTGACTCAATACAATTTGTAACAATCCAACTTGGTGAGATAAAGTCCATAGAAGTGTTTGAAATCTGAAAGTTGATTTAATTTTGTAATTTTAGGTGATATATTGCATAACATATGCACTTTATGTATGTCTCCTACTGAAACATGGGTATAACAATGGTACCAATGTATAAAATTCTACCACAACTGTGTATTTGAATCATATAATTATGAATTTTGGCCAATTTGAAGACTATGTAAGTGTGGAGGACATGTTTCCATAACATATTGCCATTATAATCTCATTGACATGAATGCAATAGTTTGTCCCCTGACAATTTTTTCTGTCATATTGGAAGGTAGAGCTACCTTAATTGAAAGATCAAAAAAATACTAAAATTAAAATATTTACAAGAAAAAAGGTGTAAATCATGGGGTAGTAATTTTAACTTGAAAGTACGAAAAGGAATTTTTAGCAAGGAATATTTAGAGGGAGAAAGAGAGGAAATGTTTTAAACAATAAATTCGTCAAGTTAAACACTTAGACTTGACAAAAGTATCAGAGGAAACAATGACATCAAAAGGGGATATCTCTTTCATTTAATGGGTTGAAAAGACATCTCCATATCCTTAAGAATATGAAACATACATCAGAAAGATACCTATTACTAATAACAAAAATAAAGTAACCCTCTATATTTTCTAACAAAAATAATAAAAATATTACTTATATTCCCACCGAGATTTCACTTATATTTGAAATATTAATTACAATTCCAGATAGAATTTTGTAACAAAATTTTTTGGCCCTAAAAATTAAAAGATGATAACAATAACAATTCAGAAGTGAGGATCAAATACATTAAATTAAGTAGGTATATGTCATTCAAGAGGAATCAATAACACAAATTTTATAATAACCTCTTTATATTGATCTTCATAGGGTAGAAAATCCAATCTCCCTTTATAAAAAAGCTTTGCTCAAAGTTTTCACTATTCTGAACCCTTATTATGATGGTTTAGCTTATATTTATAGGCTAAAGTAGGGTGGTTATGTTGCATAGCCACCTTTTTTGCCTTTTTATAAAGTTGTAAAAAAAATCAATAGAAAATTCTAACTTGAAAGGGTGTAAAAGTGTTTTAGCATTTTTACACTGCTTGCAAAAGTATATAATCAATTTACACAACTTGAAGATGCAAGTTGGAAAAATTATAAGAGACACAATTTGTAAAATTAACAACACACATTTGCAAGGGGAAATGCAATGTGACAATATAAGCTAGTTTTAAAAAGAAGTGTGAGAAGAAATCTTTGGAATCAAAAGACTAACCATAATTTGACGAAGCTGCTACCAAGACTTGCTAATGCTGAGAATGACCTCAATCTTTTTATTGATTTGTTAAAACTCATTTTCTTTTAGAAAGTTATCCAATCTCTAGAGAAATATTCTTATCAAATATTTTTCATGATCATCTATATACCTATATGCAATATCTGTTGATCAGGTCAACTCTCTTATTTCCTAAAACTTATTTTGAAGTTTATTTATTGTCAAGTCAAGATTATTTGTATTGACTTGATATTTGGCCAATTGGTGAAGTATTTCATGATCAAATGAAGACATGGGATTTATAATTTCTCAAATTCTTCAACCACAACATCTACTGAAACAATATTTCTATTGTGATCCATATCATTGATAAAGGATCTTTCAACTTTTTGACTTCTACAACAATTTCTATCATTATGTCACTCCCTAATGACATTGCATTGTTGAACTTTTTGACACATTATTGAAGTGATTATATATTGAATTTTTTGGCCCAAAGAAACTCAATCTGATAAATAATTTTTTTTATGACTCATTTATCAATAATATTATGAGAGGGAACTTTTGAGAATTCAATCAATTTAGGGATGAACTCTTCCCAGTTTTGTATTTCTTCTGTCTACCCATTTTCTTTTCTGGTTACCTGTTCACATTTTGACTGGACTTCAAAAACCATTGTCATTGTAGCAAGAATTGATGAAACTCCCCTATTAGTGATCTTCTTGATCTAGTATTTTACTACATTACCTATTTGGCCTATTTATTTTATTTTTTCCAATGTTTCAACATGAAGACTTGATGAAACAATTGTTGGTTGAACTGGTCTAATCAACCTATGTATTAGTGAATTTAATTGATTTAATTTTTATTTCAATTCATATTTCATTGATTTATCTTTATCCATTTTCTAAAAAATAGTACCAATTACCATCTGCATATCTTCCTTCATCCCTTCTTTGGTAGATTTCCTTAAATGAACTCTTGATCCCTGATAGCCTTCAACTTTGATCTCTTATTTATCTTTCTCAATTGTATGAATTGCCACCTCTGCATGTTTTTATCCTCTTTCATCTACAACCATTTGTGATATAGTTCTTCCTTTTATTGATCTTTTTGAAAAATGAATTGGAATTATCAGAGTACCAAAATCAATCTCCTCATGTTCAACATTTCTTCTTCTTTTCTTTACCACTGCAGACAAGCAATCTAACGTTTTTATGCTTAAAAAAGGAGGTGAGACAAAAGTCAATATTTGTGGGGCCAACATTACCAGGGTGGAAGAAGGCACTCTTTCAATTATGATACCTTAAAAAGATGCTTCTCCTTGTTTTTGTTTGCTAACTACATCAATTGAAATTTTTGGATAAGAAATAACAGGCATTTCAAGATTTGAGGGAGAAGAAGAAATAGGAGTGACTTCTTGTAAAGGGGAAATAGATGATATAGGGAGAAATATGTCATTAGTAGCAAGGAATTGTTGAGTTTTATTTTATACAAGATCTTGGGACTGTGGGAAGCTATTAACAGGAACTTCTTGGGAAATTGAGGGATTAGGAGAAGAGGAGAGATTTTCACCCAACCTTTTTATCTTGAGCTTTAGAAACTTCATGGTGGAATATCTCTTTCGATAGTTTTTGGGTCTTGTGCTTCTTTTGTCACTAGGAGTTCTCTACTTAGACATGTTTCATTTGATTTCTCTATTTCAACATGTTTTTATTTATATAAATTTCCAAATTCATCTTCTCTAAGAGGTATAGGCAAATCAATATTCCCAACATCAATTACTTTACTCCTTAAACACTTGAGAGTCCTTTCAAACACTGCCATTGTTCTACTTTTGAGGGAAATAGATTCTATTTTATCCTAATGAACTATGATAGTGGTTTTGTTACAATTCCCTCCTTTTCAAAAATGGGATCCAACATGACTTCATCATCTAATTGATTTGGTATTTTTGTTATGCCAAATTTGACTATTTATTTCATGGTAAACCATGAATAGTCCCAGATTTTGACCATTTTTTCATCATCACAATCCATCCAATAACCTTTAAAGTGTGAGAGATGTTAAAATTAAGGCCCAATATTATGTTCAATTAAACCCCTTATATCAAATACAAACCTGCTTTTAAAAGTTTTCATATTGCAACGAGACATATATTGCTCCATTATTTTAGATGTCATTAATGATGGACAAGTGTACCCGCCAATAGAAATTGAAAATTTGATCCCTATTGTTGGGTTATTTTAGTTAATTCCTATTTTGGCACTAAATTTTATCCCAATAGGCTAACATGTTGACCCTATCATGTGAGAGTTAGGTCTCACATGCTCACCTGAAGTGCACAACGAAAGACCAGTTCCCAAAGGTTTTCTAGCACAATACAATATGTTTGTTCATATCTCTCTTTATGCATTTCCAAATGAAGATTATTTAAAAGCACAAATATATGACTATGATCCTTCTAGTTCTAGATGCAACTATTATTATTACTACACGGATCACCATCCTTATCTAACACTAGTGACTTAGAAAAGAAAATATACCAATAACAAGACTAATAAATAAATCGTGTCCAAGTCTAGCACTTAGTATATTCCATCATTCAAGACATAATTTGGAAAAATAAGATATCTCATATTAAATGCTTAAGAAACAAAAAGGCATAGATTCATCATCTATTCTCCAAAAGATCATCCTCACAAAAGATTATAATAGGGGTATTTATACTTGTTTTGCCCTGACTAAGTGTTACAATCATTAATGGTTTGAGTGAATGGCACATGGACTCTCAACAAACTAAGAGTCATGACACTTACAATAAGTTATTCCTAAGGACTTGGGTCCCTATTCCCCTAGATCCTCACTCTATGTTATATATTGGTGGCCATGTGTTCCATTCCTTACGAACTATTGCAAAACCTCTGATTAATGTGGTCAAAGTGTCCCATATGAATCGCTCTTCTAATTGTTCCTACTACCCATGCACTCCCCTATTATTTTACTTTTATTTCAAGTCTAATTTTCTTAGGTTCTCTGTGACTTGCTCTTCTTTGACTAGGTCCTCTCATGTTGGTCCCTTCTGCACCATTATCCTTTCACATCATTGTCCTCTTGCACCCAATAGGTTCCATGCCATGGTACTTCTATGCCTAGAAGTTACATGCCATGGTCTTCCCACACCATGGTCCTTTCACATCATGTTAGTTTCATACCAAAATAGGACAATACTTAGTCAAAATTCTAGGGCCAACATCACTCCACACTACGCCCTTATTTTGTCCCAGACTAAGCCATGCTAGCATCTTCCAAAAATATGGGCCCCTTCTACTTGAGTTCCTTTTTTAGACCATACCAATAGGATAATGCATCAAGGACCTTTACAATTATTCCTTCAATGGCCTCTATTGATGCTTTCAACTCCTTGGGTTAGGTCAGAGTCTTGTTAGTCTTTTGCACCTGTTTGTTCAGGGCTATACTAGCATCTTTTTGGATGTCTTCTAGTGTGGAAACATACTTATCAACCTATCCTCAAAGGGATACAAAACTTACATTTATTTATTGATGATGGTTATTAATAACATCCTCCATCATTTCTACACCTCTAAATGCTTTCACATGCTCGATGCAATCTTTTATTAGGAGTGTAACATCATCTTACTACTAATTTAGGACCTATTCAGCTTCGAGCTGATCCTCCAAGACTTTATTAGGGCATGTTAGGCATTAAAAAATGCCATCTCAAATGGGGATAACTTCCCTAACTCTCTCTAAGGCATTCTTGAAAATGTCAATAGCTATGGTGAATTGTTTGACATTTTCTATTCCCTCATCTCTTTGCATAGGTTGCTCCTCACATTTCTTGAACAATAGTTCAACCAAGGTCTCTAACTTTACAATGGCATCCACATCCTGAGGTATGCCATCTGAAAGGGCTAGATCTTCCTTCAAAATTATTTTATAAAGGGTTAAAACCCTTACTTTTTCCTTTATGGCCTCTCGGAACTTTTGTTTCAACAAAGCCACTTCCTCAGTGAGCACTTGCTTCTCTACTAGCACTTTATTATACATGTTTACAACCTGGGCATGTTTTCTCTCTCTTGTTCATGCATTAGAGTCCAACAAAATTATCTAATGCATTATTTCCATGCTAAGTTTTAAAAATGTAGTGCTTACTATCAGGGGGAGAGTTTTTGTGGATTAACCCTCATTAATTCTTGTAGCATTGGAGCATCTGAGCCCAAAGAGATGCTATCCAATGGGAGATCAAAATCATGCTCCTCATTATAAATCTTGAGTAGTAAGGATACTTGATTCCTAGTTTTAGGAGTCACTTCCTTGGGATGGAAGTGTGGCCAAAGATAGAGTCTTGTCTTCTATGCCAAACTAGAAACATTCACATGTAGTGGTCATCATTCTTCAATCTTCCTACTCTACGGACTCGATCAATGCCTTTCTCTTATTAGGGTCACGCTTAAGCTTGGTATCATCATGGCCACCAGTGGCCATCTCACTATCTTCCTCCTCATCCTCATTATACCTTGTTACAACATCAAGTAGGGAATCATTAGATACAACCTTCTCTTGCATTGGGGAGGGAGTTCTCTCAAAATCTGATCTTGAGCTATGGATCTGCACCTAAAGAGACTCTTATTGGGGTGCTTGTCTTGGAATATGTTGTAGGGTAGCTCATGTGGTGATAGTAATATAAGGGGATGGTGGTGGGGGTGGAAAAGGTGAAGGTGGAGGTGGAGAACATGGGGGAGAAAAGGGAAGAGTAGGTTGAGGGGATGATGGGTCAGGAATAGATGAGTTTAGAGGCATAAATTAAGAAGAGGATGGGGAAGTGTGGGGAGGAGATGGAGATGAGTGAGGTGGTGAAGGTGAAGGGTGAAGTGGAGGTGGAAGAGGCATGGAGGGATGAGAAGAAAAGGGTCTAGAGGGCAGCATTTTTGTCATCCTTTGCCTCTTTTGGGGGGCCCAGTGCCCACTTGAACTTGTGCCCACATCTAGTCACTTTTTCTTCTTCAATTGTGGTGCTTGGGAGAGTCTTTCCTTGGGGTTTTGCATCATATGGGTTATTGTGGGGGTGAATCATGTAAAACAACCAATGAGGCTACTCCTCGATCAAGGTTTGCTTGACCTGTATGTTGGTCAAGTCCATCTCTAGCTCTCCACATAGGCCTTCTTGCCTAGATATACATAAAGTTTTCAGAGGGTGTGAAGCTTTGCATCAATATTTTGTGCCTATAAAATGATAGGTTGCACATCATTTATCCAATTGATAGAATCTATGAAGTACCACATTGATAAGGCATATAGTAGCTTAAGCCATGCTAAAAAATCTTTGGATGGATTCATACAAATTTATATAGGGTAAAAAATCTACTTTACAACAAATTATGCCTAATCTACAACCAGGGTAGGCAAGTCCTTCAGAATGAGCCACTCATTTTTGAATGCCACCTTCATCCTATCAAACTAATACCTCTTATTTATCTTGTATGAGTGGATGATATGCTGGAGGCAAGTAAATGCCTTGTAGTGCTTGGTAGGGGACTTGTGAGTGGGAGGGTATACCCACTTTAATGCATTTGAACTATAGTCTAGTACTTAGATATTGTCATAGACCATCAATAGGAGGATTACTCCCCAAAGGAACCTGTACTTGGGCATCTGATCAGCCATCTCTACATCTTCCATTATTTTGTGGACAAAGTATAGAGCCCATTTGTAATTTAGTCCCTGTGAGACTTTGTGAGAAATATAAAGGTATGCCATATCCACCTCCTTCCAGTAATTGGTCCCTCTGATCTTGGTGGAAACGATCCACACTATGACTCAGAGGGCAACATCTTGCAGGTTTTTAATGTGCATCGCATGCCCCTATTTTTGATACATTAGGGCCATGGTAGTATTTTGTATCTCTTCTATGTCAACCAATTCATCAATCACACTCAACCCCAAGCACTGTAGTCCCATGAATTTGTTAATTCTCTCAGGGGTGATCTTTATGATGTACCCACCAAAGTAGATATAGTCCTCATGGAAGCACGAGAGGAAAAACTACACTACCTCTGTAGGTTTACCAAAATATGGTAACTCAAAGAGTTGGAAGATCCCTATGGTGTCTAGTTGATTTTTGATGGTTAAGTCATAGACCACTTGATTTATTGTGTTGGTGGTCTTGACTTAGTAGTCATTCTAGAGCTTAAATTCATTTCCTATTTGGTGTTGGTTTTAATCAAAGACAGTTGATGTTGAAACTTTGGAGACCTAGTTCTTTATGCATAAAATCAAATTTAGGTATTACATCTCTTCTATAATAGAGATGGAAGTAGAGATGCTGGGGCCTTCTATGCTGCCAATGTTTACACCTGATTTGCTTTCTTCACCATGTTTTCCCTTTCTACTTCTGTGTGTTTTCTTACTTCTCTTTTTGTACACTGTACTTGTTCTCTTAGTTTTTGCTCTTGTTCCTCTGGAGTCTCTTCCCTAATGGGAACCTAATCTCCTTTGCTCACCTCTTATTCTTTCGGGATAGTTGGTAACTTTTCAAGTCTCTTGGCCTTTTTCTTAGGCTGCATTACCCTTCAAGGAGCCTTAAGGTTAATTCAAGACCATCCCACATTCCCAAATTAATATGTGGTTGTAAATAAATTATTTTAACTTTTTGAGCTTAAACACTTCATTAATAGTGGCCCTACAACTTGCAACTTCAAAAATTATCACTTCTTTCCACCAATATGGACTTAGAATATCTCTCTTCAACTAGGTGGCAACCTACATGTCTCACTAAGGATATAAAAACTTTGCTCTACTTAGGATTTGGTTATTTTAGCTCTGGTGTGGTCACTTTCTCTTTGGCTCTGGTTCGTCATTCATTCTTGGCTCTTGGTAATTCAAGAATCAACACAATGTAAAGCATAAAATGAATTTAAATTTCCTATTTATAAGCTCCACAGGGGGTTTATCCTCATTAATTCCTTCCTTTTCTCTATCATTTTTTAGCATAAATATGTATCTTTTAATGGTTGTTGTATTTCAAACCTTGCCTTATGCAATTAATGCTTTAACGGTTTTGTCCCATAATGCCTTTGGCTCAGTTTTTTCCATAAATAACCTCATCACATTAATGGAATGTCCCTTCTCATGCCTTTTCTTAGAAGTGGGTGATAGCAGTATCCTACCCTTTTAGAGTGGTGGAAGATAGCTGTTACATTTTAAATTTCTAACATATGTCAGGAACCTTACCCCTTATTACCTTAAATTATTCATGTGTCCTTCATAAATTTTGTTCCTTTAAGACTTGAGCACCCACATATCTTATGTGCCCAGCTATCTTGTGCATTTTTTATTTTTACCCTTTTCAAGTATGACTTCTTACCCCACACTAAAACAGTTTGTGGTCCTCCACAAAAAGAACAACATAAAAATAAAATTTCCATAAAGAAAAGGTGTGTGCAATAAAGGCATCACTTTTATTGAAAGTAGTAAATCTTAATCTAATGGCATAATCCTTATTGATTACATAACTTTCACTATTTTAAAGTGAAATACGACCAAAGCCAATTTTCATTATAGTGCCCCAGGAAGAACTGACCATCCATTCTTTGTAACTGACATGCCCTAGTTGGTCAAATGCTATGTATTATAAAAGAACCATCCTAATGGATGCAAACATTCCTAGGGTAGAATGTGAACTTAGAGTCATACAAAAAGACCTTCATCCATGGAGAAAAGGCTTTATTATTGATATGGTGATCATGCCATGCCTTTTGCTTGCATTTCTCTACATCCTAGCTCTAATGAGCAAGGAATCGGGTCTCATCTAATTGTATTAAACTATCCAAGTGGGATTTCAAGGGATGCCTTATCATCTAGTTGTCCTATTCACATGATACAAAGGGATGGAACTAAGAAATATACTGACATCACTACTTCCTTTCCATAGACCAAATTGAATGGCATGTTTTTGTTTAGGCACTTGTAGGTACTTTGGTAGGCTCATAGTACTGTAAACACCCTATCATCCTAGTCAATGTGGCCAAAATTGTCAATTTTTGTTAAATTAGTACCTAAGATCTTATTAAAAGATTTAGTAGTTCCATTAGCTTATAGGTGGTATGGTGTTGTCTCGTGGTACGTAATCATGAACTCAACCAACAAGATGCGAATGGTTTCATTAAAAAAGTGGGTTTCTTGATCACTAGTGAAACTTAGGGGACACCTAAACTATGTTATGATGTTCTCCCAGATGAACTTCATAATGGTAGCATTAGTATAATATTTTTTCAATGCTACTTCAACCTTGCATGTAAGGTAATTGATTATTGTAATGATGTATCGAGAACCTGTTCGTCATCCTGTTGGAGTGATGGGCCCCATAAAATCAATAACCCACTTTTCAAAAGGTTCCTAAGAAGGGATGGATCATAAGGGCATAACACCTCTCCTATTAGGTTTACCTACATGTTATTAGATGTCACATTTCCTAACATATACCTTAGCATATTGGAATAGAGTTGGCCATAAAAGCCCAGCTAGTGGAACTTGTGCATGGTAGCCTCTCTAGTATAATGTTTGCTTAAAATACCCTCACGAACTGCATGAAGTACCTCAGGGTGCTCATGTTGCATTAAATAATGGGGAAGCACCTCATCACAATCCATTTTGTAAAGACCACCTGCTATGAGATGAAAGGGTGTGGTATGGATCGTAAGTTTATTTTTCTCTTGTGAGGTAAGAGACTTGGGTGTGAAACTAATGTTTAAAAATGTTGTAATATGTTCCAATTCTTTAGGTACCTGTGCAACTTGGAAGAGTTATATGTCAAGAAGATCATATTCTATGGCATACAATAATTCTCCATTCTCAATCCAAGATAGGTGGTCAGGTCCATAATTAGCCTTCCTAGGTTTCACCATTATGAAAAATTGGAATTCATGAAACAACACATTCTAGTGGTAAATCCTTCCATGCAACACTAGTTATTTAACTAATTAATTTAAAGCCTAATGATATATATATATATATATATATATATATATATAATAAATGGAATGGGTAAAAGGTACTATCAAAAATTTTATAGGGCATAAATCATTGACAAGGCTTCACATTCCATGGTGGTATAGTTTCATTCAGCCAGTGTGAGCTTTCTGCTTGCAAAGTAAATGGAGTGATCCAGGTGAATGCCACCTAGTTGTGCAATGATTACACCAAAAACCATGCCAAATGCATCCACATGGACATGAAATGGATTTGTCTAATTGGGGAACTATATAATAGGAGTAGTGACCAACTTTTGTTTGAGTGCTTCAAAAGCTTCCCTACAAGAACTAATATATTTGAACTACTCATTATGCTTTAAAAATTCTTCTAGGGGTACGACAATATTGGCATAACCATGAATGAACTTTATATAATAACATATGTGCCCTAGGAAGGCATGCACTTCATGTTAAGTCTTGAGTGTTAGCAGGTGAAGAATCACAAATACATTTGTTGGGTCCACTAGGAGTTCTTCTTTACAAATAATATGTCCTAGGAGCACACCAAAATGGGTCTTAGATAGGTGCTTCTTCAAGTTTAAAGATATTTGTAGCACCCAAAAATGCTCAAACATGAGTCTAAGATTAACACAATGGTCCTTGAATAAACCATATACCATCCAATCATCTAAATAGACTTGGAGGAACTTGTGAATGAAGGCCTTAAAGGCCTCAATATTATGCACGAGAACACTACTAGAACATTTTTCAATCTAAAGGGCATAACGGTATATGCAAATGATCCCCATTCAATAGTGAATGTTGTATTATGTTGGTATTCCTTAGATATTTGGACCTGACGGTACTTGAGAATCCATATATAAAGGAGTATACTTCACAACCAACAACACCTTCAAGGATTTCTTTTGTGAATGGAATTGGAAAGGGATCTATCACATAGGATGCATTAAACACTTGATAGTCCACACAGATACAAATACATCCATCCTTTTTGATACTTATCACCATGGGACTTACCCAATCAGATTCAACAATAGGAGTGATTACTTCAGTGTAGATCATACTATCAATCTCTTCTTTAATGCATGTCTAGAGATTATGATTCATTCTATATGGTCATTTTTTCACTGATCAAGTACCATCAACTAAATTGATGTGAATTTTCTCTAAATATGGGTGGAATCCCTTAATTTCATTGTAGTTCCTTAGGAAAACATCTTGATATTCTTTTAATAACTCAAAAAAAATTATAATCTCTATATCACTCTAGTAGTTTCTAATTTTGGCCATCTTTGGTTCTTATTCAGGGCCAATGTTGCATTGAATAGTCTGAATAGGCCCCTGATAAGGGTTATCTATTTGAGGAATTATGTCCTAAATAGTTTGTGTACCAATGCTTGTAGAAATATCTAAATGGTTGGTCAGGGGGTTGAGTGAAGTAGATCCTTCACCTTTGTCTACTTGGAAGATGAGCTTTTGCTTTCCCAGGTGAATCTCTTCTCATTATTCTTGATTAAGAACTAGAGTAGGCACAGTAACTGGATGTGCTGAAGGTCAATAAACAAGTGTGAAGGTTCCTTGAGTTCCTAATGGATATTCCACAGGCAGTCTTCTAAAGGACTTGGGTCTCTGAGAACTGCTTCATGCATGGCCTAGAGAGTGAGGCACAAGTCCATCCTTGGTGAGGAATAAGAGAGTGTCAATGTCATGTTTTCCTTAAATAACTACTAGAACCTAGTTCCTATTTTTTTATACTCATGAATTTACTAGGTATGTGCCCATGTGTGTAATGTCCCATAGATTACATGTACCCATAGGTACTCTAGTAAGTATGTTTCCCGATTTCTCCATATTATCTCATAAGCTTCAATGTGAGGTTAAGGTGCTTGTACACCACTATAACTAATTGTTCCCCTAACCTTATTATCATAATGGAATTTCTGATGCAGAGCATAATGTTCTTTATCCCAGTACATAAGGCACTCTTTATGGTTATGCCACCATCTTATGACAGTGCCATCACAAAGGTGATCTAATGACCTCATCCGATCATCTTCAGTATCATATAACTCTTTGAGATGTTGCAAAAAGTCATGTACCTCCATTTGTCCTTGGAATCATGGGGATTTATCAAGTCTTTCTAGTGGTGATCCTATCAATGGCCCTCTCATTGCTAAACCCATGAGGTGAACAAACTTATGCCATTTATGGAGTGGGCACGGGAGGTTCTCATGACTTTTGATGGTGCTACATACTCTCCTAGTGAGATAATGTCACCATGTGCCCAATAATTACAAGCATTACTTATAGTGTCAGTAATAGACTAGGTATTTGTCCATCATAGCATGCCATCTAGGGTTGAATCACATTGCTCATCATTTCAGGTAGTGACATTATATAAGTGGTTGATGTCTTCATCAACATTGATGGCCACTATATAATTGGGTCCTTGTGCTTGATCTAGTGGTATTACTACGCGTTGATTAGTGTTCTCAAAACTAATGTAACTTTTTTTAAGCTCAATTCTACATTTTTCTCATATCACTAAGGCCTTCCTAGTAGGGATGGGTAATCATCAACTTTAGCTAAGTCTAGAACCTCAAAATTTTCTTTGAATGGTACTCCAAGTATATCGATCGTGGCATTCTTAAGGACCCTACTAGGGTGAGCACAAGTCTTATTTTCCATGAATAAAACATGAGGTGAAGGATATAACACTGGAATAGACATTTTTCATGAAGCATCCTTGGTGAGGACATAACTTATACACCAGTATCTACTAAAATGTCCTTGATTACCCATCTGTCAATGACAATGTTAACCAATATTTCTCTATCTTCTAGGGGAGTAGATGAACTAGGAGTGTCCTGACATTGGACATGATTTAAATAATGGTCTTCACTTTTTCAAATGATTGGAGGGTGAACTACATTTGGTAGTTGGTCTTGAATCTTAATCTAAGTGCTAATCTATGGGATAATATCCACATCCAACCTCTGCTTACATAGTTCTTGGAAGTCGTCTCATGCCATAAGTTGGAGTTCAACTTCCCTTTTCACAACAACACATTGCATTACATCTTTGTCTTTGAGAAACTAAATATCAACTTGAAGTTCTCATATGAGTGCCATAAAATCTTGGAGGACATCCTTTTTTTATTGAGCATTAGGGTACTTTCTAGTTCATGGTTCTTGTTGTACCTTCTTGATCGAATTGGTTGTTGACCGGGTCTATCCTCCACTATGGGTGGTAATATTTAATTGTTAAACTATAAGGATGGTTGGATGTGTGTGTCATTGTGTTTTATCAATTTGAATCATATCGATGCCTTTTTCATTTCACTCCTTGGTGATAGCCGCATATATATTAGGGCACTCTTCCAGTCGATGGTCCTTTTTGTAAAATGCACACGTCATGTGCTCTAGGCAATCACTTTAATAATGGTCTAGAGATCCACATTTTTAATACATTCTAGGTGGTAACCAACCACCTACTCATCCTCATCCTCTCCCTCATTCATGGTAGCCCCTATTGTCTTGATTGTTGGCAACCAAGGTCTGGCATGTGGCACGTACTCGAGCTTCATAGATATCACTGATCAAATAGTAGTCATTAGTGTCATGAGTGTAGGCATCACAAATTTTCCAATACTCAGACACCTTAGTGTGTATATCCTAATATAAAAGAGGAAAATAATGAACATTGTGTTCCTCATGGCATATTTCACATGTTTATTTAAGTACCGTGCAAATGTTCTTATGTGGGTAGTTGCTCCTTGTATGTCTTTCAATTTCATAGTCGGTACACCAAACACCACTACATGTTTCATGTGCATTTTTGGCTATTAAAATTTCTAAATATGATGCCATTAAGGCTATTCAGGCCTCCATAAAGGGACTAATCTCGATGTCAATGCTTCCAACTGCTTTAGCATGGAGAGTAGCTTCCAGGGCCTCACACGGGCTAGTAAAGGTCCATTATGACAGGGTTCACTAGAAAGGTAGTAACAATCCTCCCACAAAACATTATGCATGATGGACAACATTAATTTTAAAGGAAAGTTTAGACAATAAGGTTTTAAACATTACATCATACTCATGTACGCTCTCTATAAGTCCTTATTTTATGTCCTTCAACACTGTTATACTCTTTTGCTCAAATTCAAGAATGTTGAACTCTTAAAGGAAGGTTGTTTTGATCTAATCAAAATTGACCACCGCTTGCTGAGGGTTAAAATTATGGTACCACTTATGCATGCATTCTAAAAGTATAGTCACAAAACATGTGGCTTTACATTCAGAAGATGTGATGCCTCGTACCCTCCAAATTATTTCACACTTGTGGACATGCTCAACTACATTTTCCATCCCTTAGTATTCAAGTAAGTGTAATGTCATCTCATAGTAGACCATGGTTGGGTGAGGTGTTTGGGTTGGTGGTTGCTAAGAACTTCTACCCCTAGTTCCTTGAGGAGGAACTCCACTTCCTCCTGTGCCACAACCTAGTCTTTCAACACGTCCAGTAGTAGTGCCCATGGTATTAGGCATGGTAGTTAGTTGGTTTACTAGATTTGGGCTTGCATTATATCCTTGAAGACCAAGTCCACTAGGTATCTCAAGTTGTGTCTTATAAATTCCTTGAAGAGGGAAAGATCATGTTAAATCTAAATGAGCATCAACTGGCTTAGTTTCAATATTCTAACTTTTGACTCCAAATTGTCTATATCCTAATTTTGAATGTGTACTTCATTTGACTCAAAAGCATGAGCATGTACAATATTGGGGGAGCCAAATTGGTTCAAACTTTGTTCCTCAATTCCTACTATCCAACTTGTTTCTCCTTCATAAGATAGAAGTGTCATAGAACATGGGTTGAGAGTGATGACTCCTAACAACATTCTATGAGTCCTCTTGGTCTCTCCCTGCATCTCTAACTCCTATTATTATTTGTTGAACTTCATCATACTTTCATTTTTGTAGTGCGTACTGGTTGGCCACCATTTTGAATGCACAATATTCAACCTTTGCCCTCCCCTTCCAAACATGTGGATCATGCATAAGAGAATTCAACCATCTATTGGTATGGTTTTTAGTCTAAGGTCAACAATTAATTTCTTAATTTTGAAAGCAAAAAGCGTTAGATAGTGGCCCTGTGGCTCTCAAAGGAATTAGAATTTGTCTTCTTTAAGACATGAATAAGTGGTCATAGTGTACTCCAAAATGTAGCTATTTCAAACTCCTCTCCACCAATAGTTGACTGCTCATGTCCATGGGACTCCAAGTCATGCTAGAGCCCTTTGTCGTTCTAGTGTCTAAGACTACCTCCTTTTAAGATTCCTTGATCATTATTGAGCATATTTTAATAGCCAAGCATGTAAGATAACTAGGAGTTTTAAAAATAAGGTTTTATATAAGGGATTGTAGATATTTTTCTCCACCCACTGTTGTGCAAGGATTCCTAGTCTATGATATAGAACTACAAACTTATCTTCAACACTAATAACCCATTCTTCTATATTTTTTAGTGGAATATGCTCAAACATTTTCCCATGACTATGCTTTAAGTGCTTTGGGTCCCACCAATAGAACCAAAATGTTGGGTTATTTTAGTTAATTCTTGCTCTATCACTAAAGTTTATCCCAATGGGCTAATGCACTGGCCCTATCGTGCGAGAGTTAGGTCTCACACGCTCATCCAAAGAGTTCATCAAAAGACTAGTTCTCAAAGGTTTTGTAACACAATACTATATATTTTTTCATCTCTCTCTTTATGTATTTCCAAATGAGGATTATTTAATATCACAAATATATGATTATGATCCTTCTAGTTCTAGATGCAACTATTACTATTACTACATGAATCACCATCCTTATCTAACATTAGTGACTTAGAAAAGAAAAGATACCAATAATGAGACTAAGAAATAAATCATGTCCAAGTTTAGCACTTAGTTTATTCCATCATTCAAGACACCATTCGAAAAAATATGATATCTCACATTAGATGCTTAATGAATAAAAAGGCAAAGCTTCATCATCTATTCTCCAAAAAATCATCCTTGCAAAAGATTTTAACAAGGGAATAAATACCTGTTTTGCCCTTACCAAGTGTTATAATCATTAATGGTTTGAGAAAATGGTGCATAGACTCTCAAAAAATTGAGAGTCATGACACTTATAATAAGTTCTTTCTAAGGACCTAGATCCATGTGCCCCTAGATCCTCACTCTATGCTATAAACTAGTGGCCATGTGTTACATTCCTTGTAGGCTAGTGCAAAACCTCTGATGAATAAGGTTAAGGTGTCCCATATGAATCACTCTTCTAACTACTCTCACTTCCCATGCACTCCCATAGCCTTTTGCTTTCATTTCAAGTCTGATGTTCTTGAGTTCTTCATGACTTGCTCTTCTTTGACTGGGTCCTCTCGCATTGGTCCCTTCTCCACCATTATCCTTTCGTACTATTGTCTTCTTGTGCCCAATAGGTTCCACAACATGGTGCTTCCATGCCTGACAGTTACGCACCATGGTCTTCTCATGCCATGGTCTTTTTATACCATGATGATTCCATGCCAAAATATGACAATACTTAGTCAAAATTCTAGGGCCAATACCTATTTTATGTCTACCTATCAAAAACTTGTGTGTTTTAATAAGTTATCACTAGCTCCATTAATGCCCACTTATCACTAACATACTATGGAAGTATGTATGGAGTAATTTGATAGCTATTAATCCTCAAATAGTTGAAAGTCAGGAATTGTATGAACCAAGTTCCCCATCTAGCTATTTCTATGGTAGCTGTCACTGATATCCTTGTGTTAAAAAGTTCTTTCTCAAACAACTGAATGATAAATTGAAGGAAACAATCATTTACCCTTTTAAAATGTTGAGTGTTTTCTTTCAATGCAAGTCACCCACCATATGCAATCCATCAAAATATCTTCATCTAACAAAAACATAGACAAGATAGGAAGTCATATAAAATTTTGATGTGACTTTTACCTCTATTAATTATTTATGGATTGCATTACTGATTAGTTATCCCTAACTGAAATATTGATTATTCTTGTGAACGATCCAAATGAACTTATACATTTGTGTCTAAAATTTTTTAGCTATTGGGCTCCCCATTATTATATGTAATAGTGTTATTATATCATTTATCTCATTCTTGAACTCAGATCTTGCAAGATTCTTTAGGATTCATGTAGAAGAGTGCCTTGGTTTGGTCAACCATTCATTGTTGACTTGTTTAGCATATGAGATGTTATTATCTTCCCAAAAACTTTGAGAGAAATTATGAGTTAAATAAATAAAAGACTCTCTATTTGGAAGATGTAACATACTATTTATGTGATTCAGAGTGAAGCTTGCCACCAATTCACCTTGTGGATATCTCACTTACCTTGGTTTTAAATTATAATTTTCTACCATGACCAAAACCAATTCATAAGATTACACTGAAATTGGAAAGGTTATAGGTTTTGCCAGTCCACTATCAAAAATAATTTGACCATGGTTAGTTTTGAGTACTATATTCATTCTCTCCAAAATTATCTAAGTCAATATGACCTAGATCAATATCTAAAATATTCTTCACATTGGATTCTAATTGGTTAAGAGGCATTACTCCCTAAAACTAGTAATTCATACTTACTTTGTCTTTGTTTGGAGTTGGCTTTTCTAGAGTAGTAGATTAAGACATTAATTTTGTAGGAAAATTGATAGTGGGGAGGTATTCACATAATGATAGTTTATTTATAAATTTAGTCAAAATAAAATAGCTTAAAAAAATAATATTTAATTGCACTTGAAAATTGTACTCGTAGCTTCACCCATGTAAATTTGCTTCACTATGATATCATCCTTTTTATAAGGCCGTAACATATTCATGAAGAAACATGAGAACCATTTTACAAAATGTCTTGGATAATAATTCAACACTAATTTGACCATGAATTTGATTTAGTGCTTCTTTAATTTCATCTAATAGATTTCATCACCTGTTCAATTATCTTTCCTCATTCATGTTATCACACTAAGTTTTACCCTTAAGAAAGGTTGTTCAAGCCTTCCTCATCTAGATTATAGCATGGAGACACCTCTAGGATATGGGTGGCCTAATTAATGAGGTGAATCTCTAGATAGGGCTAGCTCCCTTGATGCTTTACCTTAAAATTGCTATTAAACCTATTGCTTGCTGGGAAAAGGGGAATAAATGACTAAAAACAAGTAAATGGTAGGTATTGCACCAAAATTGACACCCTCCATTTGCCTATAATAAACTAAGAACATGAAAAAGGACTAAAATATATTTCAATAACTCAACATGAGTATCTAAGCATCAATATTTCAATATGAATGTTATGTTCAAGACATTATCCAAGAGGGATGAACAAGAGGTCTCATAAGAGACATTAGTGAACATTTTCCATAGTTAGCCATTGTAAGACCATGTTACACACTTCATATGACCTATTAAGATGACTAAAACCCTACAAAGAGTTAAGAAAATAAGACAAATGAAAGGAAATTGTAGACACTATCACAATAATCATCAAACTACCATAGATATAAACTAGTTGTAGTATTGAGAAGGCTAAAAATTAACATATATTCAGTTCAAAGGCAAAGTACAAGTCTTGATAAGAGTAGTGCTTTGCCAACCTATATTGAGGATGATTTACATGAATCATTTGCCTACTTATATATCCAAAATATCTAGATCTCAAGGTCTAAATTGGCTTTGCCCACTAATGGGGTGGTTACATATTTGAATCATGACTAAAGAGGTCTGTTAGAGAGAGTGAGAATTTTCTTTGGGTTTGCTATGGCCATGCCTACATAATGTAGAGTAGGATTATGAGATAAGGTTAGATCATGCGTTAGTCAAGAAACCTCTAAAATAAGCATAAAGACCTAACTTATCAAGCCTACTCCCTCAAGGGGCATTGCTAATGACTTCAAAGAGCTAATTAAGAAAGTAATATAATCAAACCTTCCAAGTAGCTATTCTCCCTCATAAGCAGTCAAGAAGCATGCTTTTCCCTATATTTAGTACTCCAAAACTTTGTCAATGAAGATTATTATGAGCCTCCATCATCTTCTAGTGCACTAATGGCTTAGGCTCATAAGATTTGTCAATTTTTGTGAATAGGTGAAGCTTGTCTATAGCAATTTTTGCATAGTAAGTTTGTATAATTGAAGCTTTGTGAAGATAATTCTGCATAATAAGTTTACACAAAAAGAGATTAAAAATGATGGCTTTGGCTTGCTTATTTATAGCTTTATGAAAATTTTAAATATCAACCATGACCATCCATCTTGAGATCAAGATGTATGGTCATGGACTGATTCAATATTGGAAAGATAAGAAATAAATAATGTCATTAATATTTGGAAGAATGGGGCATTGAAGAGGCATGGGAGGGCTTAATTTTGATATTTATCCCATTAATATTTTATAGATGCGACCTCATTGATGTCATGGGATGATGTAGAATTTAATAATGAATTTTCAGTAATTATATTTTCAACAACTTTCATAGAATTTTTACTTAAGATCTTGATTTGGTTTAATTTGCTTAAGTGGCTTTGCTACATTCTAATTTCACCCTAAATTTTATAACCTTTGAATCCATGGATTTTGTGGTTATCTAATTATTATTGCTTTGATTTGAGATTGATGACATATATTGATAATGGGACAGTGATATGTTGATTAGTTTATATGATGTGATAGTTGTACTTTCTTATTTATATACATTATGGATATATATATTTATTAGTTATGCATCATTAGTTGATATGTATGACTATTTAGAATAACTACCTACTTTTCATAAGGTGGATGCATGATTGATTCTTCCCTTAGAGCATGATGAAGTGAGAGCATCATCAGAGACGATGGCGTAGATGGGATGATTGGAGGATGATAGAGGAATTGCTAGTAACCCAACACACACCACAATGGAATAAATTGTTAACTCTTTTGTTTGATTTATTAGTTTGTTTTTGTGTGCTAATATACTTCTACTATGATCATGTTTTTAGTTGATGCTTATGGTGATCTAGTTGTCTGATTTCAGGTATCATAGTAGTGCACAGATTTATGCATACAATGTTGTCTTATGATTAATGTTGTTAATGCTTAAACTAAACTAGTTGCCTAACATAATGACTGGTTTAAATGGTATTCATTAAATATAATTATCTTGATTTAATGTCTAAGAAATAGTCAAGGCGTAAAAATAAGTCTATGATTAAATATGTATAATCTATTTACTCTAGTATTTGATTAAAATAATTATCTTATTATAATTAGATTTATTAATTTTTTTATTTTATCTTTTTAAGGAGATATTTACTTTTGGCTTTGTAGATTAAGGGAATTTAATAACTTAAAAATATTAAACTAATAGTTAAAGTTCAATGCATGGTTTTCTTGAAAATTAAAAGTCTAAAATTATCATTTAAAGAATAAGATAAGTGAACTTAAACAAGTAATTAACTTGGCTTTGAATAAGATGTTAACATGTATAATTAAAGAAAAAAAAGAAAAGCTCAAAGTAATTCAATGAAAACTATTTATTTACATGGCTTTGAGCAAAGATTGAAAACATGCATGATTTATAAAATAAATAAAGCTCAGGTTAAGTGGACAATATTTGTTTTAAAACTAAATAGTTAAAAAAAGGGGATTCATGCATGGAAAAGGGATCTTTAATAAGTTATGGTATTAAAAGGAAGAGGAGAGTAGAGGAGAATACACAAAATATAAGGAGATATACAATGAAAGAAAGAGAGGAGGACAATGAAAGAGATAAAGAGTACGTTGAGAAATAGAGGAGGATGATAAGTGTGAGGCAAAAGGAGATCAGAAATAAATTAAAAGAATCCTGGTCAGATCCAAGCATTGAAAGGTTAGTATTGTATTTAAGATCCTCTAAATATATTATATGCTATAAATGAAATAATCCATAAAAGATTAGGATAAGAGAACTATAGTTGATTTGCTAAATTTGGATTATATATATGATAAACATATAAACCAAATATGGCTTTTGGAGTAATAAATCATCAAAATTAATTGAAGACTCTAATTTCTCAAATACATATGATTAAGCATTACAATTAACAATGCTAGTTATGATAGTTTGGAGGTAGTGTGAGCATTCTAGTTAATACTTGAGCTTCAAATTGGGTAGAAACCCTCTTGCCTTGTATAATGTAAGATTATTAGGATTTTACTATTCCTGAGGCTAGGGTGATTCCTTCAGCTAAGTGAAATCTATGGGTGATTAGGATCCCCTATTTGCTATCCATGCTTTAAAATTCCCCACAACTAAGCTCAACTTGGTGATTTATTCTATTTAAAATAGTCGAACCTTTCACAAGTTATATTTATCAAAACATGGTGTCTAACACTACCATTTTATGGATCAACTTGGTCATATTATGTCTTATTTTTCTAAGTAATAAAATAAATTTAATTCTCTACTACCTGGATACAAGTATGATGAACATGATTCAGTCTCTACTTTAACTATATATATGATCATAGAAAGAGTTCAAGTCCATTAATAACCATTGCATTTTCCAAATAATAGCCTACTCAATCATCATAGATGAGTAATGAGATGTTCTTCACTTCTTGTAAATACAAAAAATATATAATTTAATTATTACGAAATGACGATGCAAGTAGAGTATAGTTTATGATAATAATAGATAACAAATATGATAATGTTAAGCAACAATTTTATTAATATACCAAACTGAAATAATAAATTAACGTGCAATGATTTAGTGAGGAAATATATCCTTTTGGATAGGTTCATGTGATAACCAAATAGTTAGTAGGTCATAGTAATTTACAACAGGGTGGACAATAAAATAGTGACTCACCTAGAATGTACGATGGCTGAAATAGTTATTGTGTCAATTCATATTTATTCTATAGTGATTTTAATGCTAAACTTAGTTGAGTATAAATTATTATAGCGGTTTAGTTACCATTATAAGTGCTGAGTTGTCAAATTGATACACTGAGTTACTTAGGTTAAGTGTTGAGTATAAGTTTACTAAATCGTTGAATATTAGAATTAAGGTAAACTATTTTTGTAGCATCCACATAAGCAAAACATTGAGGAATTATGAAATAACCAAATGGCTAATTGAACTCAACTAATATCTATTAGACTACTTCAACTAATAGTTGATTGCATGTAATTATTGTAATCATATTATTCAAAAAGTTCTTATACTTTAATTTGATTAGTTGATTACATGAGTTATAGATATATAGATATCAATTAATTCCTAATAGAAAGCGATTACTTATGCCAGATATTATAGATCATAATATCAGATCTAATAGTATTTGTTATACTATTAAAAATAGTTTTTATTTATTGAGTATATATATAGAGTGTAATAAACATATTTCTTGAAGCCTTACCTATTTGGATTTAACTTGAATCAGATTTAATATGTAAAATCATTAAATCCTGAAATATTCTAAAGTAATCTCGGGATTCCATAACTTAGTGGTTTTGATGGAAACACAAATCTAATATAGAACTAGTCCTAAAATAGTGGAGAGGTATATATATAGTTATGTTCATAACATATATTCATGGCGATATGATCATAATCAAAGTTATAAATCAATCATATATTCAAGGATGTTTAATATGATGTTATACCCAGGTGGTTTATATTCTAAATCATGTTGAGATATCCATATGAGTATATGATGTCAATTTGACTTGAGAAAAGTAAAACTTGTGTATAAGTAGTCTATTGACGTTAGTAACCAATTTGTTAAACTGAATGTATAACTTGTTTAGGTGCATTGGGTCATATGTGTATATCTATGGATATTAGTTGTTAACTAGTTATAAGATTTAGTAGAATTAGAAATTATAATCTTTTGGAGTAGTCTTCTATAAATGAAATAAGTTACTGGAATGAAAGATCATAACAGGTTTATGAGTTATCTAATTCTCTGCTATTATTTTGACTGACTACATGAGAAGTGTGTATATAAAATTGGTGGACTATGTTATTGATACTTGTTCTATATACTTGTATCTACTTAAAAAGTGTAGATTATGCATTCTAAGCTAAGATATACCCAGTTGGTATAATATGTACTTATTTGCCTATCTTTTAGGTTTATGAGACTTTTGATTCTTGAATTGTTAGTTTAATTATGTGTAATTATGTAGTTATGAACTATGATATTACGGGATGCCATCAAGTACTACAATATATATATATATATATATATATATATATATATATATATATATATATATATATATATATATATATATATATATATATATATATATATATATATATATATATATATGTTATACCTAGATGATGCATATTATAATTTTTATGTCTAGATACACATTTATGTTTGACTGATTAAATGTATGTGTGTATACAACCTTTGAGAGTGTAACCATTGTTAGGTTAGAATAAATGTGTTTTATGAGATCTGTGACTTGCTTTATAATGTCTAGTTGCTTGAATAGAAGCTTATGTTTCCATGTATTTAAGACTACTTTAATATGATTGATTGTGGAAACTAGTAGTTTTGTCTTAGGATATTAAACTATGGTAATATGGGTTATCATGGGGGTAGTATGTTTGGAAACTAGTTTTGGAAGATAGAATTTGTAATTAAATGTGTATTTTACTCGAGTGGTATAAACTATAGTCATTATTTCCAATATGGGATAAATAATAATGTAAGTATCATTCATACATTTGACAAAATAAATGTATGCTTTGATTACTCCTATGTGTAGCATGATATTTCATATAATAGCCAGTAGGATGTAAATGATTAAATCTTGGGGTTAAATTATGTATAATAAGACATTATTATTTCATGTGTATGATTTACATATTTTTGCGATATCTTGCAATAGAATGGGTATTTTATGATACACTACATGTTTAGTTTTAGAAATCATGCAGCACACAAGTACTTGCTTATTTTTCTAGATTCCCGTACTGTCACTATCTACTCATCTATGAAGGTAAGGACATTCCCTAATGGGATTAGTGTAGGGATCATTGGTCCATTATTGGTGTGGAAAAGCACTAAGATGATGCTCTATCTCTCCATAACAGTACTACTTTTGAGATGACTCTTGAGATTGCCACCAATACTAGATAGATCAAGAAACTCATGGTTTGAGGAGCCTTGTATCTTATTTTTGTACCTTGTATATATTGTATTGATTATTGGAAACATTATCAAGTAAAATTGTAATTGCCTATCTAATATAGATTGATAGTAGTGGATGTGTATTGTACAAACAGTGGCAAGATATTTGTAATTACTTTCTATGATTATATTATGATGCATTTTCATAGTTTGTGTTTAAAAAAAATCACATATTTCTAGTTAGCATCCAGTGGGGTTGTTATAGGGTTTGATTAATTTTTTACAATTCTTTGGAAATTTATTACATGCTTAATCAATTTAGTCAAAAATGCCATTTTACTGAGTTATAATTTGACTGGAGTATAATTAGAATAAGATGCCATTTGTGTATAGGATAATACCTCAGTTCGGGTATTATGAATGTGAAATAACACATGAATGTGATGTGTGCTATCAAATTATAAGAATTCAATGGTCCAGATATCATTTTGCATGGTCACGATTTGACTCAAAATGATTTAAGAAAAGATAACAATCTCATAAAATGCATTACCCCATTCAAGGATACATTATCATAAATTGACACCTATTCATGATAGGTTTGAATGATTTAGAGCATTTTAATGATGTTGGTTTAGATTGTGCATTATGACAGAATATCGTTTAGATTGACAATTTTAGCACAATAGTGATAGGAATTGGATGTCTACATTTTGCCCCTATTTGAGAAGGCATAATGAGACATTTGGTCAAAGAAATGTATTTTCAAATAATTAAAAGGTCATTATAATCATAAGAAATAAATTTTGTTCCCATTTTTTACTAAATTTTGCATGAGTTATGACAAAACAAGGTTATGAAAATGCCCCAAACAACGTTTGGGCAACCCATGATGCCCCCTCAAGGGGAAGATGATAAATTTGAATTTTTTTATGGGTTGTCCCTCGATTAGAATAAATATTAATCACATTAATTTCAATAAAAGAGGCTAAAAATGGAGCAATTAGAAGAAAGTAGGAGAAAAAATGAATAAATAGGGCTAAATTAATAGCCCAAGAGAGATAAAATGGTTTAATTATAAGCCCAAGGGGTGAAAATTTTGAAAAATTTACTATATTTTGACCCCTAAGGGTTAAAAATAGTTTATTTTCACCCCTAGATATAGTAAATTAGAGCTCTGAGATTTGTGCATGAGAGAGTTGAGAAAAATGGCTAATATCCCACACCACTTGCACCTTAGAGAGTGCATGAGAGATTATCAGATGTGACTGAGAAGTGGACCATCGGTAGGTACCTTTTTTGGTATTTAATTTTAGGCATTTATGGAAAAATCATCATGAGATTAAAATATTCATTGACCTTTCGGTGGGATTAAGGGTCTAAATGATGAATTCACAATTTTAAGAAAAAATCACCAAGGAAATGGCAAATTAGCGAATAATAGTGGGATTGCCTTGCATATTGGCGAGAATGACCCATAGTTCAGTGGGTTCACTAAGAACGATGAAAATACCCTGTTAGATAATGTAATTACCCAATAGAATGATGAAATAGCCAAAATAAAGAAGGATGGAGCCCATAGGAGATTAATCTAGACATAAAATTAGAATAAGACAATGTGGGGCCAATATATGATTAGTTTAGGCCCTAAAAGTAGAATAATCTTGGTAAATTTGATTAGCAAAAGGAAAAATAATTATTTATATTCCCTGTATGTGACTTGTAGAAGTCAGTCAATGTTATTACATCATGAGAATGATGATCATGAGTTCTACGATGATAGGGGATCTAGACCAATGAGGTCATGGGTGTTCTTGAGGTCATGGAGCTATACCACATGACATGATTACCAATGATTTGAGTAGACAAGGCCTACTTATTAGCATTGGCAAAGAAGTGGCACTCAAAGACCTATTTAATAATTTGAACACAAGTCAAATTAGGTCAAACCCCTATATATTCAAACTTATTATAGGGGCCTCTTAGGTTGAAAATGTGTATCATGGTCTTAATAAGGTCAAACATTGTGTTTCCACCCTTGTCACATTTGTTAGTTTGTCCTAAGTCATTCTAAGGTCACATTTTGAGTCATTTAATGGACTTGTAGGGTTTCCTATAGAATAAAAGTGTTTCAAAAGAATATTTAATGTTATATATGTCATGTGCATGCTAGAGATGGTAGTTTTGTACTAATAACTACATTTGCAATGCCCAAACAAGAAGATCAGTTAGTTTTAGGCATTTTCAAGTAGTTGTATGGCCCATATAACACATTTGGTGAACTTCAAAAGTGTCTCTTCAGGTTCCTTTAGTTCATTTACATGCTTGGGAAGATTTGATAGGTCTAAAAATGGAAAAAATCATTTTATCTTCCCCCTCACTCTCTTAGACAAGCAAAAAAGGTCAACCGATTTCCACATGTTACGGATAGGAGGAATTGAATTAGAAAAAATGATTTTGAGGGATGATAGTAATCTATGTTTACTTAAAATTCATGGAAATAGTTGTAGGTTTGGTTTCTTGTGCTCTATGAACCATTGCTAAGAAGGTTGGTGACTCTTTTCTACTTACACATCCCCATGGCCTTTCGTTTTCTCCTATGTTTGGATTGGTATTTGAAAAATAAGTATTGTACATGATATTGAAGAGCATGAACATAGTTCTCACCAAATTTTAGCTTAATGGGAATGTGTGAAGGTGAATAAATGAGCAATATTACCTTATTTTGCTAGCAAGAGACTCAATTATAGTTTATAGACAAGCTTTCAACAGTTGCAATGCTTGTATTTATATTTTGGATTTCAAAATAAGGGTAATACAAGGTAAGATGTTGTGATAAATTTCCCATTGCATGGTGATCAGTCTATTATTAGAAGGTTTAGTCTCAAGACTAACATTGATGAAGAATATAATTAGAAACATAAACATAATCAATATCTCCGTGTAATAGTCACCTTCAACCAAGTGGACTATGTCCTTGAAAAGTCATGTTCATGATACATGAAGCTTTCAAGATGGTAAGAGACTCTTAAAGTGGAGATAATAGGACTTATCTATCCAAAATGTCAAAGATTGGTTGTGAAGCCTAATTCAATATGCACACAGTCTTGAATCTAATGTTCACCTATAGGTAGCTCCAACAGAGGTTTGAGTAATGTTGAAATGGATATGCTTGAACTCACTTGACACTTTCAAATAAGTCTAAGGGAATGAAGAAGAACATTGTGATAATGGTGAGGTACTTATGTGCATTTAAACTTGATTTTAATGTGTGCAAATTAGGAAAGTTACATTTGAGACACTTTACCTTAACTTCTCCAAATTATGTTTTGCTCATATGTTATGCCACTCCAAAATGCCTTGAGGTCTAGACAAGCCTAGTGGTTTCTCTCATGTAGCCCAAGCTGAGAGTAATGTTTTGACATGAGAAAAGTGGTTTTTTGTTCAAGAGATGATAATAAAAACAAGTTTCCAATTCAGGTAGGTTTCCATTGTAGATATTCAGTGATTGCAATGCCAAACAGACCAAAAAGAGAACCTTGATACTGTAGAATTGTAGCATAATGATGGTATAAGGTTGAGAACATGATATAAAGGAAATAGTTGATCCATTTCAAGTGTGAAACAATGATATTTCCTCAAATTAAATCAAAGGATTTGAAACATAGTTGTCATACATAAAACATCACCTACAGGAGTCCCTTTTTCTCTCAAAATGTCACCTACAATATGACTATAGACTCACAATATACTGGGAGTAGGTAGTTTGAGTATAAGCAAAAGTATATAGACATAAGATGAGTTAAAAAAAAGTGTGAGATTATCTTTATGACTTCAAAAATAACCTAGGCATGTAACACAATGTGTAAACATGAACATCACCTATATGAATCCCATTTGCCTAGGAAGTGCTACCTACAGTCTGTAGAGTAGCTTTAGCAAAGGAGAGATGTGGGTTGAAAGAGTTAACAGAGATGTATAATGGATGAATATGAATGAGACCACCCACACATTAGTTATGTCAACTTCATATTATTATTAGATTCAAGAAATAGATAAAAAGCAAGTTTTTAACCCTACTCAGTCTGAGGTGTCTAGACCCTACAGTTAGTACGTAGACTTGAAATCTAGTGTTAAGAATTTATAGTGTTGATGACTCTAGAGGAGTAATATAGCTATGGTGTTTGGTACATAAGGTCATCAAGACATATTATATCCCTCCATGAATTCACTTTGGAAAGGTAAATAGGGGAGATTCCCTCTGTTTGGTCTCAGACAGAGGGCACTCCCAGTCAAGACCACCCTACAAGTTGAGCACATGAAGATTGAAAGGGTGAAATGAGAGAGATTATATGGATATGGGATGTTTTATACAATTTTATTGAGGATTAAAAGGATAATAAAGACCTTAAAATAATTGGAAACCCTCAAAAGGGTTAAACACATAGCCATACCTAATTAGGCCTAGAACTAGGCCTAAGCTTTACAATTGCCTAGTTCCATTTCTATGACTAAAAAATCATTATAAACCATGTGACGACCTCCATGGGTGATTTTTGGATTGATTTTAGCCATAAATATATAGAGGAAGAACACAGAGTGGTCAATTTGACCTAAAAGCATGATAGGAGTACCCACAATGCACTCAAAAGCTTGATATGCCATTTCCAAATGTTCATACTTGTACGAACACATTGTATGGTTCCCTAAGGAGATAGGGGTAGTTGAGTATGGTCCTAAACTTGGTTTTAGTGTTAGTTTTTTAGAGATTGAGTGTCAGGATTTTATGAATCATCCCTAAGAATCAAAATCTCCTAAAATCCTCCTAAAACCCTAGTTTTGACCTGATGGAGAAAGTATGCAAGGAGATACACTCAAAGGGGGAAATTTTGAATATAAAGTGTTTTATAATTATTTTATACTCTCTCAGGCTCTTGGACATCAAATTTTTTTGTACCCTACTTGTATGGATAAGCTAAATTTAGGGTTTTTTCTAATATTTTGATTGTTTTGTAGGTGAAAAATGGAATTGGTGGATGAGAAAAATTATAGGAGGTAAATAGGGACTTATTATAACTCCATATATCCATTTATCACCATAGATAAGCCTAAAAACATCTCTAATACACAATTCACTATAGGCAATCTCAGATAGATAATGAAAATGAGAAGTGATTATCTAATGAGAAGATGAAAGGTTTATTTTTGGATCTTTTTAAGGTATAATTCATGGAGTGGAAGATAAATATACTATATTAAAGTGTCCTAACACCTCTTCCACATATTTTTTTGAGCAACTGAAGGTCATCTTGATGACAAATGTGAAGACATACCTATAGGGCTAGTGATGATGCCTATAAACAGTGAATACAAGTGCCATGAGGAGGGTTATTAATTAGGGAAGCATCTAATGATTGTCAAATATTTTTTACAACCTCCCTAAGATATTACATGTGATCATATGAATCCAATAATGGAGGTTAGTATCATGTTAGTTCAAGTAAGAAAACTTAAATAAAAAACAAACACTTACACTCCAAGCCTAGAACTTAGTGAGAGATTAATAACAAAAGATAAATGAAAGAAAAACTAAAATTAAAAAGAAAACAAATAATTTACCTTCCTTGAGATATACAAATTCTTTGTTAAGTGGCTTGCTCAGCTTGTGCATCAAAGAGTCTTTGGCATATCAAGCTTGTTGACTTCTTCTCTGCTTGGCACCATTGGCTTGTGTTGGTTTGATGTGGCTTGAATAAATATTTTAGAATTATAACACTATTTGAAAAGCAATTTTGGAATTATAACACTAAATCAAATGGATTTTCTCTCTCTAAATTTGTATTATAACTTTGGCTTATGAGATCTTAAAATTCAATTGACATGTCATTGTATTTATAGCAAATGGATTTAACTCAAACCTCGGGAGAGTTAAGGTGGAGTTTAAACATGGAATGGGTTCAAACCTAACCTAAGTGAGTCAAATATAATCCCAACAGAGTTAATAGTTGTCAATTAATCATGATTTTCAATGAATAGGCATGGGTCTCCAAAATGAGATATTTTAGGATATTTTCAAAGAGCTTGAAAACTCATAAAAGCAATGATAAAAGACTAGGATATTTGAATATTTGAATTTCCTTTTTTAATTATTCATTAATTACACATGGATAATTCAACTAGGCATTTAATTTGGTTTTGCTTTTTAATTAATTATGATTATCCATTTAGCTCTTTCAAGATTTGATATTTGTTCATGTGCCCCACTTAATAGGTCCATAGGCCAAATTGACTATTGTAATATTATAAGGTGATTATTGATGAATGTGAGAGAGGGTACCAAGGATAAAATTCTATGGCTACATTTCTTGTAAGACTTCCTGGGCTAATTTTTGCTATAACACATAATGGGAGGCATCATGATATAAAACACCATGAGAACTTAGCTGAAATATGCATAAGGACTGACTCCTAATCTAATAAATAATTAAAAACAATGCACCAACGATAAAAACCATGATGAAAATGTTGACATATGAATATGGATGAACTCAAGAATAATGTACAAGGAATCACCCAATGAATGCATATAGATTGAGTTGAGGCACAGTACTTAAAGCAAACAAACATTCACACAAACAAGAAAAAACTAAGCAAACAAACACATAAAAATCCTAAAATCAAAATCAAAATAAAGCATCTTAAAAATGGTTTTTCCCTAGTAGGGCGGATTGAGGATGACTAACTAGGCTTAGATAGGAATTTTTTTTTTTGGTTTTTAAATTTTTTTGAATGTTTTGAGGTATCTTAACTCGTTAGAGATTGACAAGATACCATTCACAAAATGGTGAGATCATATAAAAAAGTGGGATTGAGCTGACCTAAATGTGAATCAAGCATGACCTAAATATTCCATTAGGACCTCAAGTCACAATATCTCCACCAACACAAAAGGCAGTGAGAATTGAATAGGTCACAATAAGTTCTCAAATTGAAGCAAATGTCTAGGAAAATGAGAATAGTAATGACAAGGTGATGCGATAATTCATGGTAAAGGTGTTATTCCTAATTTTCCCATAGGTAGTTATAATTAGGAAATAATGACATATGTCTATGATACTAATTTTCCCATAAGTAGTTATAATCAATGACACTAGTCAAATGTAAATGAAATATAACTTGTCAAATCCACTATCACACTACTTTCATAGACTGTCACTTAAACACATAATTCTAAAACTATTGAAACTAGATCAAAATCCCCTTGTGGAAGGTGTGATAAAAACCAAAGAAACCAAGATAAAAAGGGGTTGGGTAGGATGGCTAAAATAGGCTTTAATTTGATAGGGATGGTATGGTAAAATGACATACAATATGGCATTGTTTAGGATGATGGTGGTATGGAGATTGGATTAGAATAGGAATAGGGTTTCTCCCAAGTGCTAAGGCAAGGTAAATGGTAGGGTATAAAACAATGGCAAGGGGAATGGCAAATGTAAAAGATAAGGTAAATGTGTTTGTCCAAGTAAATGGTAAATGATAACGATAAGGTAAATGTTTTTGGCCAAGGTACAATTTTTGGCCAACGTAAAGGTATGGTTTTTGGAAAATGACAATGGCATGGTAAATGTTTTTGGCAAAGGTAAATGTTTCTATTATTCTTGTTGATGTGGAGATGCATGTCCTAATCAACATGTGATATAACTAGAATAGTTAATCATATAAATTTCTATCCCACACCTCTTCTAAACAGATTCTCTATCAAGAATTGGATACAAATTTAAACTCCAAGAATGTTGTTGTGATCTTTGTTGGTCATTGATTATGTTTCCTTCAAACATCGAGACAAGATATCTTTGTAGCCTTTATAAAGGAAAGTACAGCCACATATGGTAAATATGGATAAATATTGGATGATAGTTTTGATTTAGAAATGTAAAGGTGGATAATAATTGAATGTATAATGGTTGAGAAATAAATGAAGATTGATATTTTTAGGCACACACAATGTTTCTGATTCTAGATTCAACATAACTTTAGATGTGATGTGTCCAAAGACTTCTAAATATTCTCTCGATAGGACCACCATATTTTTTTGTTGTTTGGGTCTGAGAGGAGCTACTGCCTAATTATGCTATAAATTAGGAGTTGTGTTGATTTCTTCTTTGATAATGTCTTCATCAAGCAATGACGAGTTATTGTGCTTAGCTATTGGTGCCTCAATAAGGTTTTCACTAATGAAGTCATCTTTATTGTCACATAGGACCTTCAAAAAGGTTTTAATAAGGAATGTTGACTTTTGACTTTGATTATCTTCTAGTGCCTCTGAAAAGGTTTCACTAGAAGATGTTGAGTTTGGACTTTGATTGTCCCCTAACACCTCTGAAAATGTGTCACTAGGAGAGTGATCTTCTTTTGCATGAATGTGGTCTTGGTTACCCTAATATTCTACAACTTGTATGTCACTATGGATGTAGTTCAACAAGGTGTGATTATTTTAGTCCCAATCAACACTTGTGAGAGGTGGAAGGTTAATAAAATGGCTAGGTTGGTTAGTGTTAATGGCATGTAGAATGGTAATGGAATGGGAAGAGGCTGCACAATCCTTATATAATATACTAGAACTTGTGTCAAAGCTGAAGTACTCATCCTCAAAAATTGTAGAAGGATCACAAATAAATTTAAATTGATCTATAAGGCATGAATAACCAATAATATAACAACCATGAATGTACTCTAATTTTGAAGTTGAGTCTAACTCAAAGGACTCTAAATCTAATGTTGAGACTGACATTGATTTTGCTTTTGATGATAAATCTAATGATAGTTCAAGAATATAACCTAACTTCAATGTTGATTCTTCCTTTGGTGTGGATGTTGCTATAATAATGTCTTGTTGAACATTTGGTATTGGATAAGTAACAACCTGTGATGGCATAATGGGATCCATTAAGACTGGTTTATCAAAGTGAGACTCCTCAATGAGGGGAAAAATGTCAAGAGATAAATCCATAGAGAATGGCTTTTCAAAGGAAGGCTCTTTCAAAATAGGACAATGGTCAAGATAATGATTTGCCCAAAGGTAGTTATAATCATTAAGAAGTGACTCAGTAAAGATTGGCTTGTCAGAGTGAGATTCCTTGACAACAGGTAAAGGATCAAAAGGTGATTCATCATAGGTGGACTTGTCACAAATAGTTGTTTCAATAAAAACATCTCAAATTGGTTGGTTTTCTTAGCCTTGGTTTACAATCCGTTGTAAAATACCAATTTTGAATATATCTGGGTCTTTGAATGATTGGCTTGGTTGAAGAGGTAATAATTGGCTCATTTGTGGCTAGATGATTGGTATGGGTTTTCTAAAGTGGGGAATGGTTGGCAATGGATGAATAATGGCTAGTGGTTGGATAATCATAGGCTCAACAAAGGTTGGTTTATGGCCTAGAACAATAACTATGATCCATCAAGTTATGATTGGACAAATTTGTTGGGATGACAAGTTATCATATGTGGAATGACCAAAAATGGTAATGGTAGGGCATTGCAAAGTTTGGTTACTTGTACAAGCCAAAGGGCAAGGTTATATTATAGAAATGGCAGAGAATTATGGAGCTTGGTTGCTAGTACAAGCCAAAGGATGAGGTCTTAGAATAGAAATGGTAGGGCATTGTGGAACTTGGTTGATCACACAAGCCAAAGGACAAGGTCCTAGAATAGAAATGGTAGGGCATTGTGGAGTTTGGTTGCTCACACAAGCCAAAGGACGAGGTCCTAGAATGGTAATCCTTGGATGTTGTGGAACTTGGTGGATCACACAATCTAAAGGAGGGCTAATGGTATAGGTGTCATAATGAACACCGTGATCGATGAGATGGAAATGGAAAACATCATATATCAACTAACCTAAAAAAGGTACCATTATGTACTACTCTTGAGGATCTTGGCTTTGTTCCCTAAATTGAGGATTGTAAGGAGGATAAGGATCCACCTCACAAACCACTTATTCACCATAGGGGTCTAGAACAAAGTCAATTTGTGTGACCATTCTATCATAGCTTTTATTGTACATGGTTCCACTATAAGTGTAATGAGACATATCTACATTAATTTTGAATGCTCCTCAAAAGGCCTAGAGTTATACAAACTCTTAAAAATAATGTCCAAAGGACAAATGGTCCAAACATGGTTTAACTTGGTCAAAAGGTGGAGCTATATCTCTAAAATGGTTTGTGCTAAAACTTGGTATAAAATAGTCTAAAATCAAATGTCTAATGTCAAATGTCTCACACAACAGGTCAAGTGGTTGAATAAAAACTAGCATGCCAAACTCTAGGTCCAAAGTGTTCCAAACAAATCTAATCTAAAAAAATAAAAGTTGTTAGGTCTTTTTTCCAAATGCAACATCAAAATCTAGGCTCAAAATAGGCATATGCTACGATTTTTGGATAAACATGGAACAAAAGCTAGACTTTAAACAAAAGGTATGAGATTTTAATTTAACAAATTTGAAACACTTTGGCATAAACTATGAACTTGACATTCAAAAATAAACTTGGTCAATTGGTATAAGGCATGAAACAAAAGGCATATAGAGAGATAGGTTATTTCTCCCAATTAAAGGCATAAAAAATAATGAAAACTAAGATTCTTGTAACAACAAGCTAGACAAAATTGAATTGCATAATGGCACTAGGCATAGATAAAAAAGGCATACACAGCTTGGTTTAAAAAAATGGCATTTGGCACAAGGTAAACAAGTATGTGACATAATTAGAACAACATAACAACATTATCTCACTCTAGAGATATAAAAATGGTTGTTTCAAATTTTAAATACACAAGAATTGAAATAAATTGGGCAGTGTAACATTACTCTTTTCAATCAAAGGACACATACAAATAAGATTTATCCAAAGACTAAGGCAAAGGCATGTGATAAAAATGGCCAGCATAATGCATCCTCAAATAAATAAGTGATGTATATGATGGGGTTTGTTAGAGTCTACACCAATATTGACCACATGCAATGTGTAATAAAGCTAAACATAGACAATCTCAAAAATAATAGAACATAGTAAATATTTTAAACCTAAAACTAATATATTATTTACTCTAATAATATTTCATACGGGATATTATAAATTTTATAAGAAACTATTACTATAATTATGGAGATTATCTCTCCATCAATATCTCATCCAAATCCCTATGAATAATACACACTAACAAACATACTATAAATGAATATATTGTTATCACAATATATTCAAATAACCAATCTAATAACTAACTCACCAATATACTAGTTACCTCTCAGTAAATACTCATGTAATAAACTAATCCCTAACATTCCGCCATTAGTTTTTACATGGTGCAAAAACATTCACACTCTCACCTGTAGTATCCTCACCCCTTGTGGCATAACCTATTTGGCTCATGACCTTGATACAAAGAAAGGCTCACTCCTTCCATGGTTTTAATCTAGTTTACCATAAACCTTGACATGAACATGACCCATCAACTGTTCACCTTTGGTGGTTTCTTAGATCTACCACAAACCTTTCCAAGATCCATGAACTAACTTACATTAGTGATTTCTATCCTTTCACTATGTTTTCACATCAAGGAATTATGTTTTAGAATTAAACACAAATTATAAATCTAAAACAAGCATGTACTTCTATTCTTATTTTCAAACATACAAACAAGTGCTAAAATTATAAAAATATATATGCACCACTATAGCAAGAAGCACCCCTTCATTAGTGTCTAATAAGAGGTATAAAAATCCTCCATCCTCCAACCTCTAGTAGGTCACTACTTACTCAGTCAATATGTCGATGAAGCTCAATGTTGTATTTGATAATACAACTCCCCATAAGATTGACTCAATTGAAATAAGGACATTAGGGTTGCTTGATAATGCATCCTTTACAAAGATTGGTTTTTTGACTTGACAATTTGACTCAATATATTTTATTGACACAAAAATGACTTTTTGACTCAATTTTGATTTTGGCAATATGATTAATAACATAAAATCAAAATATATAAAGTGACCAACTGACTTAATAACAATACTTAAGAATTAATATAGCATAAGGCTAATATTAAAAAATTTGACCCTAATAATATTTTTTATATTCTATGATGACACAACTCAATGTTAATTGACTTTTGACTAACCTTAGATAATTACAAACAATCTTAAAAATAAACCGACCAAAAAAGAACTTAAATATAAAACCTTTCAACTTATAATGACTCACTTTGACTTTAATAAACTTTAAATAATGACCAAAGAGAGTTAAAAACCAAATAAAATAAATATTTATTGACGACATAAGCTTGATATGCACGGATAGTGGGATACATGGTGGAAATTTTCAAAATTTGATAGAAATATTGTAGGCAATAAGTTTGGGCTTGGTGCAAGAACAGTGGGCTGAGTGGTATGACAATCTAGAGGGATGAAGCCATGAAGGAATCCATTTAAGTGGAACAATGAGTTTGAGGAGTTACTAGATGTGTAACGACATGTTAGAGCTCAAGCTATCCATTGTAAATAGGTCTAGAGAGGATTTGGACATGTGAGGATCAAAACTTGAATGGCACACTAATCTGAAGAAAATATGCACATGGAACTATATAACTGATTTTATTAGTTCTAACAACATCTTGCTCATTAATGATAAAGCATTGCAATGCATTGCAATGTACTATGTCATGCCTTTTATCTCATCATTAAGAGGTATTAGTAAATAATGTGGAACAAAGGTCATATTTCACATGTGGGCGGTGGGCGATAGAGACAATATGGATAGGATGTATAAGACAAAGATAAAAATGAGATGTGCACAATTTTGAAATACTTCAGGCATAGAAATATCTACTCGATGAAAATAATTCCACTTTGAAATCACAAGCTTGATGTAGATGAATCCAACCAATTTTCTTGAATTAAAAAATGTAATTAGGTCTACTCATAGGTTGCACTCTAAATATTGATGCATAGAAATGATGACATAAAAGATTTGAAAGATGTAAGTTTTAAGGTAGAGATGTTTCTTGTGGATTGGGGAAATAGAATATTCACATAGATGAAGTCACACAAACATATGAATTCTTTAGGTACGATTCTCATCATCTGAGACAATCACAATGATCAATTGATCTACTCCATACAACACTCAAGTTATCATGCTACTCTAATACCAGATGATGGGGCTTATCAGAGTCTACACTAAGATCTACCACATGCACTATGTAATAAAGCTAAATATAGACAATCTCTAAACTAATAGAACACAAGAAATATTTGAAACATAAAACTATTATATTATTCACTTTGATAATATTTCATATAGGATATTACAACTTTTATAGGAAACTATTCCTATAATTATGGAGATTATCTCTCCATCAATCTCTCACCCAAATACCTATGAATAACACACACTAACAAACAAACTATAAATGAATATATTATTATTACAATATATTCTAATAACCAATCTAGTAACTAACTTACCAATATACTATTTACCTCTCAGTAAATACTCATGTAATAAACTAATCCCTAATATTATAAACAAAACTCAAATTGACATGGCATAACAAACAGGATAGATTAGACTCAAAAACCATGCAATAAAGGATAAAATGACACAAACACCTAAGTGTAACGTCCTAGATCTTAAAACTGACAAAGTTGCATGATAATGTCAAATTTTGTCAATATACTCACTCTTGGGAAGATTTTAAGTGTTAATCTAAAAATAAAAGCACATGAAAATTATGGTTTTTAGGCCCCCTCTTCTCCCAAGAGTTTGTACTATGATATGGAACTTTAGGCTACTCACCTGTATCAACAATATGTCCATGATAAGTGGGGTTATTCTAAAACTAAATTTTTGTGCATGTCTAGATGATCCCAAGTATGGCTAACACAAGACATGCTCACGTCATTTAGATATACGTCAATTGTCTTGTTGTGAAAAGGTCTTATACTTTTCATAACCACTACATCTATCACTTACTTAGTGTAGTCTGATGTCTGAGTTGCCCCTATGATCTGAGGTAGTATCTTACTAATGAAGTTTGCTTAACTACTTGAATAAACATCCCAGTCAGTTGACCTCAATTTGTATACCCCATTATGGAGTGGGTTTGAAATGATGTTGGGAGATGAATTCCCAGGTCCCTAGAGAACTCGTGAGGAGGCTATGAACTCCTGCTCACAATCCAAATTGCATATAAATGAAAGATAAAGTGAAAAGACTTTATGGTCACATTTAGATCACCCAAATTATATGGATTTAAGGAGAGCCTTAGCGATATTCCTTTCATGCCTTTGGACAAGGCATAAATACAAAGAAAGAGTGCTTTTGGTTACCCAATTTCCCTAAATGGGATGGGGAGAGAGCATACACACATCAATAATTTTACAAAAACAAACAACTTTGAAAGAACAAGCATACAATAAAACACTCTTAAGAGTATATAATCTAAGTGTGAGTGTTTCTTTTAAAACACTAAATGAAATGTTTATGAAATTTTGCCCTTTGGAATTTTTTGTTGAAATTTTGAAACAAAATGAAAATGATTTAAACAAAAATATTCTTTAAACACCAATTTAAAATGTGAAAATTGCAAGTTAGAAATGTTTTAAATGTCTCCTTGTGGCCTTTGGGTCTTGTAAAAAGTGTTAGGGGATTTTCAAGATTTTGCTAAACATTTATGTAATTTGAAGGTAAACTAATAGCATATTCTGAAAATTTAAGAGAAAATATGTGGATTTAAAAAAATAGCATAAAAAATGGAGTCTGGATGACCCCAAATGAAGCTCCCAAAGATGGCCTATCAACCTGCTATTCTACACACAAAGGTCGATGTTAGTTTTGGGTGATGCACACAGAGGCTGACATCAGTTATAGGTGAATTGATGCCAGTTAGGTAGAATCGACATTGATCTTCCTAGATCGATGTTGGTCTTTGTGTAAAACTATGTATCACTAAAGAAAAGAATACATGAAAAACAAGTTAAAACTCAAATTTTGAAGATTGTTAAGCACTCAATAGAAAAACTATGAACAACATTTTCATCTCCTTGATATATGGGATGCTTGAAGGTCCCAAGGCATGCCATTTGTTATCATAGGAATCCAAGAAGGAAGGTATTATCATGTTAGCTTAAGTAAGAAAATTCAAATTAAAAACACACTAACACTTACACTCCAAGCCTAGTACTTAGAGAAAGCTTAGTAAAAAAACATAAATGAAAGCACAACCAAAATATAAAAGACAAAAAATAATTTACCTTCCTTGAGAGCTCCAAATGCTTTGTTGAGTGGCTTTCTTGACTTGTGCATCAAAGAGTCTTTGGAAAATGAATCTTGTTGGCTCCTTCTCTCCTTGACACCATTGGCTTGTGTTGGCTTGATGTAGCTTGGGTCAAGATTTTGACATTACAACACTAAATCAAATGGATTGTCTCTCTTTAAATTTAAATTATAACTTTGGTTTATGAGAGCTTAAAATTTAATTGGTATGGAATTGTATTTATAGCAAATGGATTTAACTTCAACCCTATGAGAGTTAAGGTGGAGTTTAAATATGGAATGGGTTCAAACCTAACCTAGGTGAGTCAAATATAACCCCAATAGAGTTAATAATTATTAATTAATCATGATTTGCAATAAATAGGCATGGGTCTCTAAGATGAGATATTTTAGCATGTTTTGAAAGAGATTGACAAATCATAAAGACAATGATAAAAGGCTAGGATATATTAATTTTTGAATTTCATTTTTTAGTTATTCATTAATTGCACATAGATAATTCAACTAGGAATTTAATTTGGTTAATCATATTAATTAATTTTGATTATCCATTTAGTTCTTTCAATATTTGATATTTGCTCATGTGCCCCACTTAATAAGTCCATAGGCTAAATTGGCTGTTGTGATGCCACAAGGTGATTAGGGATGAATCTGAGAGAGGTCATTATTGCATATGATGGGTTACCCCAATTAGGGATGTCTCAATAGGATTTTGAATGTTGATGATTGATTCACAAGTAAATTTGGGATGTTTAGTGATTCTTAGGATTAATTTGCAATGGTTGGTAGGAATTAGTATGAAGTCCAATCAAAGTCTAATTGAAGGTAATTTTAGGTGTTTACAAGGCACATGATAGCAGTCAAGAGATGCTTCGTCATGAAGGAAGTTTCAAGAGAGCTACTTGAGGACCCTGTGCCAACTTGATAGAGAAGGATGCAATTCTGATGGACACTTGTCCATGAAAACTTCTAGATGTCTTCTTAGACTTCATTTTTCCACAATGTAACTAGTTTTCATGATTTGACACTTATATTTTTTACCTTTGAACTTCACTTATTCTCTCCCTCTTCTCACATAATCTAAAAATGCAATCCATTTGATCTTTTATAATCTAATCCATGTTTGGTATGGTGAATCCTTGTTAGTTTGAATACTGATGCTTGCCTTTGAATATAAATTTGAATTTGGTTGTGATTCTACAATTCCTTGTCTAAGTGTGTGGAGTAGTGTAAAACTTGAATGATAAGTGGTAATCACCTATCCTTGCATTCATCTTACTCTCTCATATTATGTGCAAGTAATTCATTCTCTAATAGGTCACATGGACTGTAGTTACTGTCCTTGTCTATTTCTAAGTGTAGGAAGTTACATTAGTGTCTAACATTAGGCCTTTTATCCTTTCACTTTGAGAAGTACAGTACATATCAACTTCATATTTGAAATACTTATATTGGACTAGTTTAGAAGTTTGAAGCCAGTCTTGTGAATAATATTTCATAGTGTAGGTCATAGTAGTCTAGTGGATATCAATTTTGGGTATCACCTTGTTATAATAGGTTATTTTCATGTTACTTCTATCCCATTTCATCTAAGCAAACAAGTAGTGTAGGTGATAAGGAAGCAAAGAGAAATATAGGGAGCTAGCCCTTAAACGTAGAGGTTTACCTCTACTATAGGCAACCCACAAGCCTAGAGGTATTCCCATGTTGCCCAAATCTTAGATTAGGCTTGAAAAACCATCTCTAGTGTACAATATTAAGTAACAATAGTTTTGGCACACTCGCTGGGACCATTGTTTCAAAGACATATTATCAAGGTAAATGGTAGTCTTGACAACATCACTACTATATATGGTGTTCTACTCATCATTTGGAAACTCCATTCAAGGTAATATTTGGTTGTATACCAAGTTTTATCATTTCTTTGTTCATACTTCATGGTCCTTACTAGGTCAACTACTAGTAGAGGTATTAACCCCATAAACCCACTTCTTCAACCTGAACTTATACTTGAAGTTTAACATCCTCAACCTATCTTGACCTTTGAAGAACAAGAAGAATTTACAAGCCAAGAAGATCAAGATAGTGAAGAGGAACTTGAGGACAATATGGCAAGGTAGCATGCCTTCCTAGCCTTTAACATAAAAAATCCCATAAACCTCAATGCATATGATGATATACCCCTTAATGCTAGCAAAAGTGTTCCCACTTTCAATGGTGATGATCATATCACCCCTAGTGAGAATATTAGGGATATCTCAAACTTTTACAACTTTCACAATGTCACTAAAGTAAATATTGCCATTAGACTACTTGCTATGTCCCTTAGAGGGAAAACAATTGACTGGTAGAAAACATTATTGGGAGGATGTATCACCACTTAGGATTATTTTAGAGAGTTTCTAACCTAAAGGTTTGAAGACAAAAATGATCACACATCACTCATTCATCAGCTTAATGTAATTCAAAGAGGTTTTAAGGAACTATGTATGACTTCAGTAAAAAATTTCAAAGGACTTGGTATAGGCTACCTCCTCCCATGAGACCACCAACAAGATTTGTTTTCCCTACATATCTAAGGAATATTAGAACTAACATAGCCATCATGTTGCAGTCCATGGGTGGCTACACCTTACATGAAGCATATAACCTAGCCATTAGGCTAAGAATGGCTTAAACAAGATGAAAAACTACCTCCAAAAGTCTCTATGCCTATTCTGCCAAACATATCTTCTTCTACTCTAAGTGTTACTCAAATACCAAATGCAAATACCAAGTCCAAAGCTTCTCCTAAAAAGGTAGAAGATATCATTGATTTAGATGTAAGGGTCAAGGCCTTAGAAGATTAGATTAGGCAACTACATCTACAATATGGAGTTAACTAAAACCCATATCCTTATCCTTAACAAGGAAATAGGTTCCCACATCAATAATATGGTCAAGGGAGAGGTCAAGGATAACCTAAATTTAGTAGGCTACCCAATGCATATAACTCGACTTCTACCTCCAATATAAGAGCCATGGTCTTAGTTCATAGTAACTTGGTCCAAGGAGAAGAATGGAAACAAGGATAGTATATGGATGCAAATGAAGGTGGGGAACAATCCTTGGTTTCTAAAGGGGGAGTTACTCCTCAATTATCTTTAGAAGATGTGAACCTCATCTAAGCAAATGAAGGATGGTAGCCTCAAGGAATGAGTTTGACTAACTTTCTAGTGGAGGACACATTTGTCCTAAACCAAGGTAATTAGGTTGCAGGTAATACCATATATAAAATAAAGTCTTTGGGAAATGTTCATGGTATTGACACAAGTCCAAGCAACCCTCCTATAAGGCAGTAAGGTATGACTACAAGTATGATAATCCTTGCAACTTCTACACCTATTTCAAATCATAATGTAGGAAAAGTTACTCAAAGTGTTCTATTGCCTTAATATCAAGGCACTTATTGCCTTTAAGGATACAATAAAAGGTAAATTTTCTTTATTTGAACATCATTTATCCTTTGAAGAATGCTAAGACTAGTATCTCTCTTTGGGAAGTGCTTCACATGCCCAGTCAAAAGGAACTTCTTCAAGAGCACTGATCCCAAATTCACATTTGTCCTCAACCATCAAGGCATGGTAATGTTGCACTCGATAATGATCCCACTCAAATCATTGAAACCTATACCAAATATAAAAAGTATCCACCCTTCTACCTCACTCTCATTGTGAGAGATAAAGGTGTTCACAATTGTATCGTGGATAGTGGGGTAAGTACCTCAGTGATGCCCAAGCTTGTGGTAGATAAATTAGGTTTGAAATATGAACCATATAGTAAGGGAGTGATACAACTTGATAGGAGACCATATAAGTTAGTGGTACTCATCAAAGGATCAAGATATTTCTTGCATGATTGTGTTAGCTTCCTAATTCTTCAAGATATAGTGGTTGTTGTTTTGCCTGACCACTTTGCTATATGCCTTTCAAGGGATTTCACAACTAAGATAGGAGGCTATATCTTAGATAATTATTCATTATTGGATTTTAGAACAAGGTATGGAGCAAATTTAACCATTATAACATAACCATTTTCTAAGTTTCATATTGAGCCATATGTGGAAGCAAGATCTAATCTAAATTGTACCATCAATGATCAAGAAGAACATGTTATAGAAGATGGGCCATCCTCCAAACTTGAAGGTATATCCAATATTTTCCTAGATGAGTATGGTACTAAAACATATGAACATGATCCTTATTCCCTCATGGAAGAAACTAATTTTGGAGTATATTTCTTACATGAGGAAGAAATGCCAATACCTTCACTCACCAAGGAAGAAGGTGAGAATGATGGAATGTGGAAGATGTTATTTGATGGTTCAAGGAGCAAGATTGGTGTAGGATCTGGTGTTATGTTGGTTTCCCCATCCAAAAAATAGTACTATTATTCATATATGTTTCATTTCAGTTGCACCTACAATGTGGTTGAGTATGAAGGTTTGATTCATGGTCTTCAATAGGCAAGGAGAAAAGGGATCAAGAATCTACAAGTATATGGAGTAGTGAACTGATTGTGCATCAAATTAATAATGTGAATGCAGCCAAGAACCATTTTATTAATTAATATAAGCATATTCTATGGTATTTACTTGAATAATTCAATGCATTCAACATATAATTAGTCCCAAGGGAGCAGAATAAGCAAGCTGATAGGTTAGCTACTATAGGAGCACAATTTGATACACTTACTACCATAAAAGAAGAAGGAAAATAATCTCACATAAATATCATTATAATACCTTACATCCATGATAATGAGGTTTCTTGGATTGTGTTTGATAGTGATAAACACATTGTACATTTCTTGCAAAATGAAGCTGAGTTCTCTTTAAGAAACTAGAAAAGACTCCATGATCAGTTTGAGAATCAGATTATACAGCTGAGAATAAACAAGATACATGAAGGATTTATGAATTTAGAAAGTATATTTAATGAATATGATCAAATAAATAATGAAAATGTGATAATGTTTACAAAGGAGGAGAACTATTAAAGAGTCTTGATCTTCAAAGACAAACTCCTAAAACTAGGCAAGGTATGTTCTACATCAGAAAAATAAGCATTCATTGATTTGTGTAGGGAGTTCCATGATATATTTTCTTGGGAATATAAAGACCTAAAAGGGTTTGATATTATTATATCCCATAATACCATTGAGTTAGATCCTGGAGTTAAATTGATTATGCAAAAATAAAGGCCCATCAATCCCAATGTTGAACAACTCATAATAATGGAACTCACCAAGCTCCTTGAATCTAAGATAATATTCCCTATCAAGAACTTAACTTGGGTAGATAATATTGTGCTTGTTAGGAATAAAAATGGGGAAATAATAATTTATGTGGAATTTATAGATATCAATAGGGTTTTACTCAAAGACCACTATCCCTTACCTCCCATGGAGTAGATTTTACAAGTTGTTTCAGGTTCCCAACGTTTCTCACTCCTAGATGGATATTCTAGTTATAATCAGATTTTAGTGAATGAAGATGATCATTTTGAGATAACATTTACCACAAAATGGGAAAAATTTTCTTATAGGAAGATGCCATTTATCTTGTCAAATGTTGGTGCCACCATTCAAAGGGCAATGCACATGGCTTTCAAAGGTCTAATAAATAAGATGTTATTAGTATATCTAGATGATATAATCATGTTCTCTAAGGATGCAAATGAGAATATGAAACACCTAAGGAAACTATTTAAAAGGTGCAGGTAGTATGGGGTATCTATCAACCCTAAACAATGCATCTTTGTTATCCATAAAGGTAAGCTCTTAGGACACATTATTTCCAAGGATGGTCTAACCATTGACCTTGAAAGGATAGAGTCTATTCTAGGGATATAATTACCCTTACACAAGAAAGGACCCCAAAGTTTCTTAGGCAAGATAAAATTTGTGAGAAGGTTCATACTTGGTTCTGCATCTTTGGTGAAGCCTATCATAACCATGCTCAATAAGAATCAAGTTTTATCTTAGACTAAAGAGGGCAAGAGTAGTTTTGAATCCATCAAGAAAGAAATTGCACAAGCTCCCACTCTTGTAAAAGCTAATTTTGCTAAAGATTTCATTTTGTATTCATTTTCTAACCTTGATACTATCTCAACTATACTAATGCAAAAGAATGACAAAGGTATTGAACAACCAATTACATTCTTTAGTTAAGGTTTGAAATATTATGAGGTTAAGTATACATTTGTGGAGAAAAAAGTCCTTGTTGTAAGAGGGGTAAAGAAATTTAGGCATATGGTTTCAAATAATAGGATCCACATCATGGTTTCTCATCCTAGCACCAAGGAGTTCCTTTTGAGCAAGGACCTCAATGAAAAGAGGGAAGGGTGGATTAAAAAGGTAATGGAGCATGATGTTGACATCAAGACGACAAATTTGATAATAGGTAAGGGTCTTTGTGAATACTTAGCTTCAGATCTCCATGAGCCAAAAGAAGAAGCGTTAGTTAATCAAGATTGTTCCCAACTAGTTAATCCCATACCTCTACAAAGTTGGACGCAAGACATCATCAAATTTCTCCAAAGTGGTGAGTGTCTTAATGGTTTGAGTAGATCCAAAGTAACGTATTTCAGATTGAAATTTATTACTTGTCTTGTATATGGTGTATGTTTTAGAAGAGATACAAATGGTGTATTATTGAGATGCATTGACAATGACCATTTTAGAGTGTTACTTAAAAAATTTCATGATGGAACAATAAGAGGTTATTTCTCTCCAAGAACCATAGTTGTAAGGATTATGAGGGTAGGATACTATTTGACTAGCCTCTTCAAATATTGTTATGCTTGGGTTAGAATGTGTGTACAATGTGATTTATTTATAGGAAAACAAAAGCTTGCAACTCTCCCTTTGAGGCCTATTTAAGTAGATAAACTCTTTATTTAATGGGGTATTGACTTTATTGGTATGATAAATCCTTCATTAAGTACTGGGCACAAGTGGATCCTCATAGCAACCAATTACTTCATAAGGTGGGTTGAGGTAGTTGCATTGAATGAGGGCAATGAGCGTGTTATATTGGAGTTCTATGAAATCATTACAATAAGGTTTGGAACTCCTTCGACCATCATTTTAGATAATTCACTTGATTTCATGGGTGCTAAAACAACTGATTTAGTAAGTGGTAATGGTATATATTTGAGTACATTATCCAACTATTAGCCTAAAGGTCATGGGTTGGTTGAGTCTACTAATAAAAACCTAATCAAAATTATCAAGAAGACCTTCAAAAATAATGAAAGAGCTTGGAACACTAAATTAAAGGCAACCATATGGGATGATATAATAACTCCTAAGAGGTCAACAAGGAACTTTCCATTTGTTCTTATTTATGGGAGAGAAGCTAGGCTATCCATATCCTAAGAGCCACTTGCCTTAGAGCTGAAACATCAATTAGAGTTGCTTGAAAATACTCCAATGGAGGTGAGGTTGATAGGGTTGATGGAGATGAAAGAGACTGGAGACAATGCTCACAAAGATATGGAGCACCATCACATGCTAATGAAGAGGTCCTTTGATAAGAAAGCAACTCCAAGAGTTTTCCAAGAAGGTGAGATAGTACTAAAGTGAGATGCAAATAAAACAAAGCCAGGAAGACATATCAACTTTGATACTTTGTGGAGTGGGCCATACATCATCATCAAGTACAAGCATAATAACTAATTTCAATTGGAAAGAATGAATGGGTAGGAGTTACCTATCCCTTCAAATAGGATCCACTTGAATCTCTACTATTGATGAGATGAAGGTTAGTTATGTATATAATAGATCAAGTGTGTGTTTTGCTTATGTTGTGTGTGTTTTCCCTAAGTGTTCTTGAGAATGCTAGTGTGTTTGATTTAATATGTTATCTTGTGTATTTGTTTCCTGTTGTTTGGTGTGGTTTGGTGTTCTTTCAAAGGTAATTTAGTGTGATTAATATGTATAGGTGACTCCATATCCCAATGGATAGAAGAAGGCTACTGATCTTTGGCATAGTTAGCTTGCCACCACTAGGAAATGACCAAAATGTTGAATAATTTCACCACAAGTCAAAATAGGTCAAACCACTATATATTAAAATTTGTTATAGGGTCCTCTTAGGTTGAAAATGTGTATCATGATCTTAACAAGGTCAAACATTGTGTTTCTACCCTTGTCACATTTGTTAGTTTGTCCTAAGTCATTCTAAGGTCACATTTTGAGTCATTTAATGGAATTGTATAGTTTCCCATAGAATAAAAGTGTTTCAAAAGGATATTAAAAGTCTTATATGTCAGGTTCATGTTAGAGATGGTAGTTTTGAATTGAAAACTATAGGTACAACATCCAAACAAGAAGATCAGATAGTTTTAGGTCATTATACGGCATGTACAACACATTTAGCATATGGGAGAACTTAAGAAGTATCTCTTTAGGTCCCCTCAATTAATTTTCATGCTTGGGAAAATTTGACAAGTCTAAAAATGGAAAAAACCATTCTATCTTTCCCATCACTCTCCTAGATAAGCAAAAAAGGTCAACCGGTTTCCACATGGTATGGATAGGGGAAAGTGAATTGGATTAAAAGATTTTGAGGGATGATATTAATCTCTATGTAATTCAAATTCATGGAAAATAATTTTAGGTTTAGTTTATTTTTATATATGAACCATTAAGAGGAAGGTTGGTGACTCTTTTTTGCTTACACATCCCCATGGCCTTTAATTTTCTCTTCTGTTTGGATTGGTATTTGTAAACCAAGTATTATACATGATCTTGAATATCATTAGAATATTTATCACTAGGTTTCAATTCAGTGGGCGTGTTTGAAGATGAATAAATGAGAAGGATTACCTCATTTTTCTAGTGGGATACTCTATTACAATTTTCAAATAAGGTTTTAATAGTTGCAATGCTTGACTTTCAGTTTTAGTCTTCAGAACAAGGGTAATGCAAGGTAATATGTTGTCTTCAATTTCAAATTGAATGATGATTAGTATATTATTTGAATTTTTAGTCTCAAGACTAAAATTGATGAATAACATAGTCACAAACATAAACACAGTCAAGATCTCCCTACAACAATCACCTACAGCCAAGTGGACTAAGTCCTTTAACAATCATGTTTATGATACATGAAGATTTAAAGATGGTAAGAGACTCTTAAAGTGGAGATAATAGGACTTAGATATCTAAAAGGTCAGAGATTGGTTGTGAAGACCAATTCAATATGCACATAGTCTTGAATTTGATGTTCACCTACAGGGAGCTCCAATAGAGGTTTGAGAAATGTTGAAATAGAGATGCTTTAACTCACCTAACACTTTAAAATAAGTCTAACAGAATCGAGAAGAACATTATTAAAATGGTGAGGTCCTTATGTGTAGTAAAAATTGAGTTAAATGTGTGCAATTTAGGAAATTTACATTTGAGACACTTTACCTTAACTTATCTAAATCACGTTTTGCTCATATGTTATACCACTCCATGGTGACATGCCTTGAGGTCCAGACAAGCCTAGTGGTTTCTCTCATGTATCCAAGGCCTAGAGTAATGTTTTGACATATTAAAGGTGGTTATTTTATTAAGAGAGGATAATGTAAAAAAATTTATAATTCAGGTAGGTTTCCATTGTAGATATTCAGTGACTGTAGTGCCAAAAAGACCAAAAAGAAAACCTTGATACTATAGACATATAACATAATGATCGTATGAGGGTGAGAACATGATATTAAGGTAAGAATTGAGCCCTTTCAAGTGTGAAATAATGTTAAGGCCTCAAATCAAATCAAAGGAGTTAAAACATAATGGTCATACATAGAACATCACCTATAGGAGTCTCTTTTTCTCTCAAAATGTCACCCACAGTCTGACTATAGACTCACAGTATATTGGGAGTAGGTAGTTTGAGTGTAAGCACAAGTATTTAGAAATTAGATGAGTTTTAAAAGTGTGAGATGATATTTATGAATTCAAGAAGAACCTAAGCATGTAACACAATGTCTAAACATAAACATCACCTACAGGTATCCCATTTGCCTAGGAAGTACCACCTACAGTCTAACTACAGTCTGCAGACTAACTCTATCAAAGGAGAGATGTGGGTTGATAGAGTTGAAATAGATGTATAATGGATGAATATGAGTGATAACACCCCATAGTGGTGATTTAAACTTCATATTATTCTCATATGAAATAAATAGAGTAAAAATAAGTTTTTAACCCCACTCAGTCTAAGGTGTCTAGACCCTATAGTTAGTACACAGATTTGAAAGCTAGTGTTAAGATTTTGTAGTGTTGATGAATCTAGAGGAGTAATATAGATATGATATTTGGTACATAAGGTCATAAATACATATTATATCCCTCCATTACTTCAATTTGGTGAGTAAAATAGGGGAGTTATCTGTTATTTTGTCTTAGATAAAGGGCATTCCCAGTCAAGACCACCTTGCAGGTTGAGCACATGAAGATTAGAAGGGTGAAATGAGAGAGATTTTATGGTTATGGGATGTTGTATATGGTTGAATTTAGGATGAAAAAGGATAGGAAATACCTTAAAAATATTGAAAACCCTAAAAAATGTTAAAAACACAGTCATACCCAATTAGGCCTATTAGGCCTAGAACTATGCCTAAGCCCTACAATTTCCTAGTTCCATTTATATGACTAAAAAATCATTATAAACCATGTGAAGACCTACATGGGTGATTTGAGGATGGATTTGAACCATCAATATATATGGGAACAACACAAAGTGGTCAATTTGACTAAACCCATGATGGGGGTACTTAGAATGCACTCAAAAGCTCAGTAGGCCATTTTAAGATGCTCATACCTATACAGACACATTACATGGTGCCCAAAGGAGATAGGTGTTGTTGATTAGGGTCATAAACTTGGTTTTAATGTAATTTTTTCATATATTGAGTGTTAGGATTTTATGAATCATCCCTAAGAAACAAAACCTTCTAAAACCCTCCTAAAATCCTAGTTTTGACCTGATGGAGAAAGTATGAAAGGAGATGCACTAAGAGGGGGTAATTTTTCTTGGAAATTATTTTATACTTGTTGAATAATCTCTTAGGATTTTGGGCATAAAATTGGTTTGTACCCTACTTGTACGAACAAACCAAATTCAAAATTTTTGGTAAGTTTTTGATTGTTTTTATAGGTGCATAATAGAATTGGTGGATGAAAACCATTGAAGGAGGTAATTAGGGACTTATTATAACTACCTATATTAATTTATCACCATAGATAAGCCTAGAAACATCTCTGCTACATAGTTCACTATAGGCAGTCTCAAACAAATAATGAAAATGAGAAGTGATTTTCTAGTGAGAAGATGAAAAGTTTAATTTTGGATCTTTTTAAGGTATAATTCATGGAGTGGAAGACAAAGATGCTATAGATAGGTGTCCTAACACATTTTACACATATTTCCTTGAGAAACTGAAGGTCATCTTGATGACAAATGTGAAGATAGACCTATAAGGCTAGTGATGGTGACTACAAATGGTGAATACAAGTGCCATGAGGAGGGATATCATTTAGGGAGGCATATGATGACTATAAATCTTGTTTACAACCTCCTTAAGATAGTGCACATGTGTCAAGTCTTCTTAATACAACTTCAAGCTATTAAGAGATGCTTCATCATGAAGGTAGTTTTAAAAGAGCTATTTGACGACCCTATACCAACTTGAAGGAGAAGTATGTGATATTGATGGACACTTGTCCATGAAAACTTCTTGGCCTCTTCTTACACTTAATTATTTTGAAATGCAACCAATTTTCATGCTTTGAAACTTATATTTGTGATATTTAAACTTCACTTCTCCCTCTCTTCTCACATACTCTATAAATGTAATCCATTTAGGATTTTGTAATCTAATCCATGTCTGGTATGGTGAAGCCTTGCTAGTTTGAATAATGATGTTTTCCTTTGCATATAGATTTGAAGTTGGTTTTGATTCTACATTCCTTGTCTAAGTGTGTGGAGTAGTGTAAAAGTTGAATGATAAGTGGTAATCACTTATCCTTGCATTCATCTTACTCTCTTATATTGTATGCAAATAATTCATTCTCTAATAGGTCACATGGAGTGTAGTCAATGTCCTTGTCTATCTCTATGTGTAGGAAGTTATATTAGTGTCTAGGATTAGGCCTTTTATCCTTTCACTTGGAGAAGTGTATTACATATCACCTTCATGTTTGAAATATTTATGTTGGAGCACCCTAGAAGTTTGAAGCCAGTCTTGTGAACAATATGTCATAGTGGAGGTCATGGTAGTCTAGTGGATATCAATTTGGTGCATCACCTTGTTAGAATATGTTATTTTCATGTTAATTATATCCATTTTCATCTAAGTAAATAAGTAGTGTAGGTGATAATAAAAAAATAGAAATATAGGGATTTGGCCCTTAAACCTAGAGGCTTACCTCTATTATAGGCAACCCACAGGCCTAAAGGTATTCCCATGTTTCCCAAATCTTAGAGTAGGCTTGAACAACCATAGTTAGGGTGCAATATTTGGTGACAACATGACCTTGACCTTTCATTTGCCAACTAAGGAGGCCAAAGTGACATTGGAGGATGTACACCACATATTATAGGTATCAATATGAGGTCTTAAGATTACTTGGATGTTGGCAGGTCGATGGGCTATTATAGATGACTTGTTGTGTCTGATCATAAAATTGAAGGTAGTAGATGAAGTATTGACATTGATGCACTAGGGAATTTGGCTTGGCCTTTAGTTGATGGAGTAGGAGCAAGACAGGGGATAATTACCCTAGAGGTTGTGATACTGATGGATCTTATCAGCCTCATGTTACCTAACAAGATTGTATGGTTCTTCCCCCTTGGTATTATAGGGATTACCTAAGAGATGTTTGATCACTTGACATATTTTTCTTGGGGGTCAATTATCTTGGCCTATCTATACGGAGACCTTCATATGATAGCCTATTAGAGTGAGAGCAACATAGGCCACAACACATTTATCCAAGTTTGGTCTTGGGAGCACATTTTTATTGAGTGGATAGTAGGGTTGATAAATCACAAGGGACCTAAAGATCTAATGGCTTGGGGATGGTATTTTATAGGTCTAGGGTTATAGGGTCATCTAGGGGCCTTACCTTATTATCAATGAGAAATAGATGAGATGGAGGATGGGGACTTCATTTTTAACCCTTATATAGTGACACAATGGTTTTAGATTAAGGATTTATTTATGATTGGTTACATGATCACTCTGTACTATATTACAAGTCACCATGATCATGTAGTGGAGTGGTATAATCCAAATTGAGTCCAGTGGCAGTTTGGTATGCAACAAGATATCCCAAAGGGTCTACATTACTTTTCACATATGACTAGGGAGATTAGGGAGTAGGGGACACTAGTGCCCAGGGATGAGGTGGTCATGGACTATGATAGGGTTCTTCATGTACTATGGGATTATGTTAAAGGGGTTGTAGATACACATATATAGCATGGTGGGTTGGCATTAGACTGATCTGATTGATGAGACCACTACCACAATAACCAATTTTATGTCATAGGTGGGTTAGGTTAAAGAGTGCCCAAGGTCTGGACCTAGGATAGGGATAATCATAAGTACCATCACAATCAACTATTCCTCATGCCATTTCATTACAAGTAGTCCATGCTTAGGTACAACAAGATCCATTAGCCGATATAGAGATAGTTGATCTGGATGGATATGATATTGACATAGGGGATTCCCCAGGTGGTGATGAGGGCCACATGATAGACATAAGAGAGGCTAGGACCTCTAGGACAGGTAGAGTCACAAGTTTAGGAAAGATAGGGGCTTCCAACATTGGGAGGTCTAGGAAAGAACAAACACTCATTGATAGGATTCAAAGAGAGATCATTGCATGTCTCTCATATATTGTAGGTTTACATATCATTATGGCTAGGTTGAAGGCATAATTACCTACAAATCAAAGAGAAACTACTAGGCTATAGGGTCTCATTGCAGCTAGAGATGTAGAGATTGCCACTCTGAGAGGGCAGGTAGTGTAGTTGATAGGGATTTAGACAATGTTGTCTACATGAGACATGGATTTATTGATAGTGGTTAGAAAGCAAGATTTTGCTTCGGTGAAAAGGGAGAGATTGACCTTTTAGATAGAGAGGCTAATAAAGGAGAGAGATGAGGCTCACCGAGCCAAGATAAATAGTGGTTTGGGAGCAGCTAGAGCCTTAGATGATGTGATTGTGGCTAAGGATGATGCCTTACACATGAAGGTGTGTCTTACATGCCAAGGATGAGATAGCCTAATGGAGGTGAACATATAAGGTGGTAGTTCTTACAGAGAGGAGGGTGAAATCATATAAGGAGTACATGAGATCATAGCAAGCTAGTCATACCTCATTGTCTAGACATGCTATCAAGTCAGATTAGTTAGTTGTGTAGCCAAAAACACAATGGGTAGTCATGGCACTTCCACCACCATGTCCATCATTAACACCAGCTTCAGAGATAGGTTAGAGCTTCCAATAGAGTCCCCCTAGAGATGGCTATGATCAGAGCTGATTTTATAGCTCTTTGTTTTTTTATTATAAGATGTATAGATATTCTCATGATGTATAAAAATTTATTTTTAGACATATATATGACATTAATTTCTGGTGTATTATTGTTTGTACATGGACTTTTAATATTTTTTTATCGTCACATGATGTTTATATTTATGTTGCTCTTGTTATGATATGATAATATATATTAGTGTTAAGAGATTCACTTTCTTAGTTAACATATGGATGTTGATGTAATTATGGTTCTATTTCATGTATGACTAAATGATAGAGGATAATTTAGGATATGCACATCCCAAATAAATCATAAAAATAGTCAACTAGACTCAAAGTGTATGCCAGGAGATGCATGTCTTGCATAGAGTCTTGTTTATCTCCAATGTTTAGTTTTTGTATATCCTGTTTAGGTATCGAATATGTAATATGGTGTGTTTATAGATTATATTTGGTGTTTCATTAATTGTTGGAATTTGTAGCAATTGGTGTTTACTTTAGTAAGTTAAAATTATGCATCATAAGGATGAATAACTTATAATAACATTGTGCTTGGCCAGAATATTATTAGAGCTATAAAGGAGAATTTTAAATCACAGAGGGATTATAATCAAACCTTTCAATTTGATAACCCATTAGGATCTGAAAGGCCTAATCTAAAAATTAATAATCCAAGATTGAATGTGAAATGGAATGTCCCCCCTAAAGGATGGATCAAAGGAAATTTTGATGGGGCAACTAAAGGGAATCTGGGAAGAGCAGGATGTGGAGGAATTCTGAGAGATCATATGGGAAATGTAGTTGATGCCATTGCTATCCTAATTGGTAAGTTGAATAGTCATATTACTGAAGCTATTGCAGCTCTATATACTATTAGACTAGCTGTTGAATTGGGATTTTCCAAATTATGGTTGGAAGGTGACTCGTTGAACATTATAAACATCCTAAATAACAAAAACTCAAGTTCATGGTCTATTGAGGCTAAGGTGATGGAAATTAAAGATTTAATTCTAAAGTTTGAAAAAATGACCATATCCCACACATATAGAGAAGCCAATGGAGTTGCTGACTGGATAGCTAATCATGCTGTCCAAACGGGGCAAAAGGTGAGATGGCATGATGCACTAAACAAGAATTTTGATCTCAAAGCACTTATCATTTATGATGCCATTCATTCTAAAGAGGGAAAGATCTTCCAGGATTAGTAAATTAATGATTTAGAGGAGTGGACTTAAGGTGGATCGATTACATTCATGAGAACACAACGTGGAATTCGCATGTGCCAACATATTGGCGATTTCTAATTCTTGTAAAAAACAATTGGGTCCATTGTTCTGCTCGCAATGTATGGGTGTTATTGGAATATTGTTTGTTGTGCAAAATGAAGGGTGAACCGAAGAAGCAAGAGCCAAAAAACTGTGAAGAATGGAAGGACAGAAAGAATGTTTGGAAGATTCTTTAGAAAGGGAGAGTGGTAAGCTATATGGAGCGACTGCATGGATCTAAACCCCATATTATGATGGCATTCTTCAAAAACTGGGTCGATGACAGAGTAACCCTCCATGGTGTTACTGTGAAGCTCATAGAGGAATTCATCACAGAAGTTACAGGGCTCCCCACAGATGGCATTAAATTCTCTAAGAAGACTAGTATTTCAAATGCTGCTTATAAAAAATTCCCAAAAATGGATGCAGAAGAGAAGCAATTGGAAAAGAGTGGAGATTTCTTCAACTTGGAGCAGATAAAAGGAATCTGGAGAGACGTTCTTTCCTGCATTTGTGAGTATTTCATCCTAGATGGTAGAAGCAAAAGAGTTCATCAATTTCATTTTGTCTTTCTTAATCATTTTAGGCATAAAGACAGAATCTCCTTCCCTTTCTATTTGCGCTTTTCGCTACTTCAAAGTCTGTTTGCTCATAGAAAGAAGGAAACTCGACCAATTTTGCATGAAGGACTGATTCTTATTATAGAGGGCTACTGCAAAAGCAATGCTATAGTTTCAAATCCTTATTCTAAAAAAAATAAGGATGCACAGGGTAAGAAGAATGGAAAGGTGAAGGGGAAAGAAAAACCTAGATCCTCCAGTCTTAAAAAATAGAATGTTGAAGAGGAATCTGAGTGGGAAAGTTCAAAAATTTCTGAGAAGAATGTTGTTGAGGAAGAAGAAGGGACGGAAATTGGGGATTTTAGTTCAAATTTGGAAGGGTATCAAGAAGATGAAGACAAAAGTGAGAAATAAAATGAAGGGGAAAAAATAGAGGGTAATACCGAACAAAATAATTCTAATCATGAAGACAAACATAATGTGGTGGGGGGAAGTGTTAAAGAAACTAATAATCTAATTGATGATTCAGCTTTGATAAGAGAAAAGGAACATTTGGTTCTACTTTCCAATCTTGCCATGGAGATTGGAGAAAAAGAAAAGGATGAGCATGACCAGCATAAAGACCCTACAGAGACAAACGAGGAGAAAATGATGGAAAGGGAGAATCAAATTGAAAAGGATGAGTCCTTTCCATAGGAGAATGTAGATGATAGGTGTGATGCTCGCTAAAGGGATAATAAGATCTCCTTCATGAATTCAACCAAATTCAAAGCAGATGCAATTTTCCAAGTTGATTCGTGGATGCATAAGGAAATGATAGAGCTGAAAAAGAAAGTTGAAATAATGCAACATAACCAGGAAGCTGATAGGATTAAAATCAATAATTTGGAGAAGCAAATGAGTGATATTCCAATTAAGCTTAAGGAATATGAGAATAATCTGAGAAGGCTCATTAAGGAAAGTAGAATGAAAATGGAGGAGGTTACTTCTAGCATATGTGCGGCACCAACTAACCTTGGAAAATGAGCTAATGAAGAAATAAAATCTTTGGAGGGGCCTAGTAAGAGGACCAGGCAGAGCTCGAGAAAGAAAGCACAGCAAGAAGCTGCTACTTCGGCTGCAATATCCATACAAGATACAACAATGGTTGGAAATGAGACTGTGAAGATGATCTTGGAACTAGAAGACTAAGGTCCTCTTTGTTGTTTTTGTTTTTGTTCTGGTCCTATCTGCTGGATGTTTTAACTGGTTTTGAAAGTTGGATCTTTATTTTATAAACTTTTTTTGAGTTTTCTGGTCTATGCAAAACCTGTGATCTTTCTTAAGGTTATAGGTTGTGGTTTCAGGTCCCTGTAAAACCTGATTTTGATACTGTTTTACAGTTTGTTTTAGGATTGTTATTCCTGTTGCATATCTTCGTATCATCTTTCTATCTTTGTTAAAGGGTTTCGGGGTCCCTTCAAAACCTACTTTTACCTTAATCTAAAACTTATAATAACATTGTATTTCTTTTTGCAATTGATCGGTTCAAATGTGAATATTTATAACTAAGGGCAATGCTAAAATTTACCAAAATTAGAGTTACAACTATTTATGTTAAAGACAAAAATAAAACAAAGAAAAGAAAAATAAATACAAAAATGTATCCTAACTTAAAATCAAGATATGAATGATCAAGAATTAAGTAGGAACAAAAATGTATTTAAAACACAAACTAACAACAATAAAATAAGAAAATTTGTTAAACAACTTGGAATTAAGATATGAATAATCAAGATCCATGCATTTTAACAAGGTGTACTTGAAAAACAAACAAATAAAAAAATAATTTAAATACAAATGTAAACAATTTTAGCCCAAGTTAAGGTTAGACTCAAAATATATTAAAAAATAACATTAAAAAAAAAAAACAAGACAAAACAGTAAAATAAAGGACAAGAAGAAAGGCACAATAAAACACCAAGAAAATAAAGAAAGACACAACAAATCAACAATAAAGAAAAATAAAAAGCACAACAAAACACCAAGAAACAAATAACAAAGCACTCATAAAAGTGAACGAATAATAAAACAATAATAAAAAATAACAACACAACTACACAACAATAAAAAACACAACAAAACACTAAGAAACAAAATAATTACACAACAAAATACAAATATAAACTAATGAACAAATAATAAAATACCAAGAAAATAAATGGAGAAATAAAAAAGCACAATAAAATAATAATAAAGCTCAAATAAACACACAAAAATAATGGTTAATCATAATGTTAGTGTAGATAGAAAAAATTTATCTTGGCATGTGTAATAGAGGTGTTACACTCTGTGACAGGGTGACCCCTAATCTAAGTGACAATGACACCAGTACAACGAGACAAGAATGATGGACACAAAGTTGCCCCCAAGTGATAGGCAAATAATGACATAAAACAAATAGAAATTTCCCCTCGTCTATAGGAGGCAATAAAATGAACAAAAAAAATGAGGGGAAGAGAAGAAAAGGAAGGGATAGATGAGCTGACTCCAGATGCATAAGGTAAGTGGATGCTACCTACATAGTTCCATGGACACAAGATCCAACATGAAATTCAATCTAAATGTAGTTCTCTTATGATATGGGATAGAAGAAGACTGATGATTAATAAAATATGATTAACATGTAGAGGAATATGGGAATGGTCTCGTAAAACTACGAGTGTGTGAAAAAAATAGAATGGTTTAGGTTGAAACCACACTAAAAAGATAAGAGACAAGTAAGCAAAAATCAATTAAATTAGAAATTCAGTGTCTACTATATTTAAGGTTGAGAAAGAGAAAAAGCTTGCAAAATGGTGAGAGTGCAAGAAAAACAAAGAGTGCAAGAATGGGTCTTGTTCAAATTAATAATGCACACAAAGGTATCATAAAATGGCAAGAGCGTGGCTCAAGTTGCTCACAAAATGGTGATAACATTCAGGATCAAACTAAACAAAGTTAAAATGTAATGTTTTTTTGTCTTTTGTTATATCAATTTCTAATGTTTTTGTGGTTTTAGGATACATAATAAAAACATAATGTGAACAAAGGGTACATGGAACTACTTAACAGAGGAGATGCACTTCCATAGGTAAGAGTACAATCAATAACTAATCCAGCTACAATGGGGATTGTGAATATAAAAAATGGTATAAAAAACCACTCAGCAGAGGAGTTGCACGTCCATAGGTAAGTAACAACTAAACCAGCTATAATGGTACTATGATCATGTTAAGGCAACAATGTCCCAAAGAGTAGAAAAATAAAATGGTATGTAGTAGCAAAGAAACCCAAGGAACCATTCAACAAGAAAAAACCATGTGCTAACATATCCTTGTACACTTGTCTATAAAGAGGCTATAAATATTGATCCAACTAATCCAATTCATAAAATGGGCATTAAATATGTCCAAAATGCTTTGAATCACAATTTGGATCATAATTGGTTATTGGGTGGTGATCTAGGTTACAACAATTCATAATGAAAATAAAATTGGTTCAATGGAATATAAATGATCCAAGTAACAATAGTTCAGGGTTGCAACAATCTAAAATAAAATGGTATAGGGTTATAATGGTCCAAAGTGAAATGATACATAATATTACAATGGTCTAGGGTAGTGCAGTTACAACGGTCCATATTAGAATATAATAAAGTAAAATGGTCCAGGGTTACAATGGTCTAGATTAAAATAATACAAAATGTTACGATGGTCCAGAATAAAATAATACAGGGTTATAACGGTCTAGAGTGAAATGGTACAATGGTATAGAGTAGTGCAACTACAATGGTCCAAAGTAGAATAAATAAAGTACAATGGTCTACAGTTACAATGGTCTAGAGTGAAATGTACAAAATGTTACAACAATCCAGAGTATAATGGTGGAATAAACAACTTCAACACAAGTTGCCCCCAAGTAAGGGCCCTTGTAGACAATGGTTCATAAAAGGATGTCAAGTGTAGAACCACTTAAGGTGCATAATATTCATGGGTTCTAGGAGCTCTTCACCATTTAGAGTAGTCAATCTATATGCCCTCAATCCATAGTTTATTTTAACCACATATGGGCCCAACCAATAAGGTTGGAACTTAACTTTGTTTTTGCATTCAACATTTGTGTTATTTTGGTTTTCTTTCAAGACCAAGTCACTAACTTCAAACTCCTAAGGGGGAATGCGCTTATTATAACTATAACGCAATTTGTTTTGATATGCTCTCAAGTTATCTAGGGCTACCAAACACTTGCCATCAAGTAGCTCTAGTTCTTGTAACCTAAAAACTCTATAATCTTCATCATCCAAAATGATCTCCAAAGAAACCTATAATGAAGGTATCTTGACCTCAATCGGGATAATAGCCTCTATGTCATAAACCAGGGAATATAGAGTGGACCTTGTGGGGGTGTGATGACTAGTGCAATAGTCCAAAGGGTAAGAAAAAGTTGTAAGTGCCAATTATGGCCAATGTCATTGATAATATTCTTTAGGATTATAATAATTGTCTTATTAGATGCCTCAGCTTGATTGTTGCCTTTCGAGTTATATGGTGTGGAATTTTTATGCTTGATTTTGAACGTGGTGCAAAGAGCTTTAACATATATATTCACAAATGATCCACCATTATCAGATATTATATGGGTTGGGATGCCATATCGATAGATGAAATGGTAATGGATAATTTTGGCAATCTACTTCCTAGTGATGTAAGTGAGAGGAATGGCCTCAATCTACTTAGTAAAATACTTGGTAGTAGTTAACATGTGTTTGTCTCCATCAGAAGAAGTTAGGTTTATTTTCCTAATGAGATCGAGAGCCCATGTATAAAATGGCCATGGCATTGTGATCAAATGTAGTGAAAATGAAGGTGCATATATCAAATTACCATGTTACTAGTGTTGATGTTATGGATTACACCCTCAAAAGAAGGTTCAACCTCTTTCTTTCATGTAGCACAATGGAGACTTTCCTCTTGCTATGGGTATGGCAAAACTGAGGAAATAATCTCTAGATAAGGGCTAGCTCCCTTTGATGCATCTTTGAGGACTTTCACTACTACTAATAATAATTGGGGGGGGGTGAAAAGGTAGAAGGATATAACCAAAATAGAACCTATATAAATGGTGATGCACCAAATGATTTTGATCTACTCAGCTATATCAACACTTCAGACCAAAAGGGGGTGAATAGACACTTTATCTGATAAAAAGACAAGATTATAGGGCACTTTAATAGGGGGCTTAATGAAGACACAAGGAAAAGGAACTTACCATGGGTGCTGAAAAAACACACTATCAGATAACTCCTCTTCTGTCTCTACGCTCTAGATGAAGCACTTCCTGTTAACCTACAGAAATGGCCTTGGCTACACTAGATATGTTGGTGTCAATATATGAAAGCATCAAGCTAAAATGACTAAACACATAGTTGATACATAAAGATACTCTGAAGTATAACCAGTTAGATAGAGGTAAAATGCATTCTATTGATTCAAAGGTAAAATTTGGCAGGGCTTCGCCTTACACAAGTGAGAGATCATTTCTCAATTGAGAGGTTACAATATATAGCATGAAGAGAAAGAATTTTTGGAAATTTTCAAGAACAGGTGGCCCATACTACATTAAACACCTAGGAAAGAGGAAGTCCACTGAAGGAACCATGTTGTAGATGTCACAAGTCTTGACTTTGGTGCTTAAACCATATTAAATGTTATTGTAAAAGCATGGGTCGCTTGATTATTTGAATGATAAGGCCACCCCTCTTTATGAAACTTATGCAACTATCTACTTATCAAAGCTTAGATGAAGAAAAATAGGCTGTGCTATTGAATACTTGCACTCTTTGATGACCACTTGGTGGAGACTATTTCATCTACAACAATAACTTCTTTATCGATGCTTTCTGTGTGCCACGTGGACTATTCTATTCATTTATGTGCTTGACATTTGTCTTTTCCTAGCAACTCACCCCTTAAGGCTATCTTTCATCTCCTCCTAGCTCTTTGGGCTCCTTTCTCGATGGGTCCTTGAGTTTCCTTATGGCCTTGTGCCTTTGAATTCCTTTGGGTCCACGCTATTGAGCTCTTTCGAGCACTTGCCAAAAGGAATTGTCTCTTTGGTCTCTCTTCAACGACTGATGCATCCCATCACAATTGACATTTGTGGGCCTAAAACTATTCAAAAACTAATGGCTACTTCATCACCATAAAATTGATGTCCATAGGCCTATCATCATTTGAAAACTAATGGCTATTTTTCTGCCTTAAATTTTGATGTTATCACACCCGTCACTGGATGTTTGAACTCCAATGGCTAGTTCACTATGCTAAGGTTGACATGCTCAGGCCCATCATCCCTTTGGTAATTCCTTTGGAATTTTTCAAAATGAACCCTCCTAAAGGGAAGGTAATCTTTTGAAAAAGAGGAAAGTGTCCTTTTTTGGAAGTTGAGAGTCCCCCGCAAGGGTACTTGCCCTTCGGGCTCCTTCGGGGTCCCAATTCCTTCAGATAAAATGTCTGAAGGAATTCCTTCAGACATTTTGCCTGAAGGAAATCTTTCCTTCAAAATATTTTCCCTTTATTTTGATAAATTCCTTTGGATAAAATTCTAAAGGTATTCATTTGAGCATTTATCTGAAGGAATTTGCCTTGGTTTCTTCCTTTGTGAATTCCTTCAAACAAAATTTCTGAATGAATTCCTTCAAAAACTTTGTCTGAAGGAATTCACCCTTTGGTTCTACATGGATTTCCTTCAGACAAAAGTATGAAGAAATCCTTTGTCCCTTTCCTTGGATATCCTTCAGACAAAAAGTCCAAAGGAATTTTTTATCTTTTTCCTTGTTCTCTTTTCCAAAGGAAAACTTCACTTTCGGCCCTATGCCTTGCTCTTTTTCAAAGGTGTTCCCTACCCTCTACAAGGGCACTTTGGGTCTAATGTTTCCCTTCAGAGCCTACTTGAATTGTATAATTTATCACCTACTTACCCTCCATAATAGCACTTGTCATTTGGAGCCCGCTGAAAGACTTGTATCCTTTGAAACTGGCCCATTCCTTTATCGAAAGGCTTGTGCAAACCAACTGCCCAAAGCGAAACAAGACTCGAGTCACTTGGATCTTTATAGAAATAGGTCTAATACAAAAGGGGAGGGTACAATTTTAGTAAGGTGAATACATCAAAGACTAACTACTCAGGAAAATAGGGAAGGAAGGGAGACCAATTTTTGGCCTGTAGGACCAAAAATGTTCAAAAAATTTGGTGATTTCCAGGGGAAGCATGCCTGCCATGCTTAAGAAAACTAGTGGCTTACAAGTCTATTGGGAATGAAGTCAGAATATAGCTTGAAAGGTTGACAATAACCTTGAGAGACTAAATAATCAATATGAAGCTTTACCCCCAAACGGTAAATAAAACACACACAAGTCTAAAAACTACAAACATGCACAAAATCACTTAGGAAAAATAGGGAAAAATAGGAAAAATATATACATGATGAGAGAAGGCTTAGTGAAAATGCTTAAGATATATCCCATTAGCTGGGATATGTAGTTTCCCACCATCCAACTTGGAGCATTGAAATGCGTTATGCTGCTTGCACTGAGTGATGACATATAAACCACTCCATAAGGCATCAAACTTCATGTGTTTTCTAGGTTTAGCTCAGTCCTCATCCCATTTTAAGATGATCTCAGCTTCAGAGAAGCCTTTTGATGAGGATTTATTATCAAAGTGCTTCTTTGTTTGCTACTAATGGCTAGTCATAGAAACCATGGCTTGGTTTATTGTCTCCTGAAGCTCCATCAATTCACAAAGCTTGACCTACATGCTATCAACTTCTTCTAATTATAACAAGTGAGAAAGATCTAAGGATAAAAATTCAAGAAAAATAAGAAGTCTAGCTTCCCTTCCATACATAAGCATGTATGGTGAATTGCCAACTACCCTCTTTGGAGTGACCCTATCTGCCCACAGGGCTATTTTTAGCTTGGCATGCCAAGTTCTCTAACTTTCCTCCATTGTCCTCATGATGATTTTGAATAGATTCTTATTGGTGGACTCAATCATCCCATTTCCCTATGGGTATTAATTATAAGAAGTGCTAAGGTAGATGCCGTATCCCAACACCCACTCATTTGTTTTGGTTCCTAAGAAAGCCAATGCGTTATTTGAGATGATGGTAGTTGGGGACTCCAAACCTTGTCACCAGGCCTTTGTAAAAGTCTAAGACTACACTTTCATTGGCTTCTTTTAAAGCAACAGCTTCCACCCATCTTGTGAATTAGTCTATAGCAGTCAAGACCCATTTGTGGCCAGCACTGGAAGGAGGGTTGATCATTCATATGAAGTCTAGGCCCCATTTCATGAATGGTTGTTCTACTTGAATAGGCTGTAGAGGCATTACAACCAGCCATTACTTTCCATCAAAGAGGGCACATTTTTGGCACTTTCATACCCAATCATGGGTGTCTCTGAATAAAGTGGGACATAAGTAACTAGCCCTCATAATCCTTGTAGTTGTAAGATTAGGAGCAAAGTGACCACCAATTGACCCATCATGAAACTCGAATAGTACCCTATCGACCTGACTTGAGTCTATGCACCTCAAGAGTACTCCTAAAAAACCCCTTATAAATAACACCCCATCAAGTAGGACATGAAGGAGAGATTGGAGTCTGAAAAACCTCCTCTTAGTCCTATCAAGGCCCTATGAGCACTCATCAATGAGAAGGAAACGTGTCATTTTTGATGCCTAGTCCCTCATGACTTCTGGTTCTTCTATTGTAGCTTCATCATGGAGTATCAAAATGTCCTCTTTTTGCTATTTAAGGTCTATATCAAGGTGTTCACATAGCCTTTTTTCCCTTACCATCTTGGTGGTTTTGAGATCCATGTCATATTCCATTACTTTGGTGATCCAACCTACCCTCTTTTCATTTAAAGCATGGCTAATCAAGAAATATTTGACGCTGGGATGTGGCACCATGACATGAACCTTGATATTTGATAGCATATGTCTGAATTTTTTCAAGCTTCATATGACCACAAGCACTTGCTTTTCAACATATGTGTACCAAATTTTGAAACCTTGGCTAAAGAACACAAGAGGCTATTAAAGGTTTTCATCATTTGTTTAAGCATGGTGGAGATTACCTCTTCATTTATAAAGGTGTAAAGGTTGAAATCCTTGGTGAAGTCAGGACTAATCAAGGTAGGAGCCTGGGAAATAGCTTGCTTGATCCCTTTAAAACTATCCTTCCTTTGTGCTGTCCATGCAAACTTCTCATCTTTCTTCAGCATGGAAGTCAGTGGATTGAATATCTCAGAAAAATTAGGAATAAATCTCCTAATAAAATTTACTCTACCAAAGAAGCTTTACAGACCTTTCTTATGCTTAGGTAAGGACAACACTAGGATGGCACATACTCTTTCTGGATCAATAGTCAAGCCCCCTTTTGAAACCACATGGCTAAGGAGTTTACCTTCATTGACAATGAACACACATTTCTTTAGGTTGAGAGAGATACCAAACTCTCTACACCTCTTAAAGATTTTCTTTAGGTGTTCTAGATGTTGGCTTACCTCCTTAGAGAACACTATCACATCATCAAGATAGACCAGTATAATTTTATTTATCAATCCCTGGAAAGCCATGTCCATGGCTCACTAAAAGGTAGCTTTAGCATTTAACAGTCCGAATGGCATTTTTCTATAAGAAAACGTTCCCCACTTGGTAGTGAAGGCTGTCTTATACTGATCATAGTCTTGCACTAGAATCTGATTGTACCCTAAATACCCATCTAGGAGGGAGAAATGTTCACTGCCAGTCACCATTTAGAGGATCTATTCCATACTTGGGAGGGGATAGTGGTCTTTCAACGAGACTCTATTGAGGTCTCTAAAATCCTTAAATAGTTTGAACTCCCCTTTCTTTTTTCTAATGGGGACTAGATTGGCTAGCTAAGAAGAGTGTTTGATAGGAAATATGATCCTAGACTCAATTATCTCGGTGAGTTCTTTTTGCATAAGAGGTTCAATCTTTGGATTGATAGGCCTTTGTATTTGTTTGATGGGTTTGGCACCTTCCTCCAACTCAATGGTGTGTTAGGCCAGGCTTGGGTCAAAACCCTTTAAGTCACTATACTCCCAAGCAAAAACATCAATAAATTCTTGGCACAACAAAATGAAAGCATGCCTCTCATCATCTATACATACCTTCCCAAGTTCAAGTAGCCTATTCTTGAATATTTTAACTTTTTCATAGTTTTCTTTCTTGGTTGTGATGCTTGCTTTATCATTTTTTAGTTGGTCATCCTCATTGAAAATGCTTTCGAGAGTGACCAAGCCTTTAGAAAGTTTGTTGTTCTTTAACTAAACAATTTGGCCACCGTACTGATGTTACAACTTGGCTTGATTTCTAGAGGCAAACTCAGCCTCTTCTTACAAGAAGAGTGCTATCTATCGATCACTATCAAACACCTGCCAATTGGTGACGTTATCAGGCACGAAGGGTTTGATTACCACTTTTAAATGGTGTAGACTATTGTCTCAACCTATTTCCTTGGGAATATCAAACTAAACACCAACTGCTGCTAGTTTGTTCACTTGCTTATTATGTTCTATTGGAATGAAATTGATGTTGAAAGCAAGGAAACTCTCCACTAAGTCCCACACCCTGTGCTTGTAAGACTTAAGCAAGGAATTCTTTATCAAATTTTGGCCTCTCACCTAATTTATGATTAACTCACTATCTCCAAAAACTTGTAGTTCTTTAATTCCTCTTTTCTTTGCCCATTCTAAAACATGAATGAGAGACTCATATTCTGCAACATTGCAAGTGAAAGAAAATTGGAACCTAAAAGTTAAGAAGTATTTCTCCTTTGAGGTCAAAATTAACACTACTCCACCCCCAGCTCTCAATTTGCTTCTTGAGAAATCGAATAAGAGTTGCCATAGACCCGAGCTCTCTTGGTTTGCTTTCATCAAATTTGGTATGAAAGTACCCTCTTCATGCATGCAATAAATTCCAAGACCTGCCTCTTCTATGAACTTGTATGGGTCATGTTCAAAGTTGTCACTTCCCCATTCATCTAAGAGAAGGTCAGTAACTCCTTCAAGGGAAGAGGGTAGAGATTGGTCCATTTGGAATTCTTCTTCATTAATGATGGCATAGCTGACATTCACTATCTTTAGTAAGATTCTAGATGATCTCTATGGATTGGTTCTGACTCAATCTTAACCTTAGTTCCATATTTGGATCTAAAAACCATGTAAGACCAATTTGCTGCTAGGTACCCACCTATTTTAGATGTGAAATCCTTGGATAAGTAGAGATAAAAGTAGGGAGGAACATCCTTCACTACCACATCATGGGGAACTAAGAAAGTTAGAGAGGCATGCAATGTTAGATTCAAGCCTCATACCACTCCTAATGTCTTAGCTGGTGATCCATTTAGCTATAGGACTCCCTTGGTCATCTCCTTGTATTTGAGTCCCAACTTATCCACTATACATTTGGGCATTACTAAGGTGCTTTCCGCACTGTCAATAATTCAATTGTGTACCACAAAATCTCCAATGACTAAAGATAGGTAGAAAGGAGGAATCTTTTCATCCTTCTTTGCTTGGCCTGTTATGAAAGGGTGCCCATTCATAATTAAAACATTATCATCCTTTGCTGGGATAGCTTGTTCATTTAGCCCGTGCAATTCCTTCTAGAGTATGTCCTTTTATATTGGCATTGCTAATGAATCCCTCAAAGAGATATTCATGTGCAACTTCTTCATCTGGTCTACCACATTGACCTGAGGGTTGCTCCCTTTTGAATTTTCTTTGGGGGTACTTGCAACCTAAGGCATAAGCCAAGGAGCTGAGGGTGCAATCGATAGACTATAATTTGGAAATTTTTGGTTCACATGTGATGAAGAAGATGCTGTGAATGTTTGGGTAGCTAACTGAGCTTCCTCCATAGCTCTCTTTTTGGACCTAGTGTTGGCTACAACACAATCACCCTAGTTGTTCATGCTGCCCACATAATTTACCATATAGAATTCACCTTCTAGGTGATTCATGAGAGTGGAATCAGACTGAGCCTGTTTGTTGTCTATTCTAGGTTGTATTGACACCTCAAAACTTGGAAACTGGGTTGTTTGGTTGTCTTGCATGTTCACATATTGATTTGGCAACTCATTTGTATAAGCAACCTATTCTTGACCATATCCCATGGGTGGGCAATTATGTTGTTATTATACCAGATTATTTTGAGTGGGAATAAGAGCTTTGGATGATGGAGTGCCCGGATTATATCCTTGATATGGTCTAGCTTTTACAAATTGACCCTATCCTTGATTATAATTTTGAAAAAGGGGTCTATTTTTTTGTTTGAACTACTGGTATCCCTAATTTAGTTGGTAGTTTTGAGCTTGTTGCCTTTTGAGAGCCACTAATTCATTGGTCACACTTTGTAATAAGATCTTAACTTTATGGAGGTCATTGAGTGAGGTAGAAGTTGGCTTTTATACACCAGGCAAAAGAGCTAAAGTGGGTGCAACAGTTTGAACTGGGGGTGACAATTCAGGAAAGAGCAACATATGAGGTCTAGGGGCTATCTTTCTTGCTTCCACCAAGCAATTTTAAGTGGCTATGGCTATTTCATAGGTAGTTGGTAACACTTGTCCTCCCATGGACTGTATCATGATAGTAATTTTGTTATTCAAAGCTTTTAAGTAATAGAGGAAAGCATAGCTTTAGGTCAGCCTCACTAAAATGGGGATTCTATCCCAGGTCTTTTGAAACTTGGTATTGAAATCCTGCATGAATTCATGTGGAGCTCTTTTCATTGTGGTTAATTTCTCAACAAGAGAGAGGTGGTCTCTCTTCTCCCCAAATCTATTTTTCAAGAGAGTGTCTAATTCATTCCATTTGCCAATTGAATTCATAGGCAAAGTCCCATACCAGTCCAAAACCTTACCCTTAAAAGACAATGTCAACAACCTAATGGCTATGTTATCTTTAGTGACATTATGAATGTTACAGAGGTTGGTGATATTTTTGATATGCTCAATAGCAGTAATAAGCCCCTATCCATTAAAGGGAGGAACACTCTTAAGGGCTATCCCTGGGATTGGGTCATAATGTAGAAGGTTTAAAGGGCTCTGACCATGGAAGGCTATAAAAGGTAAAACCATGGTGATGATAGGGTTCAACCAAGGCCTTCTTGTGTAAGTATATTTTATACAAGGTCTAGAAAAATGACTTGCTGTATAAGGATGAGTCCTTTCAAACCTTAGCTACTTTGTTGAGTTCAAGGGAAACTCAATGAATTCGAAAGGGGCACCCTTTACAAAAGATCTTGTGGTGAGCTTAGGCATGGGAAGTCAGGATGATCTCTAACCAAAGACTAATGTTATTCATTCTTAGTTATTCATTCTTGTAGTAACATGACCAACACTAATCCTAAAACTTCTCTAAGCATTAAAATTTGGTCCCACCAGGTGTGTCAAAAACTGTTGACACTGTGGATTACACTCTTGAAAGAAGGCTCAACCTCTTTCTTCCACATGGTACAATGGAGACTTTCCTCTTACTGTGGGTATGGTAAAACTGAGGAAAGAATCTCTAGATAAGGGATAGCTCCCTTTGATGCATCTCTGAGGTCTTTCACTACTACTTCTAATAATGGGGGGGGTGAAAAGGGAGAAGGATATAAATAAAGTAGAACCTTTCTAAATGTTGATGCACCAAAATATTTTGATCTACTTAACTATATCAACACTTAAGATCAAAAGGGGGTGAACAGACACTTTTTCTGACAAAAAGACTAGACTGTAGGGTGATTTAATAGGGGGCCTTAATGAATACACAAGGAAAAGGAACTTACCATGGGCACTACAAAAACACACTATCAGATAACTCCTCTTCTGTCTCTATGCTCTAGATGAAATACTTCTTATTAACCTATAGAAATGGCCTTGGCTACACTAAATATATTGGTGTTAATCTATGAAAGCATCAAGCTAAAATGACTGAATACAGAGTTGATACATAGACATACTCAGAAGTGTAACCAGTCAGATAGAGGTAAAACACATTCCATTGATTCAAAGGTAAAATTTGGTAGGGCTTCTCCTTACAAAAGTGAGAGATCATTTCTCAAATGAGAGGTTATAATATATAGCATGAAGAGGAAGACTTATTGGTGCTTTCCAAGAACAAGCGGCCCATACTGCATTAAACACCTAAGAAGGAGGAAGTTCACTGAAGGAACCATGCTGTAGATGTCACAAGTCTTGACTCTGGTGTTTAAATCATATTAAATGTCACTACAAAAGCATGGGTCACTTGATTGTTTGAATGACAAGGCCTCCCCTCTTTATGAAACTTATGCAATTGTCTACTTATCAAAGCTTAGACAAATAAAAATAGGCCATGCTATTGAATGCTTTCACTCTTTGATGACCACTTGGACTATTCTATTCATTTTTGTGCTTGGCCTTTGTCTTTACCTAACAACTCATCCCTTGAGGCTATCTTTTGTCTCCTCCTAGCTCTTTGAGCCCCTTTTCTCGGTGGGTCACTAATTTCCTTGTAGCTTTGTGCCTTTAAATTCCTTCGGGTCTGCGCTATTGAGTTCTTTCAGGCACTTGCTCGAAGGAATTGTCTCTTTGGTCTCTCTTCAACAGTAGATGCATCCCATCAAAATTGACATCTATGGGCTTGTCACTATTTGAAAACCAATAGCTACTTCATCACCATAAAATTTATGTTCGCAAGCCTGTCATCATTCAAAAACCAATGGCTATTTTGCTGCTTTGAATATTGACGTTCTCATGTCCGTCAATGGACGTTTGAACTCCAACGGCTAGTTCACGATGTTAAGGTTGACGTAATCAGGCCCATCATTCCTTTGGTAATTCCTTTATCATTTTACAAAATGAACCCTCCTAAAGGAAAGGTGATCTTTTAGAAAAGGAGAGGGTCCCTTTTTGGTAGCCAAGAGTCCCCTGTAAGGGCACTTGCCCTTTGGGCTCCTTCAAGCTCCTTTGTCTTACCAATTCCTTCAAACAAAATGTCTGAAGGAATTCCTTTAGACATTTTGCCCAAAGGAAGTCTTTCCTTCAAAGTCTCATCCCTTTCTTTTGATAAATTCCTTCAGACAAAAGTCTGAAGGAATTTGCCTTGGTTTCTTCCTTCTTGAATTTCTTAAGATAAAATGCTCGAAGGAATTCCTTCGGGCACTTTGTTGAAAGGAATTCACCCTTTGATTCTATATGGATTTCCTTGGGACAAAATTTTGAAGAAATCCTTTGTCCCTTTCCTTGGATTTCCTTCAGACAAAAAGTCTGAAGGAATCCTTTATCTTTTGCCTTGTTCTCTTTTTCAAAGGAAAACTTCACTTTCAGCCCTATGCCTTGCTCTTTTTCAAAGGTGCTCTCTACCCTCCATAAGGGCACTTTGGGTCCAAATTTGCCTTTTGGAGCCCGCTCGAATGGTCTAATTTGTCACCTACCTACCTTTTGCAAGGGCACTTGTCCTTCGGAGCTTATTGAAAGACTTGTATCCATTGAAACTGGCCCGTTCCTTTGTTAAAAGGCTTGTGCAAACCAACTGCCCAAAGCGAAACAAGTCTCTGAATTAACCCAAAAAATCTACAAGACTCGAGTCACTTGGCTCTTTATATAAACATGTCTATTACAAAAAGGGAGGGCACAATTGCAGTAAGGTGAATACATCAAAGATTGACTGCTCAGGACAACAGGGAAAGAAGGGAGATCAATTTTTGGCCTTTAGGACCAAAAATGGTCAACAACTAGCAAGCAACACAGTTTCTAACATAATTACAAGCATCTATTTTCATCTTGGACCAATAGTACCCTATTATAAGGAGCTTCTTGGATAGGACTACACCACTAGTGTGGCCCCACACATTCCTTCATGAACCTCTTTAAGTGCTAACTTGGATTATCCTAAAGATAAATAATGAAGAAACATTCCATCATAACTCTTATGATAAATCATGTTTCCAAGGAGGGTATAATAGGCTAAGTAATGAAGGAAGATTTTATGGCAATTATGTGAAATGTCAGAGGAAAAACTTGGTTGTGGAAATAAGTATAAATATATTGGAACCAAGGTAGTTCAGGGGGGGATTAAGACCAATAATTGTGCTTACCCTCTCTAAATATGGCAATATGTGAGCAAGCTACAAAATATTCTTGATGAGAAACTGATACTCTTTGATAGTGCTATAAATTTGTACCATGGACCCAATTATACCCATTGCATTGACTGATCTATTATTGGCCCTTGGCATCTATTCAAATTGTAGAAAATTGAAGTGGGACTTGACATTGTCCAAAATGTGCTTGTAGGGTACAAGTTTTTCATCTTAAGCATAATATTGGTCTATGGTTTGATTAATAATCAATTAAGAATATCCATAGACCACCAAGTGTTGTATATCCCACTATATTACAGGATGAAGTCCTACAATAACATCTTCATACTCAGCCATATTATCAGTGTAATTAAGTTTGATATGAAAAGCCTTGGGAATGAGATCCCCTTGTGTGTGACCAACAAAATACTAGCACCATATCCATGAGATGTAAAGGATCCATTAAAGTAAAATTTCCATTGTTTAAGTTCATGAGCCATTTCTTCATCTCCATGATAGAATCATCTAGGAAATCAAATGTGAGTGGTTAAGTATCTACAATACGAGCCTCTATAAATTGATTTGTAATGACCTACCCCTTGATAGCCTTTTGGTTTTGGTACTTAAAATAAAATTCACTCAAGATCATGACCCATTTAGCCATGTGTCCTATAAGAGTTGCCTTGGATAATAAATATTTTAGAGGGTCCATTTTAGCAATAACCATAGTTTTGTTGTTCAATATGTAGTGTCACAACTTTTGGGAAGTGAACACCATTGCTAAATAAGCATTCTCAATAGGCATATAATTATGTTCATATAATACAAGCATTTAGATTAAATAATAGACTGCATGCTCTTTTCCTTGTTCATCATGTTGGGCCAAGAGTGCCCCCAGTGCATGTTTTATGGCTAAGATATAAAGGAGTAATGGTTGTTCAGGTGTTGGTAGTCTCAAAACTAGTAGGTTAGCCAAGTATGATTTAAGTATCATAAATGCTTGTTGACACTCTAAATCCCATTGAAAAATGACCCCCTTATTCAAGAGGTGTGTGAAAGGATGACACTTGTCTGCCAGTTGTGAAATAAACCTACAAATAGATTGAATCTTGCCCTGCAAGCTGCATAAATGTTTCAAATTAGAAGGTGGAGGCATTTAAATAATAGCCTTGACCTTAGTAGGATCCAATTCAATCTTTCTTTGTGATATAATTAATCCTAGCAATTTGATTGAAATGATGCTAAAGATGCACTTCTTAGGATTCAGAGAAATCTTATATTTACAAAGTCTCTCAAAGATTCTTCATAAAACATCAAGATGTTTGGCATGCATTCTTGATTTGGATAGAATATCATCAACATAGTCCTCAATAATATCATGCATCATGTCATGGAAAATTATAGTCAACATACTAATAAGTGGCCCCAACATTCTTCAAGCCAAAAGACATGAGTTGGTAAAAGAATATTCCCCATGGTGTGGTGAATGCAGTTTTGTGTTGGTCATCCGAGGCTATCTTTATCTAATTGTATCATGAGAAGCCATCCATGAGGGACAACGTATCATACCTAGTAGTTTAATTGACAATCATGTCAATGTTGGGTAGAGGGAAATCATCTTTAGGGCATGCTTTATTAATGTCTATGAAATTAGTATATAAGTGAATACCTTGTGGTTTCTTGCTAACTGAAAATATGTTTGATATCCATTCAAAATAGTCAAGTGGTTGGATGAAGCCAGCTCCAAATATTTTTTATAGATCCATTTTTACTAAAATAACAATCTATGGATGGATCTTTCTCAATTTCTACTTGACTAGTTTGGTATCCAGATGTACCACAAGTTGATGCACGACCAAATCAAGGTATCATCTTAGCATGTCTGAATAAGCCCATGCAAAAATGTCAATAAAATCCCTTATAATGGTGACAATATAGTCATGCTCTTCAATAGTGAGGGATGCTCCAAGATAAACAATTTTGGGATCATCATAAGTTCCTAGATTCAATTCAATTGTGTTCTCTATGAGTAGTGTAGAACCATCCTCTAAGATAATGGGTAGTTTTTGATCTTGATTTTCTTCCTCTACTTTAGATTTTGGTCATTCATCCTAAATATTAGGATAGTGAGATGAATATGAGTCTTTCGGTTTAGGAAATGGCCAATTTTCAAATACCTCTAAAAATTCTAGAGTAAGACGCTCAAAGACATTATCATGTTCAGTAATGATACTGACACTGGATATATAGCTAAGACTTAGTGGACCCTCCACTTATTTTAGAGATGAGAAAACTCCCCGTATAAGAGTGCCTAAAATAGGTTTTCACTCAAGGGCTTGTCTTTTCTTTACTTTCCCCCTGATGAACGAGTACCTCAAAGAAGTTTTCACCCAAAGATATTGATGTTATATCTTTTATGTGACCAAGAAAGTTTAATTGCTCTCTAAAGTAGGTAGTAGAATCTAAGTAGAAGTCAAAACCTTGCTTAGGATCACCAATTATCAATCCATCTCAAAGGACCATATACTCAACAATAGACTCTTTGTTCTGAAAGTCATCCAAGGAGATGATATAATTTTGCTAGCCCCAATCTATGAGGTTAGGATAACGAAGGTTAAGTGAACAATATGCTGTAATGGTCATAATATAATAAGATTCAAATAGGTTTGTGTTAGCTATCTCATTGTAAGAACTATAATGGGATGTTTCATCATTGACAAGAGTCTCATCTTTAGTTGATTCATATGAATCATTATCAAAATACATGAGGTCACCCCCATGTAGTAAAAATCTAAGGCCTTGACTCATAGTAGGTTTACCAAATGATAATGGTTCCAAGATTCCTTACTCTCATGATCCTAGGCCTTTTACTATGTAATCCAAGTGATCCATAATTTGATTAAGGATAGGATACTTGAGATTTTGAAAATAATTAGCAAGGCCATCAGAATATAACTAATCTCCTCTTATAAAGGCTTCTTTATCTTGATTTGGTGAAGTTGTTGGTACAAATACCACTGGTGGTTTTTGTGTGTTTTTATTCTTTTGCCAAATCATGTTGGACCTATAAGGGGTTTTAGATGGTTTAGGTTTCGCATAAGATTTAGGAGACTTAGGTAATTTTACAATATGAAAGGCATCTTTGAGATGGTACGTGAAAATGCCTACGTCCTTAATAGTGACCTATTTTGTAAATGTTATGGGAATAGATCAGCCAAAGTGGAAGCAATATCACTTAAGTCGATATAATTGGACTTGGGTGGTTACAAAACTATTTCTTTGTTCTTATTCACTATGAAGTTAGAACAAGGCAATATTTATAATTGGAATTCAGCTTCTAGGTGTTTGTAATATTGGTAGGGCTATAAATCAACATGAATGGTAACCTCAATTCTAGCAAGGGGGAACTTGAGGCATTGTTGCAAGTTATATAAGATAGCCCATACTTCATGGATATAAAGACATCCACAAAGTATATTATATGGTAATTCAATGTCCATGATATAACATATTGTATCATGGGGAACAAACCCAATAATGATTGACAAACAAATAGTTTTGAAAGATTCCTTTTCAATGTTGTTGTAAGCCTTGATCATGATTGTCTTAGGCTAGATGTCCTTGCCAATGTAACCCAATCATTGTATAAACTTGAGCAACACTATGTTCAGCCCTGAAACTTTGTCTATAAAGATCTACTTGATCTTATGATTCTATATAATGACCTCAATGTGCAAGGGGTTATTGTTACTTAGACCAAGGGAAGACATATCTATTTGATCAAATGTAATTTATTGGCTTAGAGATAAATGTCATACAATTGTTTAAAACTAGTCTGGTTTCATATCCTTGGGAATAATGGACTACTGAAGGAAGTCATTCAATATAGTTCTATGAACTTTTGACATACATAAAAGATATATGATAGAAATTTGTGCAGGGGTTTTACTTAGTTGGTCCTGAATGCTATATGGCTTCTAAATGAAAGAATGAGAGGGTTTGGTATTGGCCAGTACAATTTTCAACTTTAGATAAGAAGGTACAATGTTTAAATTTGGTCTAGAATTAGAAGAAGGCAAAGGCTTTGGAGAGTGACTCATGAGCATCTAGTTATGATTTAATAACCTAGAGTCGACAAGGAGCCATTATAATTAGAAGAAGAAGGGAAAGGGCCTTATATTATAACTCATAAGCATCTAGTTGTGGTTACACAATTTTGAGTCAAAATGGAGTCATTATAATTAGAGGAAGAGGATGGAGGTCCAGAGATAATAACCTACAAAGACCGAGGTGTAATGGAATTGCTTAAACTTGTTGTGACATTACTCAGGGAAGAGGGTGTTAACCCTACAATAGAGGGTCTAATACTTCAATAAATATTGGATGGTTCAAGGTTTTTAATAGTGATGGTGGTAACATGATTTACATAAATACATCCCACAATGTTATTATAATCATAAGGCATATTGTTTTAACCTAGGTTGTTAGTTTGAGCATTATGATCCTAATTATGATTATGCTGATTAGGCTTTTGACCTTGATTATGTTGGCATTGGCCCTAACCTTAACCCTAGTTGTTCTTTTGATACACTTGATTATGTTTGAGAAATGGGTCTTTATAGATGCCCATGTCCTAATTTATGTTGTGATATTTACTTTACTTCAATTTCACCACTTTTGATCAAGTCCTCAATAAGATGTCTTAGTTGTATGCATCGATAAATGACATGGTTGATAACATCATGGAAATTACAAAACTCATATTACTAATACCAATAGGGTTTGGGTTGATCTTTTGGGAATGGATTTGGTATAGACCACACAATTAAATTAGCTGCTACTAGCTTTTGTAACATGCCTCAACAGGGTTTCCCAGTTTGCTGAATACTCTATACTTATTAAATGCCCTTTATGAAGGAACTAATTGTAAAGTGTTTGATGGATTGGGTGGGAATATTTATACATTTATATCTGGTGGAGCCTACAACATTTGCATGTACATATATTTTTTTACTCCATTTCCCACCATGCTCTTGTTTTTGTTAAAAACTTTTGGTTTCTTTGCAATAATATCATGAACATGTGGTTGGGTCTGATTAGATGTTTGACCTTGTGGATAAATATTTATAAGGCCCTTGTTAATGAGTGCCTTCTCAATTTACACACCTTTATCAATGATCTCCTTGAATGTGTTGGTATAAGTGAGTCGTAAGTTATGAACCACCTCAGGGTGTAGGTTTTGTGTAAAAATATCAACCAACTATTTATCTAGAAAGTTGTGTTGAAAGCATCCATATAATGCTCTCCACCACTATAAGTATGTTACAAATCTTTCTCTATTCCTTTGTTTTATATTGAATTATTCAACCATTGTTAACACATTCTCAATGTTATAAGATAAATGGTTGACAAACTTCTTTGATAAATTGTTCTAGTCCATCACTGATCCCTTAGGCAATTTAAGGAGCCAATTTAGAGCTTGTCCGACCAAAATACATGGAAACAAGTGAAGGAAATAAATAGTGCTATAAGCTACCTATTGGAAAAGGAAAAAAAAGGCTTGGATATGCTCTCGAGGGTCACTCTTCCCTTTTTATTTATCAAATTTGAGGGTAATAAAATGAGGTGGAAAGAGGACTTGGAGAATGCTTAAGTCGAATGAATATGGGTGTATCTTGTTAAACTTATACTTCTTGATTCAGTTTCCTATCTCAAGCCTTGAAACTATCTCCTTCATTAAATTCCACTCCCACATATTTGGTGCATTAGTTAGTGGAATCTAATTTTGCTAGGGTGGGATGTGCCCTTAGGTGGTCCTGGTAGGGATATGAACCCTATGCCTAGTAGTTTGGTTTGGGTTTACTCTTTGATTTGAGTTTGTTATTGATTCCTAGGTGGTTGATATGAAGTCCCAAGAATTTGTCATTGTGCATTGTATGAATACTATAGGTTTTGGGGTGTCATTTGTTAGTTAACCAAAGTACGTGTTATTAGAGATGAACTTACTAAAGTGTTCTACACACTACCCCAAATCTATGATGTCTTTTGTTCCTTGCAGTTGCAAAGGGGTGAGAGTCTCTTGATGGTTAAAAAACGTATGCTTCATGTTAGGTGAAACATGTTGTGAAACATATAAAGGTTTGTTTTGTTTCAGAGAAACTATAGGACCTATCATAGATGTAAGATCAATTTGGGTATGCTACATTTGGTTATTCATATGCTCTTTCTCTTTAGAAGTAGTATTATCAATTGAAGTCATAGCTAAAGAAGCTATTAGGTTTGCGACAAGCTGGTCTGCATACTATTGACCATTTTTTGCATGACCAGTTTGTGTTTTCCGTTTGGATCTTTTCATTTCTCCCTTGCTTATTTTTTGTGTTTGGTCTCTTCCTTGTTACTTGTCTTTTCCCTTCGGCCTCTCCTAGTTTAGGATCTTCTCCCTTATTCTTTGTTCTTTCCCTTTGCCTTGTTTGCCTTAGCCTCTCGGGCTTTATTTTGCTTCAAAGTGCCCTTCAGAAGGTTTTTGAAGGGCCTTTCTTGCCTTGCCTTTTTCCAAAGTGTACCTTTAAACTTTTTTAAAGTGTACTTTTCTTCCAAGTGACCCTTCAAAAAATTTATGAAGGGTACTTTTCTTCCAAGTGACCCTTCAAAAAAGTTTTGAAGGGCACTTTTTAGCCCAAGTGTCCCTTCAAAGTTTTTGAAAGGCACTTTTCTTCGAAGTGACCCTTAGAAAAAGTTTTGAAGGGCACTTTTTAGCCCAAGTGTCCCTTCAAAATTTTTCGAAGGGCACTTTATTGTCCAAGTGACCCTTCAGAAAAGTTTCGAAGGGCACTTTTCTTCCCAAGTGTCCCTTTAGACTTTTTTAAAGGGCACTTGGTCTTTGGAAATGCCCTTCAAAAAAGTTCCAAAGGGCCATTTATTTTGGAAATGCCCTTAGTAATTTTTTGAAGGGACCTTATGCCTTCCCCAAGGGTCCTTTGAAGCTTTTCTGAAGGACACTTTCCCAAGTGTCCTTCAAGAAAACTTATCGAAAGAACTAGCCATTGTCTTTCAAGAAAAATACCCAAAGGAATTCCTTCAGATAAATTTTATAAAGGAATTACTTAGGGAAAATTACCTAAAATAATAAACTTGACCCAATGGATCCCCAAGAAACATTGTAGGACATCAAGTTTAATACAACCCATTAGTCATTGGGGTGCAAATATGATGTGCTATAGGAAGTTAAATTTAGGGTGGCCAAATAGCCATTAGGGTGAAACTTGGTGACATGCCATAGGACATTAAATTTATGCTTAAAGTATTCAAATAAGAAGTAGTCACTTGGAAAACTTGAATGACTCTACAGTGCAAATTGGGTTTCCTAACAAGCTTTGCTTATGACCTTTATAAGTAGAAGCAATTGAAGAACGCGAAGGAACAAGTAAGAAGTAAAGTCACTTTGAAAACCTGAATGACTCTATAGTGAAAATCAGGTTTCCCAACAAGCTTTACTTATGAATTTTATAAGTAGAAGCAATCAAAGAACCCAAAAGGGCAAAGATAGTGCAAATTAGGTTTCCCAACATGCTTGACTTATAGGTTTATAAGTAAAGCCATTTAGAAGGTATAAATGGGTATTCAATGCAAAAAATAAGAGATTTCAAGAGGAATATAAGGTTAGAAGTAGTGATCCAATCCATTTCTTATGGAGGGTCATCTCACCATTGATTTTGCAGTGATCTTGGTCATTTTAAGAGGGTGAATCAAAGAGAAGGACAAACTCCAACTGAATGAGAGAACAACTGGAATTAGTTTCACTAGGTGGTGACTAAAAACCATTTTGGAGGCTTCTATTTTGGCACCCAAGAGCTCTCTCTTATCTCCCTCTTTTTCTATAAATAGGACCCTTGGGCTCTTTTTTTATCATCCACAGATAGTATGGTGAAGCCTTGCTAGAATGTTTTGTCATTTTCTTGCCTTTAAACAAAAAAGCATAAGTCTATTTTCTTTCTAAGTTATAGACATTTGCCTAGGCATGAAAGAGATATAGAGTGACAAAAAATGATGTTTTATCCTTATATTCTCTATCCTTCATGCTTTTTAGAAAATAGCTGATCCAATAGGTCATGTAGAGTGTATTCTAGCTGTATGAGATTTTGCAAATGTGTAACCCTTTTTTGGACTATATAAGTTGTCTTTTCTAGTTATTTACCTTATGTGATCTTATTCATTTTGTCTCTACATTGAAATACATATGTTATAATCTTTTAGAGCTTGAGTTATAGACTATATTTTGATGTATTGTGCATAAGTATAGGGCATACATGTGGATACTAATTCTAGGTGTATCACCATTTTAGACTAGGCTTTTCATTTATGCAAACTTCTAACTCTTTTCATTCATAAAAATTGGTTCAATAGTTTTATTTCACAAAAATCTAATATAGGGAGCTATCCCTTTCAACCTAGAGGTTCATTTCCTCTTATAGGCACACCCACAAGCCTGAAAATGTCCTAACATTGCCCAAATTTGGAGGAGGCCTAAACAACCCTCTTTTAGGGTGCAAGATTTGGAGACAATAGTTCTGACATGCCTGGTGGGACCCAAATTATTTCTAATTCAAGGCAAATTCTAGTCTTGATAGGTCTAAAGTAGTAGAAATACCCCTAACCCAACATTTGGCAACTCTAAAAGGGTGTGAATTCCTGGTTCTAGGCCAAGTTTTATACATTATCCTACATGGTCCTCACAAGTTCCTTAATATTTTTTGACTAAGCCCCTTCAACTAAAGATTTTATTTAAGAAAAATACCCTAAACCACTCTAAGCCCTATTAAATCCTTGGCAAGGAGGTTTTGGGGAAGAAGTAGAAGAGGTTGAAGAAGTTTAAGGAGAGGAAGAAGTTGAAGAAGAAGAAATAGAGGATCATAGGGGAAGAAGAGAAATGGGGGAAAAGGGAGAGATAGATAGATGTCAAACCTTCCCATATTTTAATACCTAAAACCCAATAGAGCTTCTTGCATATGACCCATCCCTCCAAATACTACCAAAAATCTTCCTAGTTTTAATGAAGTGGGTCATATTACCCTATCTAAACATATTAGAGACATCTCTAATTTCTAAAATTTCCATAATGTTACTAGGGACAACATAGCCATTAGGCTACTTACTATGTCTTTAAAAGGCAAAGCACTTCATTGGTATAAAACATTGGAGGGGGGATGCATTGAAAGTTGAGATGGTTTTGGAGACCTATTGGTGACAAGATTAAAAAATAAGAGTGATCATGCTTCCCTAATACCTCAGCTAAATGTAATAAGAAGAGGTCCAAATGAATCCATAGGAGATTTCAATTAGAGATTTCAAAGAACATGGTATAGGCTACCACCAATCATGAGACCTCCTCCTAGATTTGTGTTCCCAACATACCTCAAAGGGATTGGTACTAATGTTGCTATTATGTTGCAGTCAGTGGGAAGATTCAGTCTTTTAGGTGCATATGAGCTACCAATTGAGGCTGAGAATAACTTGATTTAGGATGGAAGACTCCCTCTAAGAGTTTCCATGCCTTTTTTGTCCCACAATTCGGTTGAATCTCCAAGCATGTCATATGTTCCCGATGCCAATGTGAAGCCAAGAGCCTTTCCTAAGAAGGTGGATAACATTGTGGATAAGGATGAAGAAATCAGATCATTGAGAGCTCAGCTCAAGCAAGCTCAATATCAGGCAAGTGCTCATCCTAATGCACAATAATATAATCAACAAGGATGTAGAGCTCCATCCCAATACAATTATCAAGGGAGAGGATAAAATCAACAAGGTTACAACAGGCAGCCCAATGCATACAATCTAAATTTTACTCCTCCAGTAAAGGTTGTTGTTCTAGTTTATGTAAATTTAGTGCAAGGAAAAGATCATGTGGACTAATGGGGGTAACCTCAAGGTTATTTTACACATGATGATAGAGAAACTAGCTATGCTTTGACTACACAAGAAGAAGTTACTCCTTACATGATAGTAGAAGAAGCATGTCCCAGCCAAAGGGATAGACCTGGAGAAGGTAGCAACCCAAGTGTGGGAATGATGAATTTCAAGTAAAAGATGATTTTGTGTTGAATCAAGACATGTCAATTTCAACCAATATAAGGGCCAAAAAATGAGCATCGGGAGAGGGCCAAGAGTCATGAATAGTTCCAAGTGATGCCTCTCCAAGGCCACAAAGCAACAATCAAAGTGTTGCACCTTCTACAAACCATGTTCCTCAACAAAATTAGAATGTAAATGTACCTACCAAGTTTATAACATAGCAAACAACAACTCCTTTATTACCATAAAAAATGTAGGAGAAAGTGAATAATCCATCTCTAAATATTGTGGATTCATTAAAGAGCACTAAGACAAGCATATCCCTTTGGGAGGTTCTACATATACCTGGTCAAAAGGAGCTTTTGCAAGAGTAGTTAGCAAGCATGCAGGTAGCTCCTCAATCTTCAAGGCATCATAGTGTGGCTCTCACAAATTCTCCAAATCAGCTTTTGGAGCCTTCCACTAAAGATGAAAATCCTCCACCCTTCTACCTCACACTCATTATGGGAGATAAGTTGGTCCACAATTGTATTGTGGATAGTGGAGCAAACATTACTGTTATGCCTAAAGTAGTGGCTAATACGCTGGGTTTGAACTATGAGCCACATAGTAAAGGCATGTTACAGTTGGATGGAACTCCAACCAAGATGGTAGGATTGGTCAAAGGTCTAAAAGTGTTTTTACATGGCTGCCCAAGCTTCCCTATCATGTAAGATATTGTGGTGGTGGACCTTCTAGCACACTTTGCTATATGCTTGTCTAGGGACTTTATGGCCAAAGATAAGAGGATACCTTTATACTAATTGGTCCTTTTTAGCTTTCAAGAGAAGGTATGGAACCAAGGTAACCATAAGGACTTAACCCTTAGGAAGGTTCCACATCGAGCCATACTTGGAGACCATGTCAAATAAAAACTATCTAATCAACAAAGAGGAAGAAACAATATTGAATAGTGAAACATCTTCTCCTCTTGAAGGTATTTTTGACCTCTATCTTGACAACTACAACACTAAAACACATGGCCTTGATCCTTACACTTTCATTAAGGAAACTGATTTGGGAGTTTACTGTATGCATGAGGAAAATGTCCCAATTCCTTCACTCACCAATGAAGATCATGAGCTTGATGACGTGTGAGAAATGTTCTTTGATGGTTCAAGGAGAAAAGTAGGCACAAGAGCTGGTGTCATGTTAGTCTCCCCATCAAATAATCATTACTATTCTTCTTATAGGTTTCACTTTAGCTGCACTTGCAATGTGGTAGAATATGAAGGTTTAGTTCATGGTCTTCAATGGGAAAAGAAGAGAGGAATCAAGCTTTTAAAAGTCTATGGAGATAGTGAGCTGGTCATTCATAAAGTGAGAAGTCAAGCTACAACCAAGAACCCCTTGTTCAAGTCCTAAAAGCATAGGGTATGGGATCTACTTTATGATTTTGATGCCTTCAACATCTAACCCATACCAAGATACTTGAACAAACATGCTGATAGATTGGCTGTAATAGGAACACATTTTGACTCAGCGACTGACATTGAACAAGAGAAACATCAATCCTATCTCAAGATCATTGTGAGACCTTATATTCTAGATAATGATGTGTCATGGAAAGTGTTTGAAAGTGATGAACACATTGCACACTTCTTACAAAATAAGGTAGGCTTCTCTTCAAGAAATCAAAAGAAGTTGCATGATCATTATGAAGAACAAATTATATAGATAAAGACAAATAACAAACCCAAGGGGTTGATTACCTTGGAGAGTGTCTTCAATGAGGATGATCAAAATAAAAACCAAAGAATGAGAATGTCAACAAAATAAGAGAACTATGAGGGAGTTCTAATTTTCAAAGACAAACTTTTGAATATTAGCAAGGCTTGTTCTCAGTTGGAAAGGCAAGATTTATTTGCATTCTACAAAGAGTTTTATGACATCTTTGCCTAGGGATACAAGGACTTGAAGGGCTTCAATCCAAGTCTAGCTCATTACACCATTGACTTAGAGCATGGAGCTAAACCGGTAAGACGAAAGTAAAGGCCTATTAACCCCAAGGTAGAAGAACTCATAAAGAAAGAGTTGACCAAATTGATTGAGTCTAGGATTATGTTTCATATCAAGTACTCAACTTGGGTAGCCAACCTTATGTCAGTTCAAAATAAGAATGGAGAAATTAGACTTTGTGTGGATTTTCATGATCTAAATAAAGTGTCTCTCAAGGATCATTACCCACTCCCTTCCATGGAATAAATTCTACAAGTTGTTTTAGGTTCTCAACATTTCTCACTTCTTGATGGTTATTCAGGTTATAATCAAATATTGGTAAATGAAGTGGATCAATTCAAGACAACATTCACCACCAAGTGGGGGAAATTTGCCTACAAGAAGATGCCATTTGGTTTATCCAATGCTAGAGCTACATTTCAAAGGGCAATGGACATGGCTTTCAAAGGTTTGATCAATAAATTTTTGCTTGTTTACCTTCATGATATAACAATTTTTTCAAAGGATGCTTCTGATCATATGGGACATCTAAGGCAAGTGTTTGATAAGTGTAGAGAGTATGGCATATCCCTCAATCTAAGGAAGTGCATCTTTGCTATCCATGAAGGCAAGCTTTTGTGTCATGTTGTTTCAAAAGAAGGCTTATCTATTGACCCAGAAAGGATTGAAGCTATTCTAGGTTTGTCTTTTACTCAAAAAAAGAAAGGGATGCAAAGTTTTTTGGGAAAAATAAAATTTTCAAGGAGGTTTATCCCAAACTTTTCAACTGTGGTAAAGCCTATCACAACCATGCTAAAAAACAACTAAGTTTTTACTTGGACAAAGGAAGGTAAAGGAAACTTTGAGGCAATCAAGCAAGTAATTGTAGCATCTCTCACTCTCTTAAATCCAAATTTTTCTAAGGATTTCATTCTTTATACTTTTGATAACCTTGACATAATCTCAGCTATGCTTATGTAAAAGAATGATGAAGATGTTGAGCAACCAATTGCTTTCTTCAACCAAGGCTTAGAAGACTACGAAGTGAGATATTATTTTGTTGAGAAGCAAGCTTTAATCATCATTAGAGCCTTGAAAAAGTTTGGGCATATGGTTTACAACATCAAGATTTATGTCATGGTCTCCCATCCTAGCACCAAGGAGTTTCTCCTAAGCAGGGATCTCAATGAGAAGAGAGCTAGATGGATCATGAAGGTGATGGAATATGACATTGACATCAAGGTAACCAACCTAGTGAGAGGAAGAGGTTTATGTGAACAATTAACATCTAAATTTCAAGAGCCAAAAGAGCAAACCTTGGTGAATCAAGTTCAATACCAACCAACTGATCAAATGTAGAATCAAAGTTGGACACAAGACATCATTGGTTTTTTTCAAAATGTTGAGTGTCCCAATGGCTTGAACAAGTCTCAAAGAAGGTATTTTAGGCTACAGGATATTCCTTATTGTCTTATGGATGGCATTCTTTTTAAAAAGGATGTGACCAATGTGTTGCTAAGATGCATTAACAATGTCAAATTTGATATGCTACTAGAAAAGTTCCATAATGGTGTAGATGGTGGTCAATTCTCTCCTAGAATAACACCTACAAAAATAATGAGAGTTGGTTACTATTGGCCTAGTCTTTTTAAAGACTGTTATCATTAGTCTAAGGTTTGTCCTCAATGTGCTTTCTTTGTTGGAAAAAAAAATATTGCTGCCCTTCCATTGAATCTTATCCAAGTGGACTAGCCTTTCATGCAATGGGGCCTTAACTTCATTGGCATGATCAACCCTCCATCAAGTGCTGGACACAAATGGATATTGAATTTTACAGACTACTTCACAAGATGGGTAGAGGCTATTGGTTTGAAGGAAGTAAATGAAAATGCCATATTGGAGTTCTATGGAAATATTATAACAAGGTTTGGAGCTCCTCATGTCATCATCTCAGATAATGCAATTACTTTCATAAGTGCTAAAATTTTTGATTGGGTAGCAAAGAGTGGATTTAATTTGAGTAACTCATCCAACTACTACCCTCAAGGTAATGGATTGGCTAAGTCTACCAAAAATAACCAAATCAAGATCATCAAGAGGATGTTGGAAACCAATCAAAGAGCATGACATAACAAGCTGAAGATAACCTTATGGGTAGAAAAAATCACTTCGAAGAAGTCAATTGGTAATTCTCCCTTTGTACGTATTTATGGGAGAGAGGCTAGGCTATCCATATCATAAGAGCTCCCTACCTTGGAACTTGAACAATAGCTAGAAATACTTGAAAACACTCCCATAGAGGTCAGATTGATAGAATTAATTTAGATATAAGAAGCAAGAGATTATGTACACAAAGCTTTGGAACACCATCAAGTTATCATGAATAAATCCCTTAACAAAATGACAAGGGCAAGAGTGTTCAAAGAAGGTGACTTGGTCTTAAAATGGGATGAAGATAGAGAAAAACCAAGAAAACATACAAAATTTGATACTTTGTAGAGTGGTCCTTACATCATCAGTAACTGTAAGCAAAGAAACTCATTTCAACTGTCAAAAATGGATGGAGAAGAGTTACCTATTTTAATGAATGGACTCCATTTAAAGCCTTGATTTTGATCCTTGATGGCCATGTCTTGTATATACCTTGTTTTGGTGTGTTTCCTTTATTGTGTTTGTTCTCCCTAAGTGCTTTAGAGCACAATGTTTCCATTTTAGGTGTTTTATTTCTTTTTGTTGGCTATGCATGTGTCTCTCCATCTTGTGTGTTCAACCATGGCTTGTTCTTTCAACTCTTGTTTGCCTTGTGTGACTCCATGTCCAATGGAAGGATTTGGGTGACTGGTCTTATGACATAGTCGACATGTCTCTCCTAGAAATCACCAAAATATTGACCATTTTCTGTATGACTAGTTTGTGTTTTCCTTTTGGCTCTTTTTGTTTCTCCCTTGCTCATTTTCTATCTTTGGTCTCTTTCCTTGTTACTTGTCTTTTCCGTTCGGCCTCTCCTAGTTTGGGATCTTCTCCCTTTTTCTTTGTTCTTTTCCTTTGCCTTGTTTGCCTTAGCTTGTCAGGCTTTGTTTTTCCTTGAAGTGAGCCCTAAAAAAGGTTTTTGAAGGGCCTTTTTTGCCCTACTCTTTTCCAAAGTGTCCCTTCAGACTTTTTTGAAGGGCACTTTTCTTCCAAGTGACCCTTCAAAAAAGTTATGAAGGGCACTTTTTAGCCCAAGTGTCCCTTCAAACTTTTCTAAAGGGAACTTTTCTTCCAAGTGACCCTTCGAAAAAGTTCTGAAGGGCACTTTTTAGCCCAAGTGTCCCTTTAAACTTTTTTGAAGGGCAATTTTCTTCCAAGTGACCCTTCAAAAAAGTTCCAAAGGGCACTTTTTAGCCCAAGTGTCCCTTCAGACTTTTTTGAAGGGCACTTTTCTTCCAAGTGACCCTTCAAAAACATTTTGAATGGAACTTTTTAGCCCAACTATCCCTTCAAAATTTTCTAAAGGGAACTTTGTTGTCCAAGTGACCCTTCGAAAAAGTTCTAAAGGGCACTTTTCTTCCCAAGTGTCCCTTCAGAATTTTTTGAAGGGCACTTTGTCTTTGGAAATGCCCTTTGGAAAAGTTTCAAAGGGCCATTTCCTTTGGAAATGCCCTTCAGAATTTTTCAAAGGGACCTTTTGCCTTCGCCAAGTGTCTTTTAGAAATTTTTTGAAGGACACTTTTCCAAGTGTCCTTCGGGAAAAGTTCTCGAATGAACTAGCCATTGCCTTTTGGGCAAAATCCCCAAAAGAATTCCTTCAAAAAAATTGTTCAAAGGAATTAATTTGGGATAATTTATTGAAATAATAAACTTGATGTAATGGATCTCCGTGATGTGTTGTAGGATGTCAAGTTTAATACAATCCACTAGCCATTGGGGTGCAAAGATGAGATGTCATATGATGTCAAATTCAAGGTGCCCAACTAAACATTGGGGTGCAACTTGGTGACATGATGTAGGATGTCAAATTCATGTCTAAAGTCTTTAAATAACAAGTAAAGTCACTTGGAAAACCTGAATGACTCCACAGTGCAAATCAGGTTTCCCAACAAGCTTTGATTATGACTTATAAGTAGAAGTAATCAAAGAACCCGAAGGAGCAAGTAAGAAGTAAAGTCACTTGGAAAACCTAAATGACTCTACCAACAAGCTTTGCTTATGAATTTTATAATTATAAGCAATCAAAGAACCCAAAAGGGGTAAGATAGTGCAAATTGGGTTTCCCAACATGCTTGACTTATAGGTTTATATGTAAATCCATTTAGAAGGCTTGAATGGGTCTACAGTGTAAAATGCAAGAGCTTTTAGGAGGAATCTAAGGTTCACAATAGTGATCCAAGACATTTATTATGGAGGGTCATCTCACCATTTATTTTATAGCGATCCTGGTCATTTCAAGAGGGTGAATCAAAGAGAAAGACAAACTCCAACTGAATGAGAGAACAACTAGAATCAGTTTCATCAGGATGGTGATTACAAACCATTTTGGAGGCTTCTATTTTGGCACCCAAGAGATCTTTCTTCTCTCCCTCATTTTCTATAAATAGGACCCTTGGGCTCTTGTTTTATCATCCATAGATAGTATGATGAAGCCCTATTGGAATGTTTTGCCATTTTATTTCCTTTGAGTAAAGAGGCATAAGTCTATTTTATTTCTAAGTTCTAGACATTTGCCTAGGCATGCAAGAGACACAAAGTGACAATACGTGATGTTTTATCCTTCTATTCTCTATATTTTATGATTTTGAGCAAAGATTTGATCTAACAGGTCATGTAGAGTGCATTCTAGCTGTATGAGATTTTGCACATGTGTAACCCTTTTCTGGACTATACAGGTTGTCTTTTCTAGTTATTTACCTTGTGTGATCTCATTCATTTTGTCTCTACATTGAAATACTTATATTGGAATATTCTAGAGCTTGAGTTATAAACTATATTTTGCTGTATTATGCATAAGTATAGGGCATACATGTGGATACTAATTCTTGGTGTATCACCATTTTAGACTAGGCTTTTTATTTATGCAAACTTATGACTCTTTTCACTCATACAAACTAGTTTAGCAATTTTATTACACAAAAAGCTAATACAAGGAGCTATCCCTTTCAACCTAGAGGTTCATTTCCACCTATGGGCACACCCACAAGCCTATAAATGTCCCAACATTGCCTAAATCTGGATGAGGATTGAACAACCCTCTTCTAGGGTGAAAGATTTGGAGACAACACATACCTTTGACATATTTTTTAAATCTTAGTAGCAAGATCCTCATCATTTGGAGTAGACTCTATAAGTTATTCATTTCCCTTAATAGAGGAAGCAATGTTGGTATTTGTGACATGAGTAAGAGGTTGCTCTAGTTGTTATTCCTCTACTTGAACAAGTGTGTGTAATTATTCTATTGGAAAATCTGGTGGTAATCTTGCACCTGATTTTATCAACCTTAAAAAGGATTTATCTTTGTCTTCTAAAGGTTGGTGTTCATAATAACCTTGTTCATATCTTACTATTTTTTGGACATCATCAAACATAATGGAGTGTTCTTTTCCATCATAAAAATGCTCTTCCTCATAAATATGGCCATAAGAGACCCCACTATGAGTATACCTTTGTGTCATGCTTGAATATGGTTTTTATACATTTGATAAGATGTGGAATGTAGTTTACAAAAATTTAAAAGGTTTTTTAGAATCTTCAATCAAATAAAGACAAGGTAAAATGAGTCTATAATAAAAGTAAATGGTGTAGTGCCACACAATTAGAAAAAATAGGTTATGAAATTACTCAATATTGGTTGGTTGAAATCATCAATTAGAAGAGGGTAAAATATTCTTTGGAACTTAGGGTACAAGTTAGCACACAAAAATCTAAGTTGAAAGTATGTTAATACCCTAAGAGGCTAGGCAAAAATGCAGTGAGTTGTGGATAGATAATATAGAAGAAGATTTTTTGGATCAATAAGAATAAAACATAGGCTAATAAGCTCAATATGTGAACTAACATAATAACTACTAAGAATAAAGCCAAGACTAAATGGGAGACATAATGGTGCCACATGGAAAATAAAGTAGAATGGTCTAGGAACTTAGAGTGTCTGTGAATGCAAGATTATCTGAGTCCATAATAAGTATGGAATGAGATAAGAGTCTAGACAAAATGGCCTTCAATCTAAATAGAAAATCTCTTCCAAGTTACTCAAACCAAGAGTGAAAGGTAAAACCAATAGCATTTGGGTTATAACTTAGAAAGACAAGATTTTGAATTTGGATTAACAAAAGAAGGACTTGTAGATTTGCAAAGTGATGAATGGTTTTTAGACTCACATAAGCAACATAACAATGTTCTTTTGGAAATACAAACACAATGATGTGATTTTAATTTTGAACAAGGAAAAAAGTGATTTGGATTTGACCAGCGTAATGCCTCTTTGCTCAAAATAAATGGGTGTACAATAAGTGTTTGGTTTTTGATGCATTTTTATTTTAAAAACATTTTTTAGACTCAAAATACCATGTAAATAAATAAGAACAAGAAAAACACCAAGGTGAACATCTTATCCTGGCAAACTAACAAGGTGGGTTCATACTTTTAGATTCTGTCTATACACTCCTTATTTAGAGGAAATAAATTATAAATCTAATAAAATTGGATGAACATGAAAAGTAGGGTTTTTAGTCCCCCTCTTTTTCTTAATATATCCTATAATGACCTATAACTTTGGGCTACTCTCCCTACACCAATAGTACTTTGTGGAAAGTGGGGTTGTTCTAAAAACTATCAATTTTTGTACATTCTAAATGGTCCCATATGTGTGATTAACATTAGGGTGAAACACATCATTTGAATATGCGTTAACTGACTTGTTGTGAAAAGGTCTTGTCCTTTTTATAACCACTACATCTTTCAATTACTCAGTGTAGTGTGATGTCCAAGTTAAACTTACATTTTGAGGTAGTCTCTTACTAATATAACTTGTTTAACTGCTTAAACAAGTGTTACAACAAGTTGAACTCAATTTATATACCCCTAACATGGAGCCAAGTTAAAATGATGTTGAAAAATAAATTCTCAGGTCAACATTTCCCTAGAGAACCTGTGGGGAGGCTATGAACTCCCACCCACAAGCCAAGATGCAAGAAAATAAAAATTGTAGAATTTTAGGGTTCTTTTGGGATCACCTAAATCACTCAAATTTTGGGGAGGGCCTTAACAACTTTCCTTCCACGCTTTGACAAAGCAAAAAAAGAAATAAGTGAAGCATTTTTTAATCACACAAGTTCCCTAAAGGGGATGGGGGGAAGAGCATACATGCTACACTTATTTTACAAAACAAACATAATAAAAATAAAAAAACGCAAGCTCTTATGAGCACTTAACTAAAGTTTGAGTTCATTTTACAACACCAAAATAAGATACAAAGTGAAATTTGCTTTTGATTGTTTGTAAAATTAAAAATAAGTGTCTTAACACCTACAAAATATATTTTAGAAGCTAAAAAAAGGGTGTATTATTTTCAAATAACATTGTAACTTGCTATTTTTGCTCTTTGTTTTTTCAACACAGATTGATTCCACCATTCTGTAGAGCATTTTTTCCATTTCACAATGCGATTCTGCCATTTCTCAAGATGATTCCATTGAAAGATATAGACATAAAAGACATTATTTTGTGATTCTATTGATTATAGGTGATATCATTGATTATCAAGGCCTTTCTATCAATGTGTAGGGCCATCTTGCTGAAATGATAAAAATGAGAGAAAATAAAAGAAACATAATAGTTACATGTAGGTTTTAGTCTAGGATGATCCTGTTATTTTGTTGGCAAACCTATCATTCCATCGGTTAAACCTACCAATTCCAAGTCTATTTTGCCATTCTTTATAAAACACATAGATAGAGACAAAAAATAGAAAATTTGATTTCATCATTCATGTGGTTGTTTTCACTATTGTTCAAGTCAATTTTACACTCCACAAGGCATTCTCATTGATGTTCAGGTCAATTGTGTTGTTTTATAGGTCAAATTTGATGATTAGATTAGACGTCACAAAAACATAAAATGAGAGAAAAAAGTGAAAAACAACCTCAAAAGAGGGCCTGAATGCAAAATTTGAAGGATCAAGAGATGTGTGAGATGCATGGTCCCATTGGGCATGCCAAAATGTAGAGTAGGATTATGAGATAAGGTTAGTTTATGTGTTAGTTAAGACATATCTAAAGTAAACATAAAGACCTAACTTATCAAGCCTACTCCCTCAAAGGGCGTTGTTAATGACTTTAAAGAGCTAATTAAGAAAGGAATACAATCAAACCTTCCAAGTAGCTAGTCACCCTCACAAGTGGTCAAGAAGCATGCTTTTCCCTAGATTTGGTGCTTCAAGTCTTTATCAATGAAGAGTATCATGAGCCTCCATCATCTCCTAGTACACCAATAGATTAGGCTCACAGGATTTGTCAATTTATGTGAATAGGTGAAGCTTGTCTATAGCAATTTATGTATAGTAAGTTTGTATAATTGAAGCTTTGTGAATATAATTTTGCATAATAAGTTTACACAAAAAGAGCTTAAAAATGATGCCTTTTGCTCACTTATTTATATCTTTATAAAAATGTTAAGGATCAACCATGATCATCCATTTTGAGATCAAGATGTGTGGCCATAGACTGATTCAATCTTGGAGAGATAAACAATAACTAATGTCATTGATATTTGGAAGAATGGGACATTGATGAGGTATGGGAGGGATTAATTTTGATATTTATCCCATTAATGGTTATGGATGCCACCCCATTGATGATGTCGTGGGATGATGCAAAATTAAACAATGAATTTCCAATAATTATATTTTTAACAACTTTCATGGAATTTTTACTTAAGCTCTTAATTTGGTTTAATTTGCATAAGTGACTTTAATTAATTTTATGCAATTCTTTAGAAATCTATTGCATGCTTAATCAACCTAGTCAGAAATGTCATTTTACTTAGTCATAATTTGACTGGAGTATAATTAGAATAAGGTGTCAATTGTGTATGAGATAATACCCTAGTTAGGGTATTATGGATATGAAATAACACATGCACATGACGTTTGCTGCTGAATTAAAAGAATTCAGTGGTCTAAAACATCATTTTGTGTGGTCACAATTTGAATCAAAATGATTTAAGAAAAGATAGTAATCACATAAAATGCATTGACCCAATCAATGATACTTAGCACAAATTGACACATGTTCTTTTGGTCTAGATTATGCATTATCATAGAATATTATTTAGATTGACAATTTCAGCCCAATAGTGATAAGAATTGAATATCTATACATAATTGCCTACCACATCCCCTTAGCCTATAACTTCTATTTTGTCTGATTGTTTTCCACTAGACTTTATGATGAATAGGGGGAGATTCCATTGCCCTCTCATCATTTTATAACATTTTTGTTGAGTTGTGCCATGATTTGACACGTCATGCCACTCTCTCATTGATTATATGAATTGAATGTAATTACATGAATCATCTCATGAATTTGACATCTAAATAGGTGAAATGAGCCATAAATTTTTCCCTTAGTTAGTGTCAACTAGATGCTAAGGAACCATTTCATGGTATGTTTCAACCACATGGTATTATTGGGCTCATTCTAGGCTTCTAGTAATTTTGACAATAAGACAAACCATCAAATTTAAGCCATTACCTTGTTGGATACATAGCAAACCTATCTTTTTTACTTAGATATAGGGATTACCACATGGTTTCTTATCACTTTTTCATTACTCTAATTGGATCTACTATGACATATGGCATTCTATTGTTGGTCAGGCACTCCCACCACTACATGTTTGTGACCTGCCACTTCTAGGTGGCTCATTCTCACTCTTTCATTTCTATAACCACCAACTTAGACTATTCATCTTATGGTGGAATGGGATTTCACCATGTGGCATCATCCTGCTTACCCATTATACAAATGCCTTTTACACCTTTATCGATAACCATGGTTCTATGAAGTAATGAAATTACACCATGTAGTGCCATCTCACTCACCTATACTTTGATAAACTATTGTAAGTTGCATTAAATGTCATGAGACTATGGATTTGAGAGATTAAAACATGTATTACCACCCTACTCACCCACTTTCTTGGGGCTCTAACATCTCTCTAGGCTATATAAAAATCTTTGGGAGAGTGGAACAATGGGATTGCAACATGTGGAAGCATCCCACTTGCCTAAAACTTTTCCAATGTAGAGATCCACTGATAAATCTCAAATAAATTTGGATAAGTCTTAAAATAATTTTGGAATAGGCTAAGGATTATTGGGGTCTAACATGTGGCATCAAGCAAAGTTGAAGAATCAACTAAGGGTTGAAATGATTTCAATTATGGGTTAGATCCATCAAGACCTATATATGACTGTCACATGACATTGAGATGATTAGAGCAGATACCTATTGTGAATAATAACCTGAGAAGCCATCAAGACACCATTAAGAGCCCATGAAATTTAACATAGTTCCCCCTAAAGCTGCCACTAAGAAAAAATCTTGAAATTGATTATCTTTTGTTGTTCGACTCCTATAAGCTCTAGGAGTGCTTTGTGTTTACTAGGAAGGCCAATAAGAAGGCCAAGAAGATTATACAAAGGCTATGAATGCCTTCAAAATTACTAAATTTTGAAACTCGCATGGGCTTGACTTCATACTCATTTGATTTCTACCCAAATTGGATAAGTCTTGATAAGCCTATGGGTGATCCAAAGCCTTGAACTGAATTAGATGTGGCTTCTTCCATGGTGACCAAAAATGGTCAACATTCTAGTGATTTTTAGGGGATGCTTGCCTGTTAAGCACTCTAGACCAATATCCTTATACATCCATTAGGATATAGAGTCATAGAAGCATTCAACCTTCTAATTTTTGAAGACACAACTGTTCTACAACTTGTTAAATAACTAAACTGAGATCCACCTCCAGATGGAAAATAAAAGTAAATAAAAAAATAAACAACAATTCCAAAGCACTTAGGGAAATAAGAACAAGAAACTAATGTGCAACAAAACTTGGAGGAAAGAAAAACATCTAACCTATCATAAACTAACCAAATAGAAGGCTATATAAATAAAGATATTGATAAATTTTGTAAAATAGCTTCCCTTTCTTATCAACTTAGAATGCTTCTCACGTTTGAGGGTAGCCAACCAGAGGTGGGGAAAGATTGGGTGCTTAATAAAATGATGGAGCACTTCTCTAAGGATACAAACAAAAACAAACTCGCCAGTCCATGTATGTTATCTAAAAAATAATCATCTCAGAGTGGATGAGCATGTTGGTTCTAGCCTTCTTGATGCTCAATTTTGTGCTCTAGATTAAGCACAACATGTGATGATTTATCTTTCTTAGCCTCCAATCAATCCAAGTACTTGATAAGGAATCATCTTGACAAGATAATAGGTATGTTTGAGGAATTGTCCCCAAAAGGAGATGAATTTTTATTCTTGAGATGCTAAAACCAAAACAAGCCTGCATTATATTATAGGAGTGTGAAAATATATGAAGGTTCATCAAGGGGTTGATAGCCAATGCTAAAAATATCAAACAAATCAATATCAAGTGAACCAAATTATTTTTTTTGATTTGTTTTCCAAAGATGCATTCTTTAGCCTTATTCAGATTATATTTTTTTTAAGAGGAACATACCCTACTTCCAAGACCTTAAATAAGTCCTACAACTCCCTATCACTTGCTGATATTTGTAGATTGTTTTTGAGTTGATTGGAATGATTTTATTGAATCAAAATCTCCCTTTTAAGGCTTTTATCACCCTCAAGATCTTCTTCCATCACACAAAGCGGAAAATCATTAAATAAGTTAACAGTCCCAACTTCGTCTTCCTCTTTAAATATTTTGTTTGGAGTAGGAGGAAATATAATTACATCTTCCTCAATGGATAAGGATAGTTACCCAAGCATGTTATAAGTCTAAAAATCTACCTCATGAATGAAATTTAATCCTTCATATTCAGAGACTACTTCTTCCTCAATAAGGTTGAATCCATGCCAATCAGATTGCTTTCCTTCCTCTTCCATGCTAGATGGAAGCTCATTTACCCTAGAGAAGTCATGTTCATGCTCTTGAATGTACTCTTGACTAGATAGGAATGGTCTCTCCTCATAAAGAAAAATATTTATGGTTTAGATTTAAAAAATTAAACACCAAATAATTCTTTACATAAACTAAATAATAAAATTCAATTTCATATTCTATTCAGGATATCAATACAATGATAGAGATTACATTTTATAGGTGTTTGTATTCCTACATTTATGGAGTCAAACTTCATATTGAATTCATTATATATCTCATCCCTATCTCCTAATATCTATCTAGCATCCCTTTATTCTCTCACACACACCTATCTCTCTACATGATTTGTTCTCACAAATCACTCACACACATAATTATATTATTTTACCTATATTATTATTATTAAATAAGTTGACAACTCATAATAATAATAATAATACCAACAAATATAATGTGAGCACTAATATAAGTTTATTCCTAACATTCCCCCCTTAGTGAAAACATGGTGGAAAAACATTCACACTCTCACCTATAGTATGCTCACCCTTGTGGCATGCCCAACTATAGCTCATGACCTTGATCCAAATAAAGTCTCAGTCCTTCCATGGTTTTAAATAGGTTTATCATAAACCTTGACATGAATAGGAACCTCATTAACTGTCCACCTCTGATGGTTTTCTAGATCTACCACAAACCTTTTCAAGATCCATGAATTGTCTGACATTGGTGTTGTTTGTCCTTTCACTATATTTTTATATCAGGGAATTATCATTGGAATTTATCACTAATTACAAATTTGAAAAAACATGTACTTATATTCTTATTTTTAAAACTTAAAAACATAACTAAAAAATAAGCCACAAATGCATTATGCGGCCTTATTGCTTATGGCTGATGAGAGGTCGCTATTGGACCTCCTTCCTCCATTGCCTTCTCCTCCAATTGGTAAAGATGCTTACTCATAAAATGTGTCGATGAATCTTAGATGCATGAGGTTTTCAAGGAGAAATCCTACTAATAATTTGGATGTCACATACAAGCGATAATGTGTCTATGAGACAATTTTTTTATTTTTATAATTTTTGACAATAAGGACTCAAATATAAAATATGAATTGACAAATTTTAACTCTCGATGCATTTTTTATTTTGATAATAGACCCAAAAAATTAAAACTTTAGTAATTTTGATGATTTGACAGTTTTAACAAAATAAATAACCTCACAACTAGACTTAAATAAAAAATAACTATATTAAGAGTTATTTGAAACACACTGGACTTATATTATTAAACTAATCTAATGACATGACTTTAAAATAAACTAGAGACTAAATAACAAAAGATTGAATCGCTTATTAAAATGACCAAATAGACTCATAAAAATAAATTTACATGACTCATTAAAACCTAAACATTAAAGACTTTACACTTAATAACTTAAATAACGTAGACTTGGTAGAGTGCCATGCATGAATTATAAAGGGAAACTAATGGTTTGAACATGGATGGTGAAGCTTGTATGAAGGAATATGATCCCTAAGGTACCAAATAACATCCAACAACAAGGTGATCTAAATAAACCTATACAACAAGATTCAAACTAACGTGCATGTGCATACTTGTATCAATATTTGTAAATAAGACTCACCAAACCATTCATGCACATTTGATAGAAATAGAAGGTAGATTTGGTGACACCATAGTTTTAACACTTTAAAATTGAGCATGCACAACTATGCATAGGTTTTTAGGAGATTTTTAGATGGAAAAATACATAGGATCTTAAACATCGCCAAAATTTTGATTACTTTTGATGAATAACCAATGTACTTGGTAGGGAAGCATATTACATAGAATAGAGGAAATGACAAATGGAAATAGGTATACGTCAAATTAGGTGAAGATGAAATTTGGATTTGATTAATTTGCTCATCTATTGCTAGAAAATATTCGTATTAGTCTAATAAAAAATGTTGGCAAAGTGATCTGATAGGGCACATAAAGTGTATGAAGCACTTACATGTACAGATCTACACTTGAAATATTATTCTTTGGGTGTGTTATGTAAAAATTCTTCAACTTAATTGTAAACTTGGTAAATTTGAGTGACCATTACAAGTCTTGAGAGGACTAAACAATACAACTATCTGATAAAATAATAAATTCCTCTCAAAGGACCATCCAATACAAATGCACCAAAGCTAAGGTGAATGTAAGCCTCATTCAAAATAAGGTAATTAATCATAATATGAATGCACAAAAAGACCCTCTTAGGACTCTAATTTTTCATCAAAATAATAACATAGATCCTCTGATACTAGATAATATTTTTGGTTTAGATTTAAACAAGTAAACATCGAATAATTCTTTACAGAAACCAAATAATAAACTTCAATTTCATATTCTATTTAGGATATCAACACAATGATAGAGATTACATTTTATGTGTTTGTACTCCTACATTCATGGATTCAAACTTCATCTTAAATTTCTTATATATCTCATCCCTATCTCTTAATATCTCTCTAGCATCCCTTTATTCTCTCTCACACACCTATCTCTCTACGTGATTTATTCTCACAAATCACTCACACATATTATATTATTCTACCTATATTATTATTAAATGAGTTGACAACTCATATTAATATTAATAATAACACTACAAAAAAATATAATGTGAGCACTAATGTTAGGCTATTCCTAACAAATAATATATTCTTCCCCTCCATCCTTTTCCATTTGCTCACTATTTTTTTACTTTGTCTGATCATATTTATCCTCTTTTAGAAGCAGATCTAATTTCTCTAGTTTAGTGATAGAAAGAGGGTTTCCAATAACAATTTCTGTCAGGGAACCTAGAACAATAAACATGCTCCGATCCCTACTGAGTCAGGATCTTGCTCTACCAATTAGAGCACATGTGATTACTTCTTGTATTAGCAACTAAACAAGGAATTATACCAAAATCAATAAGTAACTAGAAATATTAAACAACACAGGAATTGAGAGACAATACACAATTGTATTAATAATCACTCAGAAGAATTACAATAAGGAAGATGCCACTTCTTCCTCCATCTCAAAGGTTCGCCACACCTCAAGACCTTCTTCCCTCTCTCTCTTGGTCCCAACAATCAACTCCAATACAGAATTGATGTTCACTTCTCCAACCAGTCAGTAACACACTGCCAGTTCACCAAGTACACAACCGTACTCCAAGTAGATCTCCTGCTCTCTACTGCTACCTACAAATCACTAGACCTTACTCACCATGTAGATATCTCTACACCCCTGAAGAACCCTTGTCCTTGCCTCACCAAGTCCTTATGATTCTTCAACTAGTACCCTGGTGGATCAGCTCCTTGACCTTGCAGACCTTGCAACTCTCCCTGATCATACACACTCAGCACCCCTTGGAACTAGGAGGAGCTACACTAGCTCTCTCTAAAAGCTCTATGTCTTTCTAGCACACTTTTACAATACAATCATGAGTCCATATACAGATCTCATCCAAACAATAATTAGACAATAATACAATAATTAAATCCGTAGCTCTCAATCTAAAGATAGCTCTAAACATGCAAACACTTGGTTCGTCAACCAACTGCCCGTAACATACTCATAGCTCAAACCACAGGTGACCGACGCCGGTCCCTGACTGCCTAGGGGTGCCGACGCCGGCCGATCCATGACCAACGTCGATTGCCTTCTGTCTCCTTCCTACTGTCATCAGTTGTCCTGACCGACGCCAGTGTCTGTGACACTCCGCAACTCTTTTGCAACCTCCTCCATGTCTGCATCAGTGAAGCTTTTAGCTCCACAACCTAACAATCTCCCACTTGGAGATAAACAAATGCACCTGTACCTGTATCTGTAGCCCATCTAATCTATTTCCTGGTTTGTATCCCTCTTCAAGATCAATCCTGAAGACCAACCACCGCACAACCTGTGATGCTATACCTGTCATTCAAGTAACCTTCCACATCCGAACCTACATATCCATGTAGTGAAGAACTTGACCCTACATAACAAGAATCCCTGCTGCTAGTCCCACTGAACTGTCCTCCAGTACTCCTTCCCCGAATTGGCTCCATACTTTCTGACAACCCCCACTGATTTGGGAAAACTCAGGCCTACACTAGACCTCATGTGATTTTGAACCCTATTTCAAGCTAAGCTTGAACTGTCCAGCCATTGGTGTGCTTTCTGATTTTGCATCCTATGTAATGAACTCCGCCAACACCATCTTCACATCAGCTCCCACTGGAGACCAAATCTCCATGTCTCTTATGCCAAAGAATTTTGCTGCTCCAAATTCTCCATGACACACCTCTAAACTAACCTTACCTTTTAGCTCAACAAATCCCTGTATGTACAAAACTTGCTAGCAAACCATCCACATACAGTAACTGGATAATGTCACGACTCATCATCCACCTGGTAAGAACAAAACCACAATAGTTACACTGACATTGAATGAAGCCATGCTTAGTCATTCACCTGTCAAAACCTGTACCACTGTCCTGCAACTTCTTCAAGACCTTATACCTTGGCCTTCCGTCTCTTGTATCCATCCACTCTCTTCTCTAAAATGGGAATCCATCCATCTCTCAGTGCTTTCTTCCAGCTGACAACTCTACCAACAAATACCTATTTGGTTCTTCTCCAAGGACTCACACTCCTCATCCATGCCAAGATCCCACTATATCTAGACTCTACCTGCATTGCCTCTTCACATCCTCCTGGTTCTTGACCATCAGTAAGCAATAAAAAGAAGGTGAACAATGAATATGAGGTTCACTTACCCTTTCTGACCTCCACATGAGCATTTGAGACTTGTTGACAGCTTGCTGTCGGCCCAATATCCGTTCCAGTGACCAATCTCAGCCATCTCCCAGTCTGCTCCCGACTGATGTCAGTTCCCTGTACTGACCCTGACTGCCAACGTCATCTCCCTGGCCAACGCCGGTATCCTTTCTGCCAATGTCGATTCCTTATGACCGACGTCAGTCTTCTTATTGCTGATGTCGGTTACTGTGTGACCGATGCCGGTACCTGTGTTCATCTGTGAGTGATAACTTTTTATCTGCGAGCTCTCCATGGATCAAAATCCTAATCAAATCAACCCTGCTTTGCTCAGAATAATTTAGTTCTCTCACCTGATCTCTATCTGTCATCTCCTCCATGAACACCAAGGCTTTCTAGTTCTTTAGCTTGTCAAAAACATCTGTCTTCTGCTTCAGAACATGCATTCCCCTCCTACATATGTAACCAAGCCTACAAAGCCACATCTCTGTAACAGAAGGTGAATCAGTAATATAACTAGATAGATAAAGGATACCTACTTTCTTACCACCATCTAATTCAAGTGTATATGCTGTGAGAGTTGCAGTACATCTCTCATCACCCAAATTTCTTGAAGAAACTAGACTCATCTCCAAGACTGGTACCTGCATGACTTCCTTCAACCACTGTGTGTCGTCCATCTGTAATTTCAGCTTCACTTCCCCTTTGCCAATTATTTGACAAGGCTCTCTAGCTCCTAAATAAATCTCCCTAAAGTCATACCCATGAAAAGATGCTCTATTTTGAACTGCATGGAAAGAGGTAAAAGAATCTATGAACCAAGATTCCACTTTATCCAGAACATCCTGTGCAACATCTCTTACAACATCTGCTCCACCCTGTTGATCTGCAACCAACCAATAATCTTTATTTACCTGCTCTTTCTTTCCATCAATCAGACCATTCGTGCTATTCAGTTTCTCCATTCATAGCTTACTTCCTTCTGCCATTGCTATACTCCCACTCAATCAGAAACACCTGTGAGTAACCTGTAATAAAAAAACACTACCAGATCTGAAACCACCTATTAGTAAACCCAACCAAAAGCTCTGATACCACGTGTCAGGGAACCTAGAACAATAAACATGCTCTGATCCCTACTGAGTCAGGATCTTGCTCTACCAATTAGAGCACATGTGATTACTTCTTGTATTAGCAACTAAACATGGAATTATACCAAAATCAATAAGTAACTAGAAATATTAAACAACACAAGAATTGAGAGACAATACACAATTGTATTAATAATCACTCAGAAGAATATACAATAAGGAAGATGCCACTTCTTCCTCCACCTCAAAGGTTTGCCACGCCTCAAGACCTTCTTCCCTCTCTCTCTTGGTCCCAACAATCAACTCCAATACAGAATTGATGTTCACCTCTCCAACCAGTCAGTAACACGCTGCCAGTTCACCAAGTACACAACCATACTCCAAGTAGATCTCCTGCTCTCTACTGCTACCTGCAAATCACTAGACCTTACTCACCACGTAGATATCTCTACACCCCTGAAGAACCCTTGTCCTTGCCTCACCAAGTCCTTATGATTCTTCAACCAGTACCCTGGTGGATCAGCTCCTTGACCTTGCAGACCTTGCAACTCTCCCTGATCATACACACTCAGTACCCCTTGGAACTAGGAGCTACACTAGCTCTCTCTAAAATCTCTATGGCTTTCTAGCACACTTTTACAATACAATCATGAGTCCATATATAGATCTCATCCAAAAAATAATTAGATAATAATACAATAATTAAATCCGTAGCTCTCAGTCTAAAGATAGCTCTAAACATGCAAACACTTGGTTCATCAACCAACTGCCCATAACATACTCGCAACTCGAACCACAGGTGACTGACACTGGTCCCTGACTGCCTGGGGGTGCCGACGCCGGCCGATCCATGATCGACGTCAGTTGCCTTCTATCTCCTTCCTGTCGTCGTCGGTTGTCCTGACTGATGCCGGTGTCTGTGACACTCCGCAACTCTTCTACAACCTCCTCCATGTCTGCATCAGTGAAGCTTTTAGCTCCACAACCTAACAATTTCCTCATCATCTTCATTTGCATCACTCTCCTCATATCCTTCTTGAGGCTCACTTGTAGCTGAGTTATTTTCATCAAGTTTCTATACATCAGGATCTTCTTAAAAAGGGAGATGGTGGGAGGGAAAGAGAGTTCATTAGATTGTTTGAAGCTTGTGAGGGTGTCTTTCTAAATTGGGTTCTTAAAGGACTTCTTTGGGAACTCTTGGGAAAGGGGAAGAGATTTTTGTGCTAAGACTCTTTCATTTTTTTCCTTTTAGGCAATAATCAACCCCTCCCATTATGATATACATTGATCTTCATGGATAGTTCCAACTTGATGGGTGGGTGAAGGACCTAAGGAACTTGAAAATTCTCTTGGTTTGATGACTACTACCTTCTCCTTCTTCTAATTTTGGATGGGCATGGGAGAAGGTTATTTCTCAAGGTTTGGCATGATATAATCAAAGGTCATAGTCCAAGAAGGTCTCCATGATGGAATGGTTTGGGGTTCTTGGGGAGGAATAGAGGGAGATTTTATAGGAAATGGTTCCTCCTTAGCTTCAATTCCTCTATCTAGGCATTCTCCATTAATTTTCTCCCATGACTCTACCACTTTCTTACAATTTAGAAATTTAAAACTAGAAGCTTCCTCTTAATGGGCTAGGTTGGGAGCAAGAGAAGGTTGACTTGAAGTTGGAGAGGATACATGAGGTTGATTATATTGGGTTTTTTTCCTCTCTAATTATACTAACTGCATTAACTCCTATAAATTAGTGGAGGAGGTAGGGATAACTTGACCAAACTCTTGGTGTGGGAAAGAAGGATAATATTTATGATAATAAGGTTGATCATTTGCATAACTTGGGTCATAGGTGGAAATAGAGGCTCATGGTAGGACATATTTGGCTCCTCATAAGGTTTATAAATAGGTTGCAAATCTTGATGTAGTACTAATGATGAAGGGGAGAATAACTCTCATGATAAGGAGGTTGTTCATGTTGATAACTAGAGCCATATGGGGGGAAAATATGACCATTGTAGGATAAGTATGGATAAACATAGGGCTGATATGGATCATAATCCTTTTGAAAATGAAGTGTAAAATAGAACTCCTCTTCATACCCAACCATCAAACTTATAAGGCAAACAAAATCAAGAGAACTATCAACAATACCTTGAAAAATGTACCTAGGCTGCTAAAACTAGCTGATCAAAATAAAATCAGATTTTCCACTAGTGTTTATGGAAACTACCTCCAAACATTGATATACTAAAAAATAACATAGATAATTCTCCAGTAGATGACTTAAGGATCATCAAACTGATGTCCCACTAGGCATGACAAAAACTATTATCACATTAAATTACACCCTTGAGGAAGGTTGTTCAAGCCTTCCTCATCTAAGTGATAGCATGGAGACACCTCTTGGTTATGGGTGGCCTAATCAATGAGGTGAATATATAGATAGGAATACCTCCCTTGATGCTTTACCTTGAAATTTATACTAAACCCATTGCTTACTGGGAAAAGGGGAAGAATTGATTGAAAATAATTAAATGGGAGGTATTTCACCAAAATTGACACCCTCCACTTGCCTACAACACACTAATAACATGAACAAGAACTTAAATCTATTATGATAACTCAACATGAGTCTTCAAGCATCAATATTTCAATATGAAGGTTATGGTTAAGACATTAGCCAAGAGGGATGAACAAGAGGTCTCATAGGAGACACTAGTGAACATTTTCCATAGTCATCCATTGTAAAACCGTGTTACACACTTCATATGACTTATTAAGATGACCAACAACAACCTATAAAGAGGTAATAAAATAGGATAAATGAAAGGAAGTTGAAGACACTTTCACAAACATTCATCAAACTACCATGGATATACACTAGTTGTAATATTGATAAGGCTAAAAATTAGGATATATTCAGTTCAGAGGTGAAGTATAATTGTTTATCAAACTAGGCTTATCTATATCTATATTGAGGATAATTTCCATGAAACATTTACCTTCTTATATAGGTAAAGTATCTAGAGCTCGAGGTTTGAATTGGCTTTGCCCACTAATAGGGTGGTTATAGATTTGAATCATGACTAGAGAGGTTGGTTAGATGGAGTGGGAATTTTCTTTATGATTGCCATGTCCATGCCTACATAAATACCTATCACTTCCCCTCATCCTAAAACTTCTCTTTTATCTGCTTGCATTCTCCACTCACATATATGATGAATAAGGTGAGATTCCATTACCTTCTAATCATTTGCTAGCATTTCTATTGAGTTACACCATGATTTATGTGCTGAGTCACTCTATCATTGATTCTATGAATTAAATGAAATTATACAACTCATCTCATGAATTTGACATATAAATGGGTGAAACAAGCCATAAAATTTCTCCTTTGTTAGTGCCAACTAGACACCAGTGAACCCTTTCATGGTAGGTTTCAACCACATGGCATTATTGGGCTCATTCTGGGCATCTAGCCATTTTGATGATTTTAATGGTTAGATGGGCCATCAAATTTAAACCATTGCCTTGTTGGATACATATCCAACATGTACTTTTATTTAGATAATGCACTTACATGTGGATACTTCTCACTCTTTTATTGCTCTGACTAGCTCTGCTATGACCAATGGCATTCTACTATTGGCCAAACACTCATGTCGCTACATGTTTGGGACCTAACACTTCCACATGGATCCTCACTCTTTCATTACTATGACTACCTACCTATATTATTCATACTATGGTGAAATGGAATTTCAACCTGTAGTGTCATCTCACTTACCCACTATACATATGTCATTTTTCCCTGTATCAACAATCATGGGGCTACAAACTAGTGAGATTACACCACATTGTGCCATCTTGATCACCCACACTCTAATAAACTACTTCAAGCTACATAGAATGTTGAAATACTATGGAGATATGAGATTGCACCATGTGGTACCATGCCACTCACCTGCTAGCTCAAGGTTCTAACATCTCTCTCAGTTATACAAAAATATCCAGGAGAGCAGAGCAATAGGATTGTAACACGTGGAAACATCCCAATTGCCCAAAACTTTACTAATGTGAAGACCTACTAAGAAAGCTCAAATAAATTTGGCTAAGTCATAAAAGAATTTTGAAATAGGTCAAGGACTGTTAGGGTATGATATGTGGCACCAAATAAAGTTGAACAATCAAGTAAGTGTCAAAATGCTTTCAATGATGGGTTGGAGCTGTTGAGACTGGCATATGACTACCACATGGCACTAGGATGATTGAAGCAGAGCCTTATTACTACTAATAACCTAAGAAGATTTTAAGATGTTTTGAAGATCCCATAAAATTTAAAATAATTCCCCTGAAGCCATCATAGGAAAAATCCTAAAATTGACTGAGTTTTTTTGTTGTTCAACTCTATTAGGTTTTGAGAGTGCTCAATGTTCACCAAGAAGGCCGATAAGAAAGATGGGAAGATTATAAAAAATATAAAAATATTATAAGAGGGATAGGAACACCCTAAAAATTATTGAGTGATGAAATTTTCATGGGCCTAATCTCATACTCATTTAATTTCCCTCTAAATCAACTAAGTCTTGATAATCCTACATGTGATTTGAAGCCTTGAACTAAATTGGACATGAATTCCCCCATAGTGACTAAAAATTGTCAACAATTCACATGACAAGGGGAGATTTTATTTTAGTGTGCAAATTCTTGCTTGAAATAATAAATCAAATTAATTTTAAATCTTTACATCCTTCTTGATTTGTTCATTTATGAATCTCACTTCCCCTAGAGCATCGTACAATTGCAATAGGCAAACAAAATAAAATTTAATTTTTAATTTTACATTTTATTTGTATTTTTATCCATATGACTATTTGAAGCACAACCACTGAGGGGGGGGGGTTGAATTGATGTACAAACTTTTCACTCAATTCCATACATCATTCATTACCCATTCAAACTAACGTAGAGATATAATAAAGCATAGAGAATCAATCACATAAACATGAAGCAAAAACATAAAAAATGAACACTATAGATATGTGGAAAATAGTCATGGGTAATAAAACCCACTATAATACAACTTGGACTACTATCCTATAAGCACTGACATAAAAATTTAGTGAGGCACTGACCCCACAAGGAGCTCCAACCTGTACTTAGTCAAACACCCACTCAACTAGTCTTTAGCAAACACCTACTTGCAAGGAGGATCCCAACCCTTAAGTGACTTGGATTTTTTTTTTTTTTTTTTTTTTTTAAGGAAAATTATTGAATCTACAAAATTCAAGGTATATCTAACTCCCTTCTTGACTAATCACCAACCAAGCCAAGACAAGTTTGATCACCTCAAGACACCTTGTTGCTCTCTTAAATGATGATGACCTCCTCTTCAAATCTCTCTTATCTATCCTAAAATTTAATAAATATCATACACATAAAACCATAATATTATGTATATTTATTTTCTCTCAATATTCATCAACTCATTCATCTATCCTTAGTATTCTACCCCTCTCAAACAACCTTCTAGTCTCACTCACTCAACATGCCTCTTCTAGGATCATTAGGTCAATTAACGTTTTAATCCACATAAAAAAACTTTATTATATAATTATCATGGTTTATATATTCATATTATGGTCCTAAATTACCTACCATTTCTCATTCAAGATCTCTTATCTTCACTTATTCTCGCATTACTCTAACTAGCTCAAATAGGCCAATTATGCCTTGCTTATATACCAACTACTAGGTCTCACCCATATTAGTCAGAAAATAAATTTAAAATAATTGGATAATTATTTTTAAAAGTCCTAATACATGTTTCACATGATAAAAAATCACTCCATAGGTTGGTCATACCCCTTAAGGGCCAAAACCTCCACTAGGCCTAATAGAGACATAATGTAATTAGGTCTATCTTAAGCACACATTACACTTCTAACCCATTGGAACATATTGAGTCTATAAAAATGATTTAAAATATTCAAATATGCCTAAAATATACCCTTTATAACATATACATGGGTCCACACCACCTATAAGTCCAACTCACTTCTTGAATCATGGTATTATGCCTAGTTGCCATTAGTCATTTTCACTGTCTGAAAGTCTATCTTAAAAAATAGAAGCATACAATAAATTATACCATATAACCATGTGATAAAATAATATTAAATGATAATTAATGATCTAGTGGTCACCTCTATGTCCATTGGACATTACCAAATAGGCCAAAAGGCCTCAAACCCACTCTGGTAACATGACCACTCAGAATGGTCAAATACTGCCAAAGTACATTTAAAAACTTTTGATTATTAACATCTCCCTATGCACTTTAAAAAAATAAAAAATAATGAATTATATCATATTTAATCTATAAAATATCATCCCATTCTTTTTTATCTTATGGATTAGGTAAAATAGCTTAGAAACATCTTGCTTACCAACACACAAAAAACTACCAGATACCCTAAAAACATAGTCTTGAGGAATATTATTTTTAGCTCATGTAATGGTAATTTAAAAAATTATAATTCACATTAATATTTTATCTATGAACTATATTTAAACCTATAGTAGATATATTATATATCTTATTGTCATTTATTGGTCTTATAGACCAATTTGCTAGCTCTCTCTTACACAATGTTCACACAGTTAGATAAGCCTTTTTTGGATTTCATGTTTCAACTTATTAAACTATATATCCATATTATATAAAGAAAAAATAATTTATTTCAGAATTAAATTAAAAAAAAAAATTAATTATATGCATAAACTCATGTCATAGGGATGCAAACACTTCACTTCATCTTGCACACCTAGAACAATCATTCTGCCTTAAGACACAATCATGGTGAAAATGACTTATAAAATATATAGGAACACTTACATGAACATATAATGAATTTATATTATTCTTCAATATCTTTATAACATCTCATATAGCAAATGTGGAACATATAAACTAATCTTTGAAACTCATTCTTTCACTATCCTCACTCACATAAAAAGGTCATCTTGAGAGCACTTTCTTACCTACATGTGAGTATCTTAAAACTTTTTAAACCAATGTAACATGAGGTATATGTATTAAAAAAATACCCCAAATAATTTTATTCATTCCTAATCATCTAAAATCAATCCCTAATCTCTTTCTCACTTTGATTGGTTTTTCTCATAGTTTTCACTCTTTACTAGTTTAGCAATAGGTCAACTTGGGTGAGAAAATTAGTTGACACAGAAGCTATAACATGTAAAAATAAAACCATGGACATAAATAAAAAGTCTTGAAATTTAACCTCCATCCACTTACATGTATTGACCTAGTCAACCCTGCTTGTAGCATCAAATTCTTCAAAAATAAGGGTTTTTATGTAGGTTCTGCTCACTACCCTAATAAAACACTACCACCTAGAGTATTATACCACCTCCAATCATAAAAATATATTATAAAAACCATTTAAAGCACTTTATATCAATATCTCTCCAATCAGGGCATTGTGAGGGTTTTGGATCTATTTAGTTTCTTAACGATTGTTCATATAACTCTATCCCTAAAAAAAAATTCTAATGCTTGGAAAACATTCTTAAGACCCTTTACTATCTATCCCAAAATTATAAGATTATAATGCAACTATCACATGTCCCAATGAACATCAATATATCCTTCTTGGGCTCTCATCTCTTCATTTTGCATACATAAGAGACCTTAAAACCAAATTTCATGCTTCTTCCTTCAAATCAAGACCTCAAGATTGGTAAATACCATTGTAACAACATATTAAAACTAAATCCATTCTCATATGTTCTTAAACACCATGAAAACTCATCTTGACCCTTCATTAGGCCACACTAGGTCTCTGTGCACATTAGACCTTGAATTGATAGTTATACTTGGATCTTGAAAACACTTGGAAACCTATTAATATGATCTCAAAACCTCATAAAAATTTCATATGAAACCATATTAGGCTCACAATATTCCAACCTTGTTCACACAAGTCACAAAATACTTACCTCAACATGATACTATGCGTATGCCATCTCACTAGGTTTCTTCATGCAGGGACAAGCTTTAACTTAGACCCTGGAACTCATTTGAAGAATTATATACCTTATACATAGTGTCCAACATATTTTTACATTCTCTATTACTTTATTTTACACCGTTCAATCTCATCTACCTTAATATCATCACCATGCCTCACAATGCTTCATGCCTATATTAAGATAAGACTAGGCTTCTCAATAAATGATGTACACACAAACTTGTTCTCATGAACTTGGTCAATAATTATCTTATCATAATAAACATGCCAATACAATTACACTGTTTTAGATGATGTCTTCAAGTAAGTCACTGCTCACAACTTGTCAAGACACAACCTTGTGCCAAGACTTTATGCATAACTCAAAGACTTACTAGGCCATGCTTAAGTCATCATGAATACTTACCATGTCTATTCATAAAAGCACCTCTAGGGCATTAATTACCTTTGAATACCTTTGACATTAATGATAACTTTAATGCCACAAACACACCAATAGGAACATACCTCAACAATCTCCCCCTTTGTCATTGATAGCAAACACTCTAACACAACAAACCATTCTCATTTATCCTCAAGCTAGATCTCCCCATAAAATCCTTCTCCCCATTTGAAATTAATTACAAAGGTCATATATACTCTCACAAGATCATCTATACATATTCCATTGATCCTAGGACCTGATCATTTCACTTGAACAAGCAAGCTCCCCCTTTGTCCATTCTCCATCTAGATCATGTCATCTAAAATAAGATAGCAACTAGTTTATAATAAACACATAACACATTTAATTATCTTAATAAAAACTCCACAGGTCTCAAATAGACTCCTCAAGTCATTAGGGATTGAATCAGCTCATGGCACCTTCAACAGGTCACCTCAACCAACCAGGTCTATAAACACTTCCATATACTCCTCATAGCATCATATGACCTCCCTTCTTCTCATCATGCTCTTGATCTTTGATAGGCAAACCTACATCTCAAATATCTTTGCTTGATTACTCATAGATCTTCAACATTTTCTCTTGTCTGACTTTGAACATATGACAACACTAGATGTTACTTGATTCAGACTTCTTCCAAACAAGGTCAAGATTTCTTCCTTTTTCCTCATACTGTGTGCATACTACTAATCTCCTTTTGATAAATATAATAGAAACTCACATTAACTTAGGTTAACATCTACTATAGTAGATAACTTCTTGATCAAAAATCTACAAATATCCCCATAATATCATGCTCTCTTTTCAAGTTTCCCAACACATCATTGGCCTGCATACACAAGAGCATTAATCTTCTTGAAACCATTTTCAATGTTCTTATAGAGACCTACATACACTAGGCCTATATGCAATAAATAAAATTGTTCCAAATAATAATATTAGACTTATTATACACAAATATATTCATATATCATATCAAAATATTCTTCATGCAATAGTCTATCATTCTTATGTTTCTCAACCCATCATAGCTCAGACTAGTTTAGAATGACTTCCATGTGGCAATCTGTGAGTTAGGTCAGTGAGACTTCAATATTTGTGACAAACCTCTATCAAATATTATCAAACTTTGATCAATTTTTACTTTACAATATTTGACAAGGACTTCATATACTATCCAAATGTATCATAAGATCCTAATGCCACTTATTCACTAAGATCACATAACTTCACATGGTAATGACTCAAAACAACTAAATCTGTAGTTATACTACATTTACTGGCTCTTCATAAAATATTGAAAACCTTATTCATGCAAGTCATTCCATATGCTTTAAAAACCTGAATCATCACCCAAACTTACCATGTCCACCATTGATCATGCTTCATAGGTTATAGTCATCTTCTTAGGTCTTTCAACAACATGTGCACTCATGATTCTAATTAACTCCTTCATTGGCTCTTAATACCTCAATGCATACATGCTTAGATACCATAAAAATACAATCAAGGATATATATGTTCATACCTTTACACATCATGAAGGATCAAATAGACCATAAATAGGTCTTAACAACATACTCAGGTTTTTAACAAACCTTTGCTCATCTATGATAGTTTCATAGACTCTACTCAACTCCTCTATCTTGATGATCAAATAATAACATCTTCATAAAAACATAAGGTTAAACATACCTTATTTATAAGGCCTAAAACAAGATTCTACAATACACCTTTATGTCTTGAACTGTGCCTCTATCTCAACATGTATTCAAAGTCCTTCTAGATTGTCAATCTTGGGTTTGATCTTTGACTTAACTTCTACATAGTCCTTCTCAGCTTCCAGATGGTACCTTTGACATTATTTCAACTTTGACTATGTACTTTAACAACACATAACTCATCTTGACATCTTCCTTATCTTTAGACAACTCTACCAATACCATCATTCTTTGATAGACCATCACTGCAAATAAGATGAACATTGTCATCATCACACTTTATGCTTCTTAGGATCACCTGTAGGGTATCAAGCCTCTTCCAAAGGACCTGATATAATACCAATTATTTTAAGCACAACCACAAAGTGGGGGTGAATCCATGTACAAACTTTTCACTCAATTCCATACATCATTCATTACCCATTCAAACTAACATAGATATATAAAAAAGCATAGATAATCAATCACATAAACATGAAGCAAGAACATAACACATGAACACTATAGATATGTGGGAAACCATTATGGGTAATAAAACCCACTATCACACAACTTGTACTACTATCCTATAATCATTTAAACAAATATTTAGTGAGGCACCAACCCTATAAGGAGCTCCAACCCCTACTTAATCAAGCACCCACTCAATTAGTCTTTAGAAAGCACCTACTTATAAGGAGTATCCCACCTCATAAGTGACTTGGCACCAATAAAAACACTTCAAGGAAACTTATTCAAGATCCATCCTATAAGGCATCTCCAAGTTTCTTCTTGACTAACCCCCAACCCAACCAAGACAAGCTTGATCACCTCAAGACACTTTGTTGCTCTCTCAACTGATGGTGACCTCTTCTTCAACTCTTTATTATCTATCATAAAAATAAATAACTTTCATACACATTTAACACTAATATAATGTATCTTTATGTTATCTCAATATCCATCAGCTCATTTATCTATCCTTAGTCTTCTACCCCTCTCAAATAGCCTTCTAGGTTTACTTGCTCAACATGCCTCTTCTAAGCTCATTAGCTCAATTGACATTTTCATCCACCTAAAAAAAATTATTAGATAATTATCATGGTTTATCTCTTCCTCTGATGGTCCTCAATTACCTACTACTTCTCCTTTAAGAGATCTTATCTTCACTTATGCTCGCATTACTCTAATTAGCTCAAATAGGCCAATTAAGCCTTGCTTATATACCAACTACTAGGTCTCACACATCTTGGTTGGAAAATAACTTTACAATACTTGGATAATTATTTAAATATGTTCTCATACATGTTTCTCACTAGAAAAAATCACTCTAAGGTTGGTCATACCCCTTAAGGGCCAAAACTTCCATTCGGTCTAAGAGAGACCTAATGCAATTAGGTCTGTCTTAAGCAAACATTACATTTATAACCCCTTGGATCATATTGAGTCTCTTATAATGATTTAAAGAGTTCAAATATGACTCAAATATAACCTTGATAACATCTACATGGGTCCACGCCACCTGTAAGTCCAACTCACTTCTTAAATCATGCTATTAGGCCTTATTGCCATTAGTCCTTTTCACTATCTGAAAGTCTATCTTATAAAATAGAAGAATAAAATAAATTTTACCATATAATAATATGATAAAATCACATGAAATTATAATTAATTTGTTTCTACTCAAAATTCACTTTTTTCAGACTTAAGAGAAAGAAGAAACTAAAAAGAAATGGACAAGGCTTGGGAAGTACCTGGATAAGATCGCGCACTGTAAATCCAGACGCTTGTGAGCACTCCTCTTTGGCTGTGGAGGAATGACACCTGCAAGAAAAAAGGAAACTTGGACAAGAAAATGTTAGATGGATAGGCGGTGGGTTGCCAAGCAAAAGCTTGTTCCCGAAAGTGTGAAAACTTCCTTAAGGGAGGTCAACCCACTGTTTTGATAAGATAAGTGACTGATAAAAAGATAGAATGCCAGAATACAGAAGTGACAAAGAAATTAGAAAGGAAAGAAAAGACCAAAATGATTACCTGAAGGAGCTGTTAGGCTGAAGACAGTCGCCGAGGTCAGAAATGTCGCCGGCGTCGGTTATCTGATCTGCCGGCGTCGGCTATCCTGCCGACGTCGGTTGGGGTAGTGACCGGCGTCGGTCGGGGTTGTGGCCTGTAGTCGGGTCTGAGTTGCTTTGCTGGACTGTGGACGGGTCTGGTTCGTGAACGGGGTCGAGATAGAGTTCAGGGACAAACTTGGATGGACTGGGGAGTGGTCTAGTTCTGGTTGGGTGCCTTATGCAAGGTCTTTGTTGACAGGGGGATGGGGAAGAGGAAGAGACACAGAGGACAGGACCTGAGAAGGCTTTGTAGCCTCTCAGGGGGAAGAACAGAGGGAGTAGGAGACAATAGATAGGATAGATGACTAGAAACTAAGGAGATAAAATAAAATGAAACACCAAATTGTGCTTACCTTTGGCTTGCTGACTGAAGAAAGGAGGAGCTGTTGTCGAAGCCACATAAGACTTGTTGCAAGAAGAAAAACCTGATCCAGAGCCTTTGCACCTGTTGTTGCTGCTGCACGAGGTCAAGACGGAGGAGAGACAAAAGCCAAAGCACCAAGAGGATTCTGTTTGCGAGCTCCAGGGTCCAGGGGCTGCAATGGATGCAGAAAGGGATAATGAAGGCTGCCGACGCCGGCAGTTTCGCCGACGTCGGCCGAAGGGTCGCCAACGTCGGCGGTCGCACGATGGGGACAGAGGCTAAAAATAGCCTCTGCCCATTCTTGCACGCCGTCGGGCGAGGGGTTATGGTAAGAACGGTCACGAAGAAGCCAAAATGGGCGAGGGGGGAGATAATGGAGAGATTTGGCCTAATAAATGCTAGGGGGAAGGTGGAGGGATTCAAGGGAGGATCCAAGGTGGCAAGGGTAGGGTGGAAAGGGGGCCATTTGATTAAAATATTTAAATTATTTTAATCAAATGGAGGCCAAGGGTTAGGATAGGGGTTTAAGGTGGACAAGGGGGAAAACCAAGGTGCAGACACGTTTGCGGTGTCTACATTTGCCCCTTTTTGTCTTGTTGGTTGTTCTAGATGAACTGCAAGACAAAAACATGAGTTGGTTGCCCCAGAAAAAGGATGAGGTGTTCCCCCCTCAAAGCGATAGTCGAGAGAAGAGAACCGAAGATTGAGTGTCGATTTGACAGAGAAATGGATAGAAGAGAGTGAGTGAAAACGCTGCCATAGTCATGATTGCGCGTAGTCCACTTCACGAGAGGGTCAGGTCAAATTGTCGCATGTCGAGGGTCAAGGAGTGCCAAAATTGAAGTAACCGGGCCCCAGCATTTAGTCGTCTGCTGATCGGGTCACTCAATCTAAGCTGAAGCTCCAAATGGTCGTCGTGTCCCAGGTATCCAGGGCTCAGGAAGTGCTCCCAGAAACACGAAAAAGCCACAAGTAGTAGGGATCAACTGGCTCGCGATCCTATACTTGTGAAGGGTCAAAAATAGTCTGCGGACAATTTTGCTAACCAGCTGTGAGGTAGCACACACGCAAAAACAACCAAGGCAACATTGGCTTGGAAGTGGTCGAAGAAGATACGCATGATCTCCAATGGTCATTGGTCAAGAGGATGGATGGACGAAAGGATGCGGCCGAGCTAACCCCAGAAGACCCCATGTCAACTGAGTGCTGCCTACATAGCCCCTGTCGTAGGGGCCTCAGGCCGATGTAGTTCTCCCTGAAAGGGAGGAAGGGTTAGAGGGATTGATTGGTCTTGGTCAAAGTTGATGATTGGTCTTGATAAGAGTTGAAGAAGAGAAGGTTTGTCCATCATAGAGACAAACAAAAGGGGGTGGTCGAGCTAACCTCAGAAGATGTGGTATCTGAGTGCTGCCTACATAGCCCTGGTCATAGGGCCTCAGACCAATGTAGTTCGGATTGCGAGGGTCAAAATGGTCGATGATGAGGTGTGGTCAAGCATCGAAATGATGAGGCTAAGATGAGGATAAAAGGATGCTACAGATGGTGTATTCTGTAGAATTGGTCGAGAGTCTTTCATCCCTAGCAAGTTTCCATAGTCGCGATGGATGTATGCTAAAAATGAATGGAGGGTCTATTTATGCTTCAGCAAGTATTGGTTTATGCTTAACATAAATTGGGTCTGGTCGGTAGTTTCCATGTGTATTGGTGTCCATAGAAACTATGTGAAAAGGACTAGGGTGATGTCAGCTGAAAATGATGAAAATGGCTGGGTTTGAGATGAGTCGACAATTGATGTGGCCAAAGCGTGACCAAAGTGTAGAGAAAAGGTGAAAGGCAAATCGCTCTTTCATTGACAAGGACCAAAAAGGAAGCATAGATAGGGGTTATTAGAATAAAAGCCCCGTTTATGCATTACGTCGTTGACCAGTGTAGTGTTAGAACGGTAATCGAATCACTTTGACATTAAAGTGAGCTCGAAGTCCCTTGAGCAGGTGATAGGAGGAGGATAGGGTAACCCAGTTTAAGAGCAGGAATAACCTTGCCTCTTTTTATAGGAGACCCTGAGACAACTACAAGCCAAGCCCGTGACTCGTTTTTTTTTTTTTTGGTGCAGGCTGATCGATGTGGGAAGCCTACATAGAGATGTCTTTTGATGTAATGGTCAGGTCGCGAAGCTGATCGATGCGGGAAGCTTCTAAGAAAAGTTGCTGTTTGTAGCAAGATTTAGTCATAGCCATCCTTCGAGGGAGTGGTCTATATTTTTGCTTAATAATGTTTGAGAAGTTGGCCTAGCTATCCTTCAAGGGATCAGTCTAGTAATACAGCAATGATAGTACAGCTGTCCTTCGAGGGATCAGTCTGTCTTTTTAATTTGACTTGATATTGTGACCATGGATATGTTTTGACATCTTGATTTGTATTTTGATAGGAATTTGAGTCACGGACAAGACTGTAGAAGCTCAAGGACGCCCCTTTTTATTAGGACAAAGCATCCATGCATCCTAAAAGGGTTGTAGAGGACTTGTTAAGAGGAATAGGGTTGAAAGGAAGTAGGATTAAGAGGACGAGGATTGCTCAAGGGACGAGCTCAAGTTACGTGTCAAGCAGACGAGTACTCGACTAGCAGAAGAATGGTCGAAGGTGTAACGCATTAAGAGGCTCAGGTTCTGGCCGTCTGTCGAGGGAAGACAGATGATAAGTCCTTGACCCATACTTGTGCATGATGATAAAAGGTCCAAGCCAATTGGGGGCGAATTTGCCTCATTTACTTCGCTCCATATTGGTCACGTGCTGATTCTCTTTGAGGACGAGGTCTCCGATGTTGAAATCTCGTTCTCGCAGATTTTTGTCGTAGGCCCGCTTTATGCGACTTTGGTAGACATGGAGATGATTAAGGGCAGCAAGACGGCGCTCGTCGAGTAACTCAAGTTGAGCTAAGCGATCTTGACAAAAGTCGTCGTTGGAGAGAATGTCATGCAGGGAGATGTGGAGAGACGGGATCTGTACTTCGAGAGGTAAGACAGCCTCTGTTCCGTACACGAGAGAGAAGGGAGTAGCACCCGTAGAGGTTCAGATGCTAGTGCGGTAGGCCCACAAAGCGAAGGGGATATGAACATGCCAATCCCTTCCTGTATCATCGAACACCTTCATGAGAATTTTGGTGAGAATTTTGTTGGAAGCCTCGGCCTGCCCGTTTGCTTGTGGGTAGTAAGGCGAAGAAAAGCTAAGTTTGATGCCAAATGAGTCGCATAGTTTTTGGACAGTCTTGTTTTTGAAGGACTTGCCATTGTCGGTGATGATTTTGTGAGGGACACTGAAACGACAGATGATGTGGCTGCTGATGAAGTCGACAATTTTGTCGGCTTTTGTGGAGACAAGAGGAATGGCTTCCACCCACTTGGTGAAATACTCAGTGGCAGTGATGATGGACTGATGACGAAGAGACGAGTGAGGGTTGATCTCACCGATGAGATCCAAGCCCCACTGAGAGAAAGGCCAAAAATCCTGAGCGACTTACAAGGCGTGGCTGGGGAGATGAAGCAGGTTAGAGTGCTGCTGACACTTGATGCAACGCCGAACATAATCGCTACAGTCTTGATGAAGGGTGGGCCAATAATAACCCAGGCGAAGGATGTGCTTGGCAACCGAGTTTCCACTGAAGTGTCCACCACAAATCCCGTCGTGGACTTGCTTTACGGCATGAGAAGCTTCAGCGGCGGTTAGACAGCGAAGAAGGAGACCGTCGAAGCCTCGCTTATAGAGAAGGCCCCCTAGCATGGTATAGCGAGCTGTGCGCTTGATGAAAGCTCATCGCGCATTGCTAGAGAGGTTGGGAGGAGTGACAGAAAGAGACAAGTAGTCCACAAGTTACTTATACCAGTCATCTTGTGGGCTAGAATTGACAGTGTTGATATGGTCGATGTGAGGAGAGATGTATGAAGGCAAGGGTACACGATGCACTGCGACAAAAAGGCGGGATGACGATGATGAAGACGGGATATGCGAAGCAAGAGAAGCCATGGTGTCGGCAAACTTGTTCGTAGAGCGTGGAACAGTCTGCAAGAGGTAATGGTCAAAAGATGCCAAAAGAAGGTCAGCACGATTCTTATACCTTTGTAAAACTTCGTTTTTACAGAGATATGAACCGTTAACTTGATTAATGACGAGCTGCGAGTCGCCGAAGATGTTGATAGACTTGATGTGGAGAGAAAGGGCAGTCTGAAGTCCCAAAATTAAGGCCTCGTATTCGGCCATATTATTGGTACAATCAAAGTCAAGCTTGAAAGATAGAGGCATGGGCTCCCCTTCGAGTGGGATGAGGGTGACCCCCGCACCTCCACCGAGTTGACATTTGGAGCCGTCAAAGAACATGGTCATTTGGTAGACGGTGTCATCGGTGGAAAGTGTGGCGATAGACTCGTCAGGGAACTCACAGTGTGAAGGTTGGTTGTCGAGAAGAGGGGCATCTGCCAGTTGGTCAGTGATAGATTGCCCCTTGATAGATTTCTGTTGGATGAATTCGAAGTCAAACTCAGCAAGCAGCATGAGCCACCGAGCCATATGTTGATTTTGATATGGATTGGAGTGCATGTACTTGAGAGGGTCAGTGTGAGTGACGACAAAGGTTTTTTGGTTGAGAAGATAGTGGCGGAGCTTGGTAGCGGAAAAGACTAATGCCAAACAGAGTTTCTCAGTATGAGTATACCGAGTTTCATAGTCGACCAGTGTTTGACTGATGTAGTAAACCGCTTGCTCGCGATGATGCTCGTCTCGGTGCACGATCATGGCACCTAACGAATGGTTGGTGGCAGAGATATAAAGGTAGAAGGGTTGGTCGTCCTTAGGTGGAATGAGGACTGGTGGAGAGACCAGATAGCCTTTGAGGGCTTCAAAAGCCTCTTGACAGCCATTATCCCATTTAAAGGAGACGTCCTTCTTAAGGAGGTGATGGAAAGGTTGGCAGCGGTCTAAAAGCTGTGAGATGAAACGGCGAATGGACTGGAGCTTCCCTTGTAGACTGCGAAGCTGCTTGAGATTGGTCAGGGGCGGCATTTCAAGGATAGCGCGGATCTTGGCGGGATCTATCTCGATACCACGAAAGGAAACGATGACGCTGAGAAGTTTGCCTGAGAGGACCCCAAAGACACACTTCTTGGGGTTAAGGCAGACATTGTATTGAAGAAGGCAAGAGAAGATGATTGTGAGAATGGTCAAGTGGTCGCGACGAAGTTTGGACTTGCCGAGAAGGTCATCCACATAGTCCTCCATGATTTTGTGGAGGAGATCGTGGAAAATGTAGGTCATGGCGCGCTGATACGTGGCACCAGCATTTTTCAGGCCGAAAGGCATGACTCGATAGCAGAAAGTCCCCCATGGGGTGATAAAGGTAGTCTTGTGCTGGTCTTTTGGTGCGATCAAGATTTGATTGTATCCTGAAAACCTGTCCATGAGAGATAGCATTTCATGGCCGACCGTGAGATCAACAAGCTGGTCAATGTTAGGAAGAGGAAAGTCATCTTTGGGACAGGCTAGGTTAAGGTCGCGATAGTCCATGCAGATCCGAATCCCCCCAGTTGCTTTAGTAACTGGGACGATGTTAGAGACCCACTGTGGATAATCGATGGGTTGGATGAAGGAGACAGAAAGAAGGCGCTGAAGTTCCTCTTTGACAAGAAGCGCAACGCGAGGATGCATCTTTCAAAGCTTTTGCCTAACAGGCTTAGCCTCTGGTTTGGTGACAATGTTATGGGTAGCAATGGTGGGGTCGATGCCAGGCATGTCACTGTAAGTCCAGGCAAAGGCCTTGCTATGGTTGGAAAGGAACTGGGCATAGTCAAGCTGCTCCTGAGCATCTAAAGATTGGCCAATCTTTAAGACGTGAGGAACATCGGAAGAAGAAGGGAGGTTGATGTCAATGGTGGATTCATTTAACATAACCTGGGTCTCGGAAGGGAGGAAACGCTGGACGAAAGAGTCATCGGCACCCATGTAGGAAAGGATGGCGTCATCGTCAACGTAGTGGACAGTGTGAATGGTTGCTGACTCATCCTCTACCATGCTAGGAAAGATGAGAGGGAGAGACCTGGGCACCCCATTGAGCTGATAAGTCAGGGGTTCCAGGCGGATGGTGTTTATGGAAAAAAAAACTAGGAGGGATGGAAACCACCGACTCCGTAGGTGACGAAGGAGAAATGGGTGAGTTTGGAAGAGATTGGTCAATGGTTGGTTCGGGACAAAGGTCGGAAGGAGCCTGAGTGGGGTCATGATATCCCAAGCCATACCGTTTCTTAGCATCGTGATCATTGAGTGGCTCGATGGGCTAATGGGAGCCCTGCTCATAACGTCCGAAACCAAAACCCTTCCATGCACACCTGTGAAGGTAAGTGTGTGCAAAGGTGGGGTTGCCAAGAAATGAGAAATTAGATGTGAAAGGTTGGGGCGAAGAGAGGGAATTGCCATTGGTAGGAGCTTGATTAAGCCCCCCATAGACAAAGTTGGTTTGGAAGTGAGGAGGACCATAAGGTACGATCGTCTCGATCGGATGGTCATAATTAGGACTGAGGTGAAGGCGTCCATACTCTTGCGGAGTTTGGAACATGTCGAGGGTCAACAAGCGATATTCCCCAAGCGATAATCATTGGAAGATGTCTTCCATGGGGTCTTTGGTCGGCGCTTGAAGAGGAGGGGTGAGGGCAACCGCCAATTGCGAACTGGTCGAAGCTTCCGCAGATGGAGGCGGTGCCGGAGTTGACGGCTTGATGGGAATGAGGACATCGTTAGGACGGTAGGTGGTGTTACAAGTCTTGAAGGGTGAAGGGTCAGCAGGAATGGTGTGGACTTGCCCGTCATGTTCGAACTTCACACAACGGTGCAGGGTGGAGGGTATACAGGCCATGGCACGGATCCAAGGTCGGCCCAGTAGAAGGTTGTATTAAAACTCTCCTTCGATGATATAGAAGAGCTCCGGGACTGTGCGTGGGCCAATGCGAATGTGGAGGATGACTGTGCCAATGGTCGTGGCGGTGGTGTCGTTGAAAGAGCATAAGATTGCGTCAATTTTGGAGACGCAGTTCTTAGGAAGAGCCAGCTGGTCAAAGGCGTGGGTAGAGATTATGTTGATGCTAGCGCCGCCGTCGATCATAACGCATTTAATGCGTGTTCGATCAACATAGGCAGTGATGAAGAGGGCAGCGTCCTGATCTTCCGTGTTAGATGTGGGAATCTCAGAATCACTGAATGTGATGGAGGCGATAGGAGACAAGGAATGGACGAGGGCAGCGAGTGGTTGGGGGTCCTCGGGTTGGACCTCCACTGCCTGCAAGGCTTGGATAAGGGCTTGACGGTGCTGAGGCGAGGTTCGGACAAGGTCATAAAGAGACATCTTCACAGGTGTCTGGTGAAGCTGCTTCAGCATGGAGTCGTGAATTGGCCCAGAAGAGGAAGACGAAGAAGGTTGGGACGCGCCAAGGATAGAAATTTTAGGCTTGGGCGCAAGGGGTGGCTTGACGAAGGGATAGGTCCAAGGAATGGCAGCTTTTTCCTTGGCCTTGTCCTTTTGCGACCTAGTGGTTATACGGATAGCATTGATTTCGAAAATAGGAGGTGAGGAAGGGGTCATGTCTTGCCGGTGAGATGTTGACATGTTTAAAGAAGTTGGACAGGAAGGAGTCGGGGTCTGGTCAAGGGTGTCCTCAAGGAGAAGAGTGTCTTTCTCCATGTGGCGGCGAATGACGGCCTTGAGGGCACAGCAAGTCTCGGTGTCATGTCCTGGCGTACGATGATATAAGCAAATTTTCGTATCGTCAAACTAGGAGGGCTTGGACCCGAGAGGTTGAAAAGGCTTGATGGGCGGAAGGGTTATGTCAAAAGTCTGGAGAAGTCGGCGCAATATCAACGAGTATGAGCCCAATAGAGGGTCCGTGCTATTTGATATGCGTGAGGTTGGTGACTTTTGCTTAGGCGAGGTTAGAAGAGGTTTCTGTACCACCTTATGGGTTGATGGCACGGTGACAGATGGAGACGGCTCTTTCTTGGTGATTGATACCGCCTTTTTAGGAGAGGGATGACTGGAGATAGGCAGAGGAAGCAAAGGAGGCAACGAGTTTTGGTTGAAGGCCGGAGTGGGAAGGATGCTAGCCAAGGTCGAAGGATGGGGGCCCAAAATGGATGGCAATGGTGACGGAGAAGGAGGCGTTCGTTTCTGTGGTCTGGCAGTCTTCTTCGCCTTGGTTGGAAGACTACTGTTGGTCGAGGTCTGGCCTAGGTCCACCTTCACTTGCGGGTGAGTGAGGGAGGAGATAGGACGAATGCCAAATGACTTGATGGGTTTAGACGAGATAGATGTAGGCTTCGGTTTGGACGGGTTTGGTTGAGGTTTGAGAGTCTGGTCTTTGTCAAGAGTCTGACGAGATTTCGCCTTGGGAGGATTAGCGGCATGTGATGAGAGGGCGCGGGTATGTTGAAGGGCTTTAAGATGCTCCCACAACACCTGAGGCGTCACTCTCCTTGAAGGGAGAAGTTCGATCTTCTCCACTAACCGGGAAAATGGCTGAGAGGAAGATGTTGATGGTTGCGAGGTTGAAGACGAGATGGGTGTAGTGGTCTTAGACGCATGGTGTGGTGAAGTCATGACAGATTTAGATGAAGACGAAGGGGAGACAGGTTCTTCCCTGGGTGGAGAAGAAACTGGGGGGCGAGGCTCCTCCAGCGGGTAAAGGGCAGGGATGGCGGTGCCCTCCACTTGCGGCTGAGGAGTAGGAAGGGTCGGGTCCTCCATAGACTGCAGAAAGGAAGATGGCGAGACCGGTGGTGCTGGTAAGGCCGAGGCATCCTCCAAGATGAGAGAGGTCAATGGAGAACTAGCCGGGGAGAGAGGCTCGTCCACATGTGATGGACTGATGGATGGACTAACCTCAAGAGGTTGATTGGGGACGAAAGGAGAGACCGTATTGACTGTCCGAATATTGTGCTCATGATTGTCGTCAATTAAGGTCTGGACATTGTTCTGAGTTGGCGGATGATTGGGGAAAGGTTGTTTGAAGATGTCAATGGCCTGATTAGGGGGTGCATTTGGATTGTCTAAGATGAGATCCCCCTTTTCAAGCATGTCTTGTATTATGTTCTTAAAGGTCTTGCAATTCTCCGTGTCATGGCCCTTAACACGGTGGAAGCTGCAGAAGTATTGCTCCCTATACCACGCGGGGATGGCGTGTGAGGGATCAAATTGCGGAGGAGGTCGGGCTTGAGGGAGATTGAGGACCCCCTGTTTAAGAAGCTTTTCTAGCACATACGCATATGATTCTCTAAGAGGAGTATATCATCGCTGCACGTATCTTTGCTGGAATTGCCGAGTAGCGCTCTGAGATGTAGATGGCTCAGGCTGATTGGACGAAGAAGATGAAGGTCTGACAACCACGGCATTAGCTGAAGCCTTGGATTTAGAATTGGATGATGATGGCTTAGCAGAAGAAGAGTCATTGGTCTTAGAGCTGGGATTCTTACTCCGCAACTTGACCTTATTCTCCTCGATGGCACACAACTCAAGTTTGCGGGCCATTGTGAAGGCCTCGTCAAAAGTGCGGAAGGTTTGAACCCTCAGGGTGGAAGAGATATGTCGGGCACAGGCTTGAGAAAAGAGTTCAATAAGCTCGGCTTGGGGTAAGGAAAAGGAGAGTTGGTTGATAAGGCCTCTCCATCGAGCAACGAAGTCGGCTATGGACTCGTCCTCGAATTGCCGAATAGAATAGAGGTCCGTGATCGAGACCTTCTTGGTTATGTTGATGGAAAAGTGATTGAGGAAGAGCTGAGCCAATTGTGTGAATGAGAAGAGAGAATGGCTAGGAAGGGAGCTGTACCAGTCAAGTGCAGCACCCGAGAGAGACATAGGAAACGTGCGTAAGAGTAACGCATCGTCATGGCCAATGAGGTAGCAGGCATGTCTGAATGCCCGCAAGTGTTGTTGTGGGTCTTCCTTGTTTTGAAAGCGAGAAAACTTCGAAAGCTCCCACTGGCTAGGATATGGTCTGATTGGGACAGAAGGATGGATGGGTTCATTGCAGATCTACTCGTATGAAAGAGTGTTGCACGAGCCGGAAACAGAGGTCTCAAGACTGGTCATCTTGTCCATCAGCATCTTGATGATGTCTGCCGACGGATTGACGGGTTGCATGCCCCCTAAGTTGTAGGGCGCTTGGAAGAGGTTAGAGGAGGCGTGCGACATAGTCGGTTGTACAATGTACGGATGACTAATCGCAGGGATAGAGGTGAAGGCTAAAGGTGGTTGGGTAGAAGACATAGCTGGGCCCATTGTTGCCACGAGAGGTTGGACTGTGGTAACGGGGGCCAAGGGGTAAGAAGCCACCCTGGTGTTGATAGGGGCCAGGGTAGGCGGGATAGAGACGACAAGGTTTTGAAAAGGAGTGGATAGCGGTTGAGCGGGTTGGGGTTGACAGGGGGCCGGAACCCCGGTGGAAGTGGGCCCAATGATAGAGGGAGAGGCCACACCTGGAGGATTGGTCAAAGTCTGGTCAGTGGTCAAAGCGATGGCTTGAGTGTCTGAAGGTTGAACTATGGATGTTGTCGATACAGTCCTAGTCGCGACAAGGGAGGTTGGCATTTCGTAGATCAGATTGCCCAAGGAGTCCCGCGTTCGGCTATGCGTGAGATAGTGTTGCAAGGCCTTGACGTTGAGGTCCAAGAATCGCTCGAAGTCTTGGTCCCCTTCTTGGACAATGGGAGTCTGTGGCGGGGTTGGACGGGCAGGAGTTCTTTCGTTCTCCGAGTTGAACTCCATTATAGGCTTGGTCACGGATGGGGTGGATGGAAGTGGTTGACGGCTGGCATGGTCGACAAGAGCCTTGGCTTGGCTACGAGTCAAAACCATGCAAGGCAAAGAAGGTTCAGGTCTCAGGAACTGTGTTGCTCAGTTTCAGAAGACCAGGATGGAGTCTTTGACAGAGAAGGGACAGGTTTCAGGCTACTGGTTTTGAAAAAAAAGGACAGTGACAGAGACCGATGTCGGTTTAAAAAACTGATGTCGGTAATAAATGTGGCCGACGTCGGTCAGATAACCGATGCCGATAACAGATGAAGCTGACGTCGGTATCAAAACCGATGCCGGTGACAGGGGGAAAGCCGACGTTGGTGGCAGAACCGATGTCGGTGACTGTGTTTTCCAGAGAACCAAAAGGTTCTTGGAAAACAATGAAGAAAGCGTCCTCACACACTCAAACAAACAGATGAGAAGAGGAAAACAGAGAGAGACAGACAAGCCTAAGCGATAAATCCTAGGAATTAACCTTAGAAATCGTGGCTTATGCCTTAGATGAATGTTTGGGGAGATTGGCTGAAAAATGGGTCCTAGAAGAAGGCGGTCTAAAGATGGTTTCAAGTGTTGTTTTAGGTTATCAAAGATCTGTGTTAGGGTCTGGTACGTGGCCTGGTGCTAAGGAGCAAGCTCCCCTCACTTCACGATTCCAGTGGTTAGCTGGTCTCGCTTAGCCAAGATATACCTCGCCTAGAGTTTAGACTCCGCCAGAGAATGGAGTGGGCTTCCCCCTTGGTGATGAAATCCAAGTAGGGTCACCGGGATGGGTAAGGTATCTGCTGGGTGATGAAATCCCAGTCGGGCCTTGTCTCAGGTAAGTTTTATGTGTGTTTTAGTGCATGTGGTCCGGTAGTGTAACATCAAGTGTCTACGATTTATTCAATATGCGTCTAAGTTACTAGATGTGGACTAATGCAAGCACAAGCAGAAATGAAAGTGCAATATGTTTTAATGCCCAAGTTGAAATGTGAGATTTGTTATGAAGAGAAGTTTGAGAAAGGGTTGAGAGTATGATGTTTAGACTAGTCTAGAAATGCAAGGAAGAAAGATTCGTTTTAGTCCTGCTTATAGTGTCATTGAGAAGAAAAGAAGGAGGAGAAAAGGTAAGAACCTAATGCTCCTAAATGAATGAAAAAGAAAAGGAACCCAGGAGGAACCTAGGGTCCCACCGGGCGTGCCAGAGATGTTTCTACTCAAAATTCGCTTTTTTCAGACTTAAGAGAAAGAAGAAACTAAAAAGAAATGGACAAGGCTTGGGAAGTACCTGGATAAGATCGCGCACCGTAAATCCAGACGCTTGTGAGCACTCCTCTTTGGCTGTGGAGGAATGACACCTGCAAGAAAAAAGGAAACTTGGACAAGAAAATGTTAGATGGATAGGCGGTGGGTTGCCAAGCAAAAGCTTGTTCCCGGAAGTGTGAAAACTTCCTTAAGGGAGGTCAACCCACTGTTTTGATAAGATAAGTGACTGATAAAAAGATAGAATGCCAGAATACAGAAGTGACAAAGAAATTAGAAAGGAAAGAAAAGACCAAAATGATTACCTGAAGGAGCTGTTGGGCTGAAGACAGTCGCCGAGGTCAGAAATGTCACCGGCGTCGGTTATCTGATCTGCCGGCGTCGGCTATCCTGCCAACGTCGGTTGGGGTAGTGACCGGCGTCGGTCGGGGTTGTGGCCTGTAGTCGGGTCTGAGTTGCTTTGATGGACTGTGGACGGGTCTGGTTCGTGAACGGGGTCGAGACAGAGTTCAGGGACAAACTTGGATGGACTGGGGAGTGGTCTAGTTCTGGTTGGGTGCCTTATGCAAGGTCTTTGTTGACAGGGGGATGGGGAAGAGGAAGAGACACAGAGGACAGGACCTGAGAAGGCTTTGCAGCCTCTTAGGGGGAAGAACAGAGGGAGCAGGAGACAATAGATAGGATAGATGACTAAAAACTAAGGAGATAAAATAAAATGAAACACCAAATTGTGCTTACCTTTGGCTTGCTGACTGAAGAAAGGAGGAGCTGTTGTCGAAGCCACATAAGACTTGTTGCAAGAAGAAAAACCTAATCCAGAGCCTTTGCACCTGTTGCTGCTGCTGCACGAGGTCAAGACGGAGGAGAGACGAAAGCCAAAGCGCCAAGAGGATTCTGTTTGCGAGCTCCAGGGTCTAGGGGCTGCAACGGATGCAGAAAGGGATAATGAAGGCTGCCGACGCCGGCAGTTTCGTCGACGTCGGCCGAAGGGTCGCCGACGTCGGCGGTCGCAGGATGGGGACAGAGGCTAAAAATAGCCTCTGCCCATTCTTGCACGCCGCCGGGCGAGGGGTTATGGTAAGAACGGTCACGAAGAAGCCAAAATGGGCGAGGGGGGAGATAATGGAGAGATTTGGCCTAATAAATGCTAGGGGGAAGGTGGAGGGATTCAAGGGAGGATCCAAGGTGGCAAGGGTAGGGTGGAAAGGGGGCCATTTGATTAAAATATTTAAATTATTTTAATCAAATGGAGGCCAAGGGTTAGGATAGGGGTTTAAGGTGGACAAGGGGGAAAACCAAGGTGCAGACACGTTTGCGGTGTCTACATAATTATCTCATGGTCACCACCATATCCATTGGACATTACCAAATAGGATAAAATGCCTAAAACACACTCTGGCAACATGACCACTCATAATGGTCAAATACTACCAAAGTATATATATATATTTTTTTTAATTTTTAATATTTACCTATGCACTTTAAAAAAATTAAAAATCATGAATTATATCTTATGGAATATATACAATATAATCCCATGCTTTTTACTCTTATGGATTAGGAAAAATAGCTCAGAAACATCTTGCTTGCTAACACACAAAAAACAATCAGATACGTTGAAAACATAGACTTGAGGAATACTAGTTTTATATCATGTAATGGTAATTTAAAAAATTATAATTCACCTTAATATTTTATATATGACATATAGTTAAACTTCCAATATATAGATCATACATCTTGGTGTCAGCTATTGGTCTTACAAACCAATTTGCTAGCTCTCTCTTACATAGTGCTGACAAATTTAGATAAGCCATTTTTGGCTTTCATGTTTCAAATTATTACCTATCTCTCCATATTATATCAAGCATGAATAATTCATTTATGTCTTAAATAAAAACAATATATTAATTAGATGCATCAACTCATGTCATAGGGATTCAAACACTTCACTTCATATTGCACACTTGGAATAGTCATTCTGCCTTAAGACAAAGTCATGGTCATCATGAATTTTAACATATGTAGGAAAACTTTCATGAACATATAATAAATTTATATGATCATTAAATATCCTTATAACATCTCAAATAGAAAATGTGGAACATATAAACCAATATTTGAAACTCATTATTTCACTGTCCTCACTCACACAAATAGGCCATCTTGAGAGCACTTTCTTGCTTGCATGTGAGTATATTCAAACTTTATAAACCAAGGTAAAATTATGTATAGGTATTAAAAAAAGACCCAAAATAATTGGATTCATTCCTAATCATCTGAAATCAATCCTTAATCTCTTTCTCACTTTGACTATTTTTTTTCACTATTTTCACTCTTTAACAGTTTAGCAATAGGTCAACTTAGTTGAGAAAATTAGTTCAAATTAAGGATATAACTTATCCAAATAACACCATAGACATAAATTTAAATTATTGACATTCAACCTCTATCCAATTGCATGCATTGTCCTGGTCAAACCTACCTGTAACATTAAATTCTCTAGAAATAAGGGTCTTTATGTAGGTTCTGCTCACTACCCTAACAAACCACTACCACCTAGAGATTCATGATGGAGACCTATACCACCTCCAATAATCAAAATATCTTAACCAAACCATTCTATGCACTTTATAACAAAATATCTCTAATTAGGTCACTATGAGGGTTTTGAGAGAGTTTTGGACCAGTTTAATTTATTAATAATTATTCATACAGATCTATCCCAAAAACAACCTCCTAATTCTTGGAAAAATTTATTAGGACCCTTTGAAATATATCATAAAATTCTCAGCTTCCCATGCAACTATCACACGTGCCAATGATCATCAAAAAATCCTTCTCAAGCTCTCATCTCTTCATTCTGCATGCATAAGAGACCTTAAAACCAAATTTCATGCTTCCTCCTTCAACTAAAGAATTCAATCTTGGTAAATAAAATTTAAAAAACCTATTATTCCTCAATAAATTCTAATATGTGCTTAAACACCTTGAAAACTCATCTTGACCTTTCATTAGGCCACACTAGGTCTCTATGCACGTTAGACCTTAAACTGCTAGTTATAATTGGATCTTGAAAACATTTGGAAACCTATTGAAATGATATCAAAACCTCATCCGCTTGTCATATGACATCATATTAGGCTTAAAATATTACAAAATTTTTCACATAAGTCACAAACTGCTTACCTCAATATGCTACTAGGCTTATTCCATCTCACTAGGTTTCTTCATGCAGGGACAAGCTGCAACCTAGACCTTGGAACTCATTTAAAGGATTATATACATTATAAATAGTGTTAACATGATGTAGAAAATATTTTTACATTCTCTATTAATTTATTTAACACCTTCAAGCTCATCCACCTTCATATCATCATCATGCCTTATAATGCTTCATGCTTATATCGAGACAAGACTAAGCTTCTCAATAAATGATGTGCACACAAACTTATTCTCGTGAAATTGGTCAATAATTATATTATAAAAACAATCATGTCAATATGATAAATATATTTTAGATGATCTCTTCAAATAATTCACTCCTCAACAGCTTATCAAGACACAACCTTGTGCCAAGACTTTATGCAAAATTCAAAGACTTACTAGGCCATGCTTGAGTCATCATGAATACTTACCATGTCTATTCATAAGATAACCTTTGGGACATTAATGACATTTGAATAAATTTTACATTAATGATAATATTAATTCCATATACACACCAATGGGAACATACCTCAATAACCTCCCCCTTTGTCATTGATGGCAAACACTCTAACACAATAAACCATTCTTATTTCTCCTCAAGTTGGATCTCCCCATCAAGTGTTTTTCCCCATTTGAAATTAATTAAAAAGGTAATACACACTCTCACAAGGACATGTACACATATTATATTGATCCTAGGACCTGATCATTTCACTTGAACAAATAAGCTCCCCCCTTTATCCATGTTCTATCTAGATCATGTCATCTAAAACTAGACAACAACTAGTTTATAATAAACACAACACATTTACTTACCCTAAGAAAAAATTCATTGGTCTCAAATAGACTCCTCAAATAATTTTATCTTGACTCATCTCATGACACCTTCAACAGGTCACCTCAATGAACTAGGTCTGCAAACACCTCCATATACTCCTCATATAATTAGATAACCTCCCATCTTCTCATCATGCTCTTGATATTTGACATGAAGATTTGTATCACAAAGCTCTTTTCTTGATTTCTCATAGATATTCAACATTTTCCCTTGTCTAACTTTGAACATATGACAACATCATATGTTACTTGAGTTAGACTTCTTCTAAACAAATTCAATATCTATTCTTTTGTCCTCATACTGTGTGCATACTACTGATCTCCTTTTGATCAATCCAAATAAAAAATCACATTACCTTAGGCTCACATTACTGTAGTAGACAACTTATTAATCATATAGATAACACCCCCCACCCCAAGATCATGTTCTCCTTTCAAGTTTCCCAACACATCATTGGCCTGCATACACAAGAACAACAATCTTCTTGAAACCATTTTTAATGTTCTTATACAGACCTACATACACTAGGCCTATATGTAAATAATAAGATTGTTCCAAAGAATAATCTTAGAATTTTTATACACAAATATATTCATATATCATATCAAAATATTCTTCATGAAATAGTCTATCCTTCTTATGTTTTTCAACCCATCATAGCTCAAACTAGTTTAGAATGATTTCCACTTGGCAATCTGTCAATTAGGTCTGTGAGACTTCAATTTTTATGACAAACTTCTATCACATACTATAAAACTCTAATCAATTTTTACTTTAAAATCTTTGACAAGGACTTCATATACTATTCAAATGTATAGATCCTAATACCACTTATTCACTAAGGTCACTTGACTTCACATGGCAATGGATCAAAGCAACTAAATCTACCATTATCTTACATTTACTAGATCTTCATAGAATCTTGAAAAACTTATTCATGCTAGCCATGTCATATGATTCAAAAACCTGCATCATCACCCAAACTTACCATGTCCACCATTGATCATGCCTCATAGGTTATAATAATCTTCTTAGGTATTTCAACAACATGTGCACTCATGATTCTAATGAACTCCTTCATTGGCTCTTAATACCTAAATGCATACATGCTCAGCTACCACAAAAATACAATCAAGGATATATACATTCATACCTTTATACATCATGAAGGCTCAAATAGAATTAAATAGGTCTTAATAACATGCTTAGGTTTCTAACAAAACCTCTCCTCATCTATGACAACTTCATAGACTCAACTCAACTCCTCTAGCTTGATAATCAACTCATAACATCTTTATGGAAACACAAGGTTAAACATATCTTATTTATAAATCCTAAAGCAATATTCTAAGGAATGCCTTGATGTCTTGACCTATACCTTTCTCTCAACATGTCTTCATAGTCCTTTTAGATGGTTAATCTTGGGTTTGATCTTTGACTTAGCTTCTATATAGTCCTTTTGAGCTGCCAAACAGTCACTTTAACATTCTTTCAACTTTGACTAATGTCCATCAGCAATAACTCACCTTGGTTTAAGTGTTGATCAAGCTTCATCTTGATATCCTCTTTCTCTTTAGATAACTTTGTCAATACCATCATTCTTTGATAGACCATATTTGCAAATGAGATGAACATTATCATCATCACACTTTATGCTTCTTAATATCACTTGTAAGATATTAAACCTCCTCCAAAAGACCTATTCTGATATGAATTTTTGTAAGCACAACCACTGAGAGGGGGGGTAAATAATTATATAAAATTTTCACTCAATTCCATACATCATTCATTACCCATTTAAACTAACATAGAGATATAATAAAGAATAGAGAAGTAATCACATAAACATGAAGCAAGAAAATAACACATGAACACTATAGATATGTGGGAAAACCTCATAAGGAATAAAACCAACTGTTACACCGCTTGGACTAATATCCTATAATCATTGAAACAAACATTTAATGAGGCACCAATGCCACAAGGAGCTCCAACCCCTACTTAGTCAAGCACCTACTTAAAAGGAGGCTCTTACCCCATAAGTGACTTAAAACCAACCTAGAAACTTCAATGACACTTATTCAAGCTCCAACTTGTAAGGCAGGTCCAACTCCCATCTTGACTACCCACCAACCCATCCAAGACAAGCTTGATCACCTCAAGACACCTTGTTACTCTTTCAAATGATGTTGACCTCTTCTTGAACTCTCTCTTCTCTATCCTAAAAATCAATCACTGTCATACACCTCAAACACTAATATGATGCATCTTTATGGTCTCTCAATATCCATCAATTCATTTAGCTATCCTTAGTCTTTTACCCCTCTCAAATAACCTTTTAGGCTCACTCGCTCAACATGCCTCTTCTAGGCACATTAGGTCAATTAACCTTTTCATAAAAGAAAAAAAAAATTGGTAGATAATTATCATGGTTTATCTCTTCCTTTGATGGCCCTTAATGACCTACTTCTGCTCCATCAAGAGCTTCTATCTTTACTTATGCTCACATTACTCTAACTAGCTCAAATAAGCAAATCAGGCCTTGTTTATAGACCAATTACTAGGTCTTGCCCATATTGGTTGGAAAATAACTTTAACATACTTAGATAATTATTTAAATATGTCATAATAAATGTTTCACACAAGAAAAAATCACTCCATAGGTCGGTCATACCCCTTAAGGGCCAAAACCTCCATTAGGCCTAATAGAGAACTAATGTAATTAGGTCTATCTTAAGCACACATTACACTTCTAACCCATTGGACTATATTTAGTATCTTAAAATTATTTATAAACTTCAAATATTCCTTAAATATACCATTTATAACATATACATGGGTTCACACCACCTGTAAGTCCAACTCACTTCTTGAATCACGCTATTAGGCCTAGTTGCCATTAGTCCTTTTCATTATTTAAAAGTTTGTCTTAAAAAATAGAAGCATACAATAAATTTTACCATATAATAATATGATAAAATAAAATTAAATTATCCTTAATTATCTTATGGTCCCCACCATGTCCATTGGACATCACCAAATAGGCCAAAAGACCTCAAACCCACTCTGGCAACATGACCACTCAGAATGGTCAAAGAATGCCAAAATACAGTTAAGAAATTTTGATTATTAAAAACTCATATGCAATTTAAAACACTCAAAATTCATGAATTATATGATATGGAATATATACAATATAATCCCATGCTTTTTACTCTTATGGATTAGGCAAAATAGCTCACAAACATCTTGCTTACTAACACACAAAAAAGTATCAGATACCCTAAAAACATAGTCTTGAGGAATACTATTTTTATCTCATGTAATGGTAATTTGAATTTTTTTAATTCACCTTAATATTTTATATGTGACCTATATTTAAACCTATAATAGAGATATCATATATCCTGGGGTCAGCTATTGGTCTTACAGACCAATTTGCTAGCTCTCTCTTACACAATGCTCACATAGTCAGATAAGCCATTTTTGGATTTCATGTTTTAAATTCTTAATATATCTCTCCATATTATATTAATAATGAATAATTAATTTATCTATTAAATAAAAACAATATATTAATTATATGCATCAATTCCTATCATAGGGATTCAAACACTTCACTTCATCTTGCACACCTAGAACAATCATTCTGCCTTAAGACATAGTCATGGTGAACATGACTTGTAACATATATAGGAAAAATTCCATGAACATATAATGAATTTATATTATCCTTCAATATCCTTATAACATCTCGTATAGCAAATGTGGAACATATAAACCAATCTTTGAAACTCATTCTTTCACTATTCTCACTCACACAAAAAGGTCATCTTGAGAGCACTTTCTTACCTACATGTGAGTATATTCAAACTTTTAAAACCAAGTGAACATGAGGTATAGGTATTAAAAAAATACCCCAAACAATTTTATTCATTCCTAATCATCTAAAATCAATCCCTAATCTCTTTCTCACTTTGACTAATTTTTTTCATAGTTTTCACTCTTTGCTAGTTTAGCAATAGGTCAACTTGGGTGAGAAATTAGTTGAAAAATAAGATATAATGTGTCAAAATAACACCATAGACATAAATAAAAATTATTTACATTCAACCTCTATCCACTTTCATGCATTGACCTGGTCAACCCTGCTTGTAGCATAAAATTATTTAGAAATAAGGGTTTTTATGTAGGTTCTGCTCACTACCTTGACAAACCACTACCACTTGGAGATCCCTGATGGAGTCATATACCACATAAAATAATTAAAATATATTAAAAAAACCATTCTAGGAACTTTATATCAATATCTCTCCAATCAGGTCATTGTGAGGGTTTTGAGAGGGATTTGGACCAGTTTAGTTTCTTAATGATTATTCATATAGATCTATCCCTAAAACCACATAATAATTCTTGGAAAACCTTATTATGACCCTTTGAAATATCTCCAAAAATTATCATCTTCATATACAACTATCACATGTGCCAATGATCATCAAAATATCCTTTTCGAGCTCTCATCTCTTTATTCCACATGCATATGAGACCTTAAAACCAAATTTTGAGCTTCCTCCTTCAACTTATGATGTCAGGCTTGGTCAATACCCTTTAAAAAAACTAATAAACCTAAATACATTCTCATATGTGCTTAAACACCTTGAAAGCTCATCTTGACCCTTCATTAGGCCACACTAAGTCTCTATGCATGTTATACCTTGAACTGTTAGTTATACTTAGAACTTGAAAACACTTGGAAACCTATGAAATAATCTCAAAACCTCATCCAAATTTCAGATGACATACTATTATTCTCACAATCTTCAAAACTTGGTCACACAATTCGTAAGTTACTTACCTCAACATGCTACTAGGTTTGTGCCATCTCACTAGGTTTCTTCATGCAGCGACAAGCTTCAACTTAGACCTTAGAACTCATCTAAAGGATTATATACCTTATACATAGTGTTCATAGTGTCCAACATATTTTTACATGCTATATTACTTTATTTAACACCTTCATTCTCATCCACCTTCATATCATCACCATGCCTCATAATGATTCATGCCTATATCAAGACAAGATTAGGCTTCTCAATAAATGATGTGCACATAGACTTGTTCTCATGAACTTAGTTGGTAATGATATTATTATAAAAAACAATCCAATACAATTAATCTATTTTATATTATCTCTTTAATTTAGTTACTACTCAATAACTTGTCAAGACACAACCTTGTACTAAGACTTTATGTAGAACTCAAAGACTTACTAGGTCATGCTTGAGTCATCATGAATATTTACCATGTCTCTTTATAAGAGAATGTCAAGGAAATTAATGACCTTTTGCCACCTTTTAGATCAATGAAAAAATTAATACCATAAACACACTAATAATAACATACCTCAATAATCTACCCTTTATCATTGATGTCAAACACTCTAACACAAGAGACCATTCTCATTTCTTCTCAAGCTAGATATCCCCATAAAGTCTTTCTCTCCCTTTAAAATTAATGCCAAAGTTCATATACACTCTCACAAGGTCATATATAAAAATTACATTGATCCTAGGTCTTGATCATTTCACTTGAAAAAGCAAGCTCCCCTTTTTTCCATTCTCTATCTAGATTATGTCATATGAAACTAGACAACAACTAGTTTATAATAAACACATAACACATTTACTTATCTTAAAAAAAATTCCATAGGTCTCAAATAGAATCCTCAAGCCATTAGGGATTGAATTAGCTTGTGGCACCTTCAATAGGTCACCTTAACCAACTAGGTCTACAAACACCTCCATATACTCCTCATAACATTAGACAACCTCCCTTATTCTCATCATGATCTTGATATTTGATAGGTAGACCTATATCTCAAAGATATTTGATTGATTACTTATAGATCCTTAATATTTACCCTTGTTTGAATTTGAACATATGAAAATACCAGATGTTACTTGACTTATAATTCTTCCAAACAAGGTCAAGATCTCTTCCTTTATCCTCATACTGTGTAAAACTGCTGATCTCCTTTTGATCAATCCAAATAGAAACTCACCTTACCTTAGGTTCACATCTACTGTAGTAGATAATTTCTTAATCATAGAGATACAAATCTCCCCCTAATATCATGCTCTCCTTTCAAGTTTCCCAACACATCATTGGTTTGCATACACAAGAACATCAATCTTATTGAAACCATTTTCAATGTTCTTATAGAGACCTACATACACTAGGCTTATCTGTAAATAATAACATTATTCCAAAGAATAATATTATAATTATTATACAAAAATATATTCATATTTAATATCAAAATATTATTCATGCGATAGTATATCCTTCTTATGTTTCTAAACCCATCATAGCTTAGACTAGTTTAGAATGACTTCCACGTGGCAATCTATCAATTAGGTTTGTGAGACTTCCATCTTTGTGACAGAACTATGTCAAATATTATCAAACTCTGATCAATTTTTACTTTAAAAGCTTTGACAAATACTTCATATACTATCTAAATGTGTAATAATATCCTAATGCCACTTACTCATTAAGATCACTTGACTTCACATGGTAATGACTCAAAGCAACCAAATCTACAATTATCTTACATTTAATGGCTCTTCATAAAATCTTGAAAAAATTATTCATGCCAGTCATGTCATATGATTAAAAAACCTACATCATCACCTAAAATTACCATGTCCACCATTGATCATGCCTCATAGGTTGCATTCATCTTCTTATGTCTTTCAATAACATGTGCACTCTTGATTCCAATGAACTCCTTCATTGGCTCTTAATACCTTAATGCATACATGCTTAGCTACCATAAAAATACAATAAAGGATATATATGTTCATACATTTCTACATCATGAAGGTTCAAATAGACCTAAAATAGGTCCTAATAACATACTTAGGTTTCTAACAATACCTCTGCTTATCTACGACAACTTCATAGTCTCAACTCATAACATCTTCATGGAAACATAAGGTTAAACATACCTTCTTTATAAGGCCTAAAAAAATATTATACAAGACACCTTGATGCCTTTACCTATACCTTTATCTCAACATGTCTTTAGAGTCCTTTTAGATTGCTAATCTTGGGTTTGATCATTGACTTAGCTTCTACATAGTCCTTTTGAGCTTCCAAATGGTACCTTTGACATTCTTTCAACTTTGACTAAGTTCCTTCAACAAAACATACCTCACATTGGTTTAATTGTTTATCAAGCCTAATTTTGACATCCTCCTTACTAGTACCATCATTCTTTGATAGAATATCACTGCAAACAAGATGAACATTATCATCATCACATTTTGTGCTTCTTAGGATCACCTGTAGGCTATCAAGCCTCTTCCAAAAGACCTAATATGATACCAATTATTGTAAGCACAACCACTAAGAGGGAGGGTGAATTATTTTACAATATTTTCACTTAATTCCATACATCATTCATTACCCATACAAACTAACATAAATATATAACAAATCATAGAGAAGGAATCACATAAACATGAAGCAAAAACATAACACATGAAAACTATAGATATGTGTAAAACCCTCATGGGGAATAAAACCCACTATCACACTAATTGGAATACTATATTATAAGAAATTAAAAAATCACTTATTGAGACACCAAACCCACAAGGAGCTCCAACCCCTACTTAGTCAAGCACCCACTCAACTAGTCTTTAGCAAGAACCTACTTACAAGGAGGAAAAAACCCCACAAGTGAATTGAAACTAACCCAACCAATTTAAGGACACTTATGCAAGATCCAATATTCAAATTGGATCCAAATCCCTTCTTGAATAATCACCAACCAAACTAAGACAAGCTCGATTACCTCAAGGCACTTTATTACTCTTTCAACTCATGGTTACCTCTTATTTAGCTCTCTCTCTTATCTATCCTACAAATCAATCAAGATCATATACCTAGAACACTCATTTGATGTATCTTGATGGTGTATCAATAGTAATCAAATCATTCAAATATCCTTAATATTCTACCCCTCTCAAACAACCTTCTAGGCTCACTCGCTCAACATGCCTCTTCTAGGCTCATTGTGACAATTGAACTTTTCATCTACTTGATTTTTTTAAAGATAAATATCATGGTTTCTCTCTTCCTCTGATGGTCCTCAATGATCTAATTCTACTCCTTAAAGAGTTATTATCTTCAATTATTCTCACATTAATCTAACTAGCTCAAATATGCTAATTAGGCCTTGCTTATATACCAACTACTAGGGCTCTCCCATCTTGATTAGATAAGAACTTTACCATACTTGGATAATTATTTAAATAGGTCCTCATACACATTTCACATAATAAATAATCATTCCATAGGTCAGTCATACTAATTAAGGTCCAAAATATATATTAGGCTTAATATAGACCTAATTTACTCTTGGTAACATCCACATGGGTCCACACCACTTGTAAGTTGAACTCACTTCTTGAATCACACTATTAGGCCTAGTTGTCATTAGTCCTTTTCATTGTCTAAAAGTATATCTAACAAAATAGAAGCATACAATAACTTTTAACATATAATGATATGATAAAATAACATTAAATGATCCTTCATGACCTCATTGTCACCACCATGTCCATTGGACATCACCAAACAAGCCAAATGGCTTCAAACCCACTCTTGCAACATGACCACTTAGAATGGTCAAATACTGCCAAAGTATAGTTAAGAACTTTTGATTCTTAGGAAATACATATCCAATTTAAAACAATCCAAAATAATTAATTATATAATATTTAATATATAAAATATCATCCCATTATTTTTACTCTTATATATTAGGCAAAATAGCTTAGAAACATCTTGCTTACCAACACAAAAAAAAATGTTAGATACCCTAAAAACACAGTCTTGAGGAATAGTATTTTTATCTCATGTAAGGGTACTTTAAAAACTTATAATTAACCTTAATAGTTTATATATGACCTATATTTATACTTAAAATAGATATATCATATATTATAGTGTCATATATTGGTCTTACAAACCAATTTGCTAGCTCTCTCTTACACAATGCTCACACAGTCAGATAAGCCATTTTTGGCTTTCATGTTTCAAATTCTTAACCTATATCTCCATATTATATAAATAATTAATTAGTAATTTATGTATTAAATAAAAATAATATATTCATTAAATGCATCAAATCCTAACATAGAGATTCAAACACTTCACTTTATCTTATACACCTGGAACAATTGTTCTGCCTTAAGACATAATCATGGTGAACATGACTTCTAAAATATGTAGGATAAATTACATGAACATATAATGAATTTAAATTATCCTTAAATATAATTATAAAATCTACAATCACATAAGTAATATGTCAAATAGAAAATGTGGAACATATAGACCAATCTTTGAAACTCAGTCTTTCACTGCCCTCACTTACACAAACAAGTCACCTTGAGAGCACTTTTTTGACTATATGTGAGTATTTTAAAACTTTATAAACAAATTTATCATGAGTTATATGTCTTAAAAAAATACCCAAAATAATTGGATTCATTCCTAATCATCTAAAATCAATCCCTAATCTCTTTCTCAGTTTGACTAGTTTTTCTCACTGTTTTCACTCTTTGCCAGTTTAGCAATAGGTCAACTTGTGTGAGAAAATTAATTAAAATAGAAGATATGAATTTTAAAAATAACACCATGGAAATAAATAACAAGTATTTACCTTAAACCTCCATCTAATTTCATGCATTAACGTGGTCAACCCTACCTATAACATTAAATTCTTTAGAAACAAGGGTTTTCTATAGGTGTTGCTCACTACCTTGACAAACCAATACCATATAGATATAATTTATGGAGTATTATAGCACATAAAATCATAATAAAATCTTAACCAAACAATTTTTGGCACTTTCTATCAAGATATATCCAATCGGGTCACTGCAAGGGTTTTTAGAGGATTTTAGACTAGTTTAGTTTCTTAACAATTGTTCATACAACTCTATCCTTGAAACCACCTCCCAATTCTTATAAAAAATTATTATGAGAATTTTAAATCTATACCCAAATTATTATCTTCCCATTCAACTTTAACACATGCCAATGAGCATAAAAATATCCTTCTTGGCTCTCATCTCTTCATTCTGCATGCATAGGAAACCTTAAACCAAATTTCATACTTCTTTCAAATTAGGAAATCAATATTGGTCAATAACCTTGAAAAATTTTATTAAACCTCAATACATTATCATATATGCTTAAACACCTTGAAAACTCATTTTTATCCTTCATTAGGCCACACTAGGTCTCTATGCATGTTAGACCTTGAAATGCTAGTTATACTTGGATATTGAAAACACTTGAAAACCTCTTGAACTAATATAAAAACATCATCCACATGTAATATAAAATTATATTAGGATCATGATCTTCCAAAATTGTTCACACAAGTCACAAATTATTTACTTCATCATGCTACTAAGCTTATGCCATCTCACTAGGTTTCTTCATGCAGGGACAAACTTCAACCTAGACCTTAAAACTCATCTAAAGGCTTATATAACTTATACACAATGTTAAAAAAGTGTCAAACATATTTTTAAATCATATATTACTATATTTAACACCTTTAAGATCATCCACCTTCATATCATCACCATGCCTCATAATGCTTCATGCTTATATTAAGACAAGACTAGGCTTCTCAATACATGATGTGCACACAAAATTGTTCTCATGAAATTGGTAAAAAATGATATTATAAAAAATATCATGTTAATATAGTAACTCTCTTTCAAATTATCTCTTTAAATTAGTCACTACTCAACAGCTTGTCATGACACAACCTTGTGCCAAAACTTTATGCAGAACTCAAAGACTTACTAGGCCATGCTTGAGTCATCATGAATACTTACCATGTATCTTCAAAAGAGCACCTATGAGACATTAATTACATTTGAATAAATTTCACATCAATGAAAAAATTTAATGCCACAAATGCACCAATAGGAACATACCTCAACAATGACATGTTGTACGACCTCACCTGATGACGAGAAACAAACAAAAGAAAATTCTACTCCTCTCTTTTTTTGTATTTACACTCCTCTCCTTGAGCCGTATAGTTTTATTTTGGAAGAATAAAATAAAAATAATATTTTAATTAATTTATCTTTTTTATAGTCAATATTTTCTCATAATGCCATATTACCATACATCTCTTTTTTGGTGAGTAAAAAGAAGAAAATAACCGTATCTCTCCTCTTAAATCTTACATATTTAAATGACAGTAAAAACAAATTTAATTTTGATTATTTCTTTTTATCTTCCTCTTCTTATCTTATTCTAATCCTTATGGCACTATATGGTTTCCTATTTCAAAAAATCGTAGAAAATTATCTTTGATATGGTGCTGAGTAAGTATATGCAAAATTATTTAGATCTTTTACACATTTGAATGGTGTAGAATGGCTTTAAAATATTTAGAAGAGAATAATTTTTATTTTAACAAAACTCAGGTAAATGTTTATGACATGTGCATGGTGTAGAGAGAATAAAAAGCAAATTTCACAGTGAGGGGAGAAATAAAGCTTGCATGCACGTAAGTGCAAGTGAAGATCTTAATTACATGTTTTGGGAAAGTATCAAGACTCATTTTCATGACTGGGGAAGTATCCATGACAATTGCATGGTATCAAGAATTAAAAAGTGAATTGCATATTTTCATTCAAATAATTAAAAATTATTTCAATTAAAATTACTATTTTTTAATTTTATAATTGTACTGCATGTAAAAGCGTTTAGGAAATTTAGTGTAACTTTGGGAAAAATATAAAGCACTTTCATAGCTTTAAAAGAGTTAATGAGACTTATTCACAATTATGGGAGAAGTTGAAATCTTTTAACATGGCACAAGAACTTCAAAGGGCATTTGCATGGTTTGGGAAATAAGACATTTTGCTCATAACTTTGATTTTTAATTAAACCAATAAATTAATTAATTTATAATTTTTTTAAATTGAAAATTTTAGACCCAAACCAAAATTAGTGAAAAATTAATTAAATTTTTGCTAATTTTTAAATTTTAAAAAACTATGACAACAATTGACTTTGACTAGGATTTTGAATTGCAAGGGATGGAAAGAACTTAGACTCTAGTTTTATAGGCAAGTATCTTATCCATTGGAGAGTGGAGGTTTAAATTTGATGGCAACTTGATCAATTGACAGTCAACCGATCTTTGATAAAATGATGGATCTTCAAACCATTATAATGCTATCACATATCAATAGACATTATATGCAAGAACATCAGGTAATAAACCTGATAGATGCTATCACATATCCTAAATGATAGTGCATATGAGGGAATTTTGTATTAATTGTTTTCAAATAAACTAAAATGTAAAGAGAGAAACCTCTCTAAATTTTTTTATGATTGACTTTAGATACAAATAATGACTAGAACTTGTTAAAATATTAATTAAGGATTAATTTTAGCCATCATGACACTTTTATTTAATAAATAGAATACAAGACTCATATTATAGAATTATCTAACTAGAAAAAACCGTGATTGGAAAGGAGAAAATATTAGAAATGAATAAGGATTTACCAAAACATGTGGTAACAACTTATTGGGCTGCAAAGTCATTGACTGGATTGAATAAATGAATTGATAGAGACTATATAATAGAGAAGGACTTGTAAAAAGACAAACCACAAAAGAGGACATAAATGAAAAGGAAGGAATGAACATGACACAAGCCAACAAGAATGACTAGAAAGGAAACATGACCAAAATTGTATTCATATACATACAAACAAAGGACTACCTACTTCTCACTAGAAATAGTACTTGAAATATTGCCTACTAAAGGGAAATGACAGATGAGTTCCATCATGATATGCTAGATAGACAGTTTTATTATTGTATAAGTGCTTGAATTTAAATAAACCCATCCAAAGTGAAACAAATTTCCCATGACTTCCCTTTGGTTTTCTATGATTATCCCTGAGTAGGACTAGGTCCCTTGGAATTTTATTTTCTTTGCCTTCTTATCAAAGATAACCTTAACACAACCCTAATGTTATTTAATTATATCAACCACATATGTCCTTTCATCTTCCAAATGTTAATGGTAGAAAATTCTTTTGTCTAGTGGGATTTCAAAATTTAGATTCTCAACAGCTATATACAACTATAGGGCAGGTAATTTAAGAGTTACAGGAATTGTGGCATCTATTCTACATAGAAAGTGGAATGGGAACATCCCAATAGCCTTTTTAGGTGTTATGTGATCTTCCCAAAGAGTGTCACATATATTTTTATGTCAATTTATCTAATTTTCATCAACCACTTTGCGTATGATTATGAACAGGTTCTCATTGCTTAACTCAACCTAACCATTTCCTTGTGGGTGATAGTTTGATGAATGGACAATGAAATTACATAACCATAATAGAATGCAATCATTTATAAAGAAGAAAAGTTAGGACCATTTTCCATGACTATCTTTTGTGTAATCCCATATCACAGCAAGAAGTTCTCTTCAATCAAATTACATATGACCTTTGGATCTATCTACTTGATAGGAATTACTTCCACCCACTTAAGGAAATAATCTATTGCTATAAGAACATGTGTGCCCTACACTTAAATGAGGGTTCAATTTCCCAATAAAATCCAACCCCAACTATTGGAAAAGTTCTTCTACTATCACTGGTTAAAGAGGAAGTGCTACCAATTTAGGTTTTCCCACAAATTGCTGACATGCTTCACACTTTCTCACCCATTTGTATGAATCTTGGAAAAAAGTTGGTCAATAGTAATGGTCCCTAAGTATCTTATAGGTAGTTACTATAGTAGAAAAATGTCCTCCATAAAATTTTACAATAGATTTTTCTATTGTCCTTTATCAACACACTGTAGGAAGAAACCATCGATGCTTTTCTTAAAAAGAGTGCCATCCCATATGACATATTTGTTGGCCTATAACTTGACCGTATCGCATTACTTAAAATTTAAGTGTGAAGGACATTACCCACATGTCATGAAGAAATAAATGTGGGAAAACCATTCATTATTATAATTAACAAAAAATACTAGAATAAATCATTATTATCTTGATCATCAAAACTTGTTGAAGAATTTGATTGAAGGTTTCCCCGCTCTGCCATGCGTTGACACAATTTTTTCGTCTAACTAGTTTCATGGGATTAATTTCAAGGTCATATTCCTAAAAATTTTTTATCTAATTTCCCCAATTAGAACCTTGTTCCCATTGAGTCAAAATGGATTTGACAATTGTACTTGGCACCATTACTATAGAATGTGAAATTAGGATATAATATCTAAATTCTTTGACAGTTTTCACAATTGCATACGTTTATCTTACGGAGAATATTTCAATTCATAATCCTTTAAATTATAACTCATAAAAGATATTAGAGATTCAATACCTTCTACATTTTTATGAAACAAGATGGTAGAAAGGGTATGTTCTAAAGCATAACAATAGATGATAAATTTCTTTTTGAAGTTTAGGCAGACCAATGTAGGTGCATGAAAAATAACAACCTTCATTTTTTTGAATGCCTATTTGCCTTCATTTTTCTATTTGAAAGAGGGGTTTTCCTTCATCATATCTATGATATGTCTAGTGAGCTTAGCAAAGTTAGGGATGAATCTTATTAAAAAGTTCACTTTCCCAAAGAAAGAATGTACTCTTGGTTTACTTGTAGGTAGAGAAAGTTTTTAAATTTCCTCAACCCTTTTTAGATCAATATTTATTCCTTTTTTTTAAATAATATGGCCTAGGATCTTACCTTCAGTCACTCCAAAGTAACATACTTCTTGGGTTTAAGATAAATTTCATGTAACTGACACTTTTCAAAAACTTTCTCTAAATGTGCACAATGGTCTTCTCTTTTTTTGAAAATACTGTTAGGTCATCAAGATATACCAAAATTATTTTGTTCTTCAATTCATTGAAATCTAGATCCAATTCCCTCTGAAAAGTGACTTCTACATTTATTAATCAAAATGACATCTACCTATATGCAAAAGTAACCCAAGGTGTTGTGAAAGTTATTTTGTGTTCATCTTCCTTATTAACCTTCATGTGATTGTACCCTGGAAATCCATTGAGAATTAAAAGTATCTAATCACTAGTTACTACTTGGAGAGCCTAATCCATGATCAATATTGAATAGTTATATTTTATAGATGCTTTATTGAGATTTTTGAATTCGATGCAGATTATAATCTCACCATTCTTCTTATGGACTGGTATTATGTTATCTACCCAAGTTGAATGGTGGATAGGAAAGATAATGCAAGCATCAAGCATATTTTGCATTTAGCAAGAATTATTCCTATAATTTTGGGATTGTATTTCCTCTATTTTTATCTAAAATTCTTTGCATTAGGCTTTAGAGAAATTATATGTTGTATTTCTTTGGGATGAAAATATTTAAGCTATGTATACAAATACGCAAGTATGTCAATATACTTATGAATAAGGCTGAATTTTTTTTCATTTTCTTCAATAAAATAACACTTCTTGATATTAACATGCATAAGATGTCCTCAGAGGTAGTTTTCAATTTTTCATAATCAATAAAATTGAGATTCTCTTTTTGCATCTTATTCTTTATGAATCTATCATGTTTATCAAACAATTCTTCTAAGGAGACCAAGCCTCTAGGGATTTTATTTCCTTTCAACTTAATATCACCTTTTTCATCCTATTCATTAGTGATTATTTTTATGTGTGAGCTAAATATTCCTTGTATGAAGAATCACTACCTTCAAAATACATATTTATAAAGATATCTGCTTGCTCAAGGAATGAAATAATCTACTAATCATCATTGAAAACTTGCTAATTATCTACATTAGCTAGGACACTTGGTTTATACATTAGTTCAATTATATAATTTTTTGTACCAATATTTGTATGAAGAATCATCAAAGAATTTGATATTGCTAAAGTGTCAGCCTTAGATTTGTGTTTATGAAGAATTGTATTCATATAAAAAACACCAAAAACTTCTATAATATCCTAGACTTTATTTCTATAATGTTTTAGATGATCATTCTTTACCTGGTATTGACCTTTGACCTATTTTACAACAAGCTCAACATCACCCAAGACTTTTAAATTTATAATTCCTATTTATTCTATAGCTTGCAGTCCCTACACTTTGCTTCATATTTAGTTGTATTGTTGGTACATTCAAATTGTAACTTGTAGGAGAAGGGAAAGATTTATTTAGATGGAAATATTGGGATCATGCTTGCACCTGAACCCGTTGATGAATAACTACCATTGAATTCCATTATCCAGATATCATTTGGGTTTGATTGTATGATTGTTGGCAAGTCCATATATTTTTTTGTCATAAAAAGATAGTTACCAATTTTGGAATTGTCATATAAAAGGTCTACCCTAGGATCATCTAATTTTTGCACTACATATTTTATTTTCAATTCAGAATCTATGTTTTATTTGACCCATTTTACTATAATCATGGAATGTGACAAATCTAATTGGATTTCACCACCTAATTCTTTGAAAAAATTCCTACTTAAAAGAATACTATATTTTTTTGGAATGTTTGTGACTAAAATATTGATTTTAATCCTTTATGGGGGAAAGATGCCAAGTCCACTTGTGCATATTTTATCTATCCAATGAGTGGAATTTGTTTCACATCCATACAATAACACCATCTAAATGTTTGATTATAGGTTAGACCAAGAACATGAGCAAATTTTATAGGCATGACATTATCTAAAGCTCCCATGTCAATGATATAGTTGTTGACTTTGAATCCTTTGAGGAAGAAGGAAATATATAATGGGTTAACTTTATTAGACTTAGAAGTGGTTGTGACCATTGAGTTGAATTTATTTGAAGCAATAGGGTTAGTTAGGCTTTATTTAGCATTAGATTTTATAGCATTGGTATTTTTGCCTTTAATGAAATCTACTAACTTATTTAACTAATATGGGTATGCTCTTAGGAACTCAGTTTGTGGCATTTATATTTTAGTTTTGTTGACATGTTCAATTATATAAAAAATAGACAAATAATTGTAAGGACTTTTAACAATTTTGGAACCATTAACATTACTAACATAGAAATAATTACCTGTTTGTGGTTATTTTCCTTTTGTTTACATTGGCAGAACAATTCTTCATGGGAGGTAACTTTTGGAGATTTTTCATGTGGATCACTAGACTGCTTTTTCTAATTTTTGGATCTAGTGAAAACTATAAAATATTTACTGTTCATATCCCCAACATTTTCTTCATAATCACCTTCATGATAATTATATTCTAAATATATGCATTTGTGGAGTTGCCACTAGGTTCTTCGATTACACATTCTTGAAGAATTGGATTTTATAGTTTTGTTTCTTTTTCAATTTATTCACATTCAAAAATTTCTTTTCTTTCCAAAATAACATTGATTAGAGGATTAATGTTAGAATACAGAGGTGCTTCGATTGTGAGTTTTTCTAAAGAGTTTGTAATTGTGGATGATTACCATGAAAAGACACAAAATTTCTTCTTGGTATATATTGATAAGATAGGATAATATCCTTTTGAAGAATCTACTTCTTTAATGTTGTAATATCATTGGCCATTTTTTGTAATAACTATTATGTGGAAATATAACTCCTTACATATGATTTTCATTTTGATGGTTCTTTTTTTAATTTACCTACCATAATCAAATCATTTTCAACTTTTATATCCAATGTTTGTGTTGCATTAGGGTCTACTACCCTAACTCTTCTCAATTAATAGCCAAATTTAGGTAATTGAGAATTAATATTTAATCATTTTTTATTATCATCGATTGGTCTTACAGCTACATGTATTTTATACAGTAACTTATTGAATTTAGCCACAAAATATCTCATAGGTTCATAAGGTTCCTTCTTTTTTTGTGTCAATTGTGTTAATAAAGAATGAACATATTTAGTAGGCTTGAATCTAACTTAAAATTTTGTTTTCATGGTATCTTAATTGTTGATGGATAATGTGGCAAGATGGTAGAAACATTCTATAGCAACATTCTAAAGTGTCTCAATAAATAATATAACTGCCACATCTTCATGTTTTACACCAAGGATATCGTAAGCTACACTTAATACAATGAGGTGTTCATCTGGGTGTTATTTTCCATCTCCATAGAACTTTGGAAAGTTTTTTATTGACCCTTTTGGGAGGTCATATAAATTCCCTAAATCCAAAGGGCCAATATTTTTTCTCCATGATACTGTTATGGTTGGGATAAATGCCTATAGGGGATTATAATTCATGATAAAATGAGTGCCTGAACTATTATTATTCTACCTCGAAGTTATTTATCTCTCTTAGGATTTGATGGAATATTTGTTGTTTGCCTAATTATAATTTGATGTTCAGTACAATTGATAAAACATGTCAATTTCACCTTTAGACTTGCTTGACCTAGTAAATTTTTTCTACGCTAGTTTGAGAAGATTTATTGTTGTTGAGGTTGAAATTGAAGATATTTTTGAGTATGTATTCTATAAAAAAAATCTCCTTATAACTATTGCCTCAGCTCTTTGTACAATAGTAACTCACTCTTATTCTTTTTCTAGTACTTCTACTACTCTTCTAAATTAAACATCACTATTTCTATTATCCCATGTAAATGATCACAAATATGTTGAGATATCTTCCTAATTCTAAGTTTTCCAGTTGATATTAGGTTGAAGAATTCGGTCTTAAACTTCTTGAATTATCATGAGACGAGTCTTCTACTATGAGTTTATTTCTTACAATTATGCATGTAATTTTCCTCACTTGTCTTCTAGCTTGAATCCTTGAATTTATTTCAAAATTTATTTGGTTAATGACAACACATGTATCAAATTGAGCGTCACTTTTTCTATTGTCAAAAGTAAAAAATTGAAAGCTTGAAGCTAGATCTTCTTGTACAGCTTCATCCTAATTCAAACTAGGTTGATGATAAGGATTGTGAGAGATTGAAATGGTCATGTGACACTATACTATTTATGATTAGTTTGATGAGTTATATGAGCTCTTGTATGTTCTTAAATTCTTTTAATTCTTTTTGCATGATAAATTTATTGGTTCAAAATGGCTAGGATAATTTAGAATTGGAGTAGAGAAACCTTAGTAGAATCCTAAAAAATTTATCTAATATTAGACATAATATCACATTAAGTTGATTATTCCTAGCTTAGGTCAAGTTGGTAGAGTGGTCCTTGAGAAGATGGCAGAGTCATATGGACCAAAAGAACAATGTGGATAACACAAAAGTTTTAGATGCATTTCCTATGGAGGTTGCCGAAAACTATTGGCATGAAAAATTTTTAGGAGACAAAGTATTGCATTTGCATCAATAGTGTAGGAAACAAAGTCCCTCTTTTATTGTAAGACGGTGCTACCTTTATTAAAATCTAAAAAAATCTATTGAAAATAAAATATTTACAAGCAAAAAGGTGTAAATCATGGGGTATTACTTTTAACTTGAAAGTACAAAAATAATTTTTTAGCAAGGATTATTTAGAGAGAAAAAGAGAGAGGAAATATGTTAGACAACAAATTCATCAAGTTAAACACTGAGACTTGACAAAAGTGTCTGAGGAAAAATTTACATCAAAAAGGGTTATCTCTTTCATTCAATGGCTTGAAAAGAAATATTCATATCCTTAAGAATATAAAACATACGCCAAAAATATACCTAGTATTGATAACATAAAAAAAGTAACTCTATGTATTTTCTAACAAAAATAATAAAAATATTACTTTTATTCCCATCGAGATTTCACTCATATGTGAAACATCAATTTTAATTCTAAATGAAAATTTATAATAGAAATTCTTGGTGTTAATAATTAAAAGATAATAATAATAGAAATTCATTAGTGAAGATCAAATACATTGAATTAAGTAGGCATACATAATTCAAAAGGAATCACTAACACAAATTTATGCATACATAATTCAAAAGGAATCACTAACACAAAGTTATAAGAACCTTTTTGTATTGATCTTCATGGAGTAGAAAATCCAATCTGTCTTTAAAAAAAGCTTTGCTCAAAGTTTTCACTATTCTAAACCCTTATTATGAAGGTTTAGCTTGTATTTGTAGGCTAAACTAGTGGGTTATGGTGCATAACCACCTTTTTTGCCTTTTTACAAAGTTGTAAAAACATCAACAAAAAATTACAACTTGAAAGGGTGTAAAAGTGTTTTGGCATTTTTACACTACTTACGAAAGTATATCATTAATTTGCACAATTCAAAGAAGTAAGTTGGGAAAATTACAAGAGATACAATTCATAAAAGTAAATCATACATTTTCAAGGGGAAATACAATGTGATAATACAAGCTAGTTTCAAAAAAAGTGTGAGAAGAAAGTTTTGGAATCAAAAGATCAGACAAAATTTGATGAAGATGTTATCGGTACATGCTAATGTTGAGAATGACCTCAATATTTTTATTGATTTTTTGATAACCTTTTTATTCCATGAAGTCATCAAATCTCTAGAGAAATACTCTTATCAAATCTTCATCAGGACCATATTTATACCTATATGCAACATCCACTTAGCAGTTCAACTCTCTTATTTCCTAAAACTTGTTTATTATCAACTCAAGATTATTTGCATTGACTTGATATTTGGTCAATTGATGACTTATTTCAAGATCAAATGAATACATGAGATTAATAACTTCTTGAATGTTATTTTTGAAATCTTCAACCATAACTTCTACTGAAACAAGATTTCCATTTTGATCCCTCTCATTGATAAAAGAACATCTCAACTTTTTGACTTCTACATCAATTTCTATCATTATATCACTCCCAAGTGACCTTGCATAGTTAAAATTTTTGACACATTCTCTAAGTAATTAAATAATACATTTTTTGGCCCAAAAGAAATTAATATGATAAATAACTTTTTTTTGGTGACTCATTCGTCAATAAGATTACAAGGAAAAATTTGAGAATTCAATTAATTAAGGGATAAACTCTTCCCAATTATATATTTCCTTTATATGCCCATTTTATTTTTTGTTACCTATTCACATTCTAATTGGACTTCAAAAACCTTTGTTGGTACAATGAAAATTATTAAAACTCCCTGATTAGTGATCTTTTTGATTAAATCTTTTACTACATTACCCATTTGGCCTATTTATTTTATTTTCTCCAATGTTTCAACATGAAGTCTTGATGAAAAAATTGTTGGATGAATTGGTCTAATCAATCTCTGTATTACTAAATTCAACTGCTCCAATTTTTATTTCAATTCATCTTTCATTGATATATCTTTATCCATTTTCTCAAAAATAGTGCCAATTTCCAGCTACATATCTTCCTTCATCCCTTCTCTGGTAGATTTTCCCATATGAACTCTTGATACCTATAGTCTTCAACTTTGATCTCTAATTTATCTTTGTCAACTATAGGAATTGCCACCTCTACATATTTTTCTCCTCTTTCATCTACTACCATTCATGAGATAATTCTTGTTTTTATTGATCTTTTTGAAAAAGGAATTAGAAATATGAGACTATCAAAATCAATTTCCTCAAGTTCAACAATTTTTCTTATTTTTTTTACCACTGTGGATAACCAATATGAAATTATTGTGTTTAAAGGAGGTGAGACAAAAGATGGGATTTATGGGGCCAACATTACTAGGGAAAAATAATGTGTTCTTTAAGTTGTGATACCTTGAACAGATGTTTCTCTTTGTTTTTGTTTGCTAACTACATTAATTAAAGTTCTTAGATAGGAAATACCAGTTCTTTTAGGATTTGAATGAGAAAAAGAAATATGAGTGACTTTTTTTAGTAGGGAAATAAATGATATAGTGAGAAATATGTCATTAGAAGCAAGGAATTGTTGAGTTATATTTTCTACAAGCTCTTGGGACTACAAAGAGCTATCAACATGAAATTCTTGGGAAATTGAGGGATTAAGAGAAAAGGAGAGATTTTCACCTAATATTTTTATCTTGAGATTTATAACCCTTCACAGTGAAATATCATTTTGGATAGTTTCTGGTTTTTGTGCTTATTTTATCACCAAGATTTCTCTACTTGGAATTTCTTCATTTGCTTTCTTTGTTTCAACATATTATTTATAGAAACTGCCAAATTCATCTTCCCTAGGAGGGTAAGGAAATTTATATTCCCAACATCAATTCCTTTACTCCTTAACCACTTGAGAGTCCTTTCAAGAATGGTCATTGTTCTATTTCTGATGGAAGTAGATTCTTTATTATCTTAATGAACTATGGGTAGTGGTTTTGTTGCAATGCTATCCTTTTCAAAAATGGGATCCAATGTAACTTTATCATTTACCAATTACTTTGGTATTTTTGTTATGCCAAATTTGACTATGTATTTTAGAGTAAACCATGAATAATCCCTAATTTTGACCTTTTTTCATCATTACAATCCATCCAATAATCTTTAAAGTGTGAGAGATGTTGAAATGAAGGCCCAAGATCATGTTCAATTAAAACCTTGATAGCAAATGCAAACCTACTTTCAAAAGTTTTAAGATTGCAATGGGACATATATTGCTCCATTGTTTTAGTTTTCATTAAAGATGGACAAGTGTACTTGCCAATAGAAATAAAAAATTTGACCCCTACTCTATGTATACCTATCAAAAACTTGTGTGTTTCAACAAGTTGTCTCACTAGCTCCATTAATGTCCACTTATCACTGAAATACTGTGGAAACATGTATGAAGCAATTTCACATCCACTAATCCTCAAATAATTGAAAGTCAGGAATTATATGAACAAAGTTCCCCATTTATCTATTTATGTGGTAGTCATCATTAATATCCTTGTGTTGATAAGTTTTTTCTCGAATAACTGAATGACAAATTAAAGGAAATAATCATTTACCCTCTTGAAGTGTTGAGTGTTTTCTTTCAATGCAATTTGGGATAAAAATCATATACTTTCATTTTTTTAAAGTCACCCATTATATGTAATCTATCAAAATATCTTTGACTAACAACAACATAGACAAGATAATAAGTCATATAAAATTTTGATGTGACTTTTACATCTATTAGCTATATATGGATTGCATCACTGATTAGTTGTCCCTAATTAAAATATTTCTTATTATTGTGAATGATCTAAATGAACCTATACATCCATGTCTAATTTTTTTTAGCTATTGGGTTCCCCACTATTCTGTGCAATAGTGTTATTATATCATTTATCTCATTCTTGAAGTCATATATTGCAAGATTCTTTAGGATTCATGTAGAAGAGTGCCTTGATTTGATCAATCATTCATTATTGACTTATTTATCACATGATATGTTATTATCATCCCAAAAAAATTGAGAGAAATCAAGATTTAAATGTGCAAAAAACTCTCTATTTGAAGATGAAACATACTGTCTATTTGATCCAGAGCTAAGCTTACCAGCAATTCACCCTATGGATCTCTCACTTCCCTTATTTATAAATTATAGTTTTCTACCATAACCAAAACATATTCAAGAGATTGCACTAAAATTGGAAAGGCTACAACTTATGCCAATCCACTATCAAAAATGCTTTAACCAAAGTCAGTTTTGAGTATTATATTCATTCTATCCAAAAAAAATTCTAACTCAATATGACCTAGATTAGTATTTGAAATGTTCTCTAAACTAGATTCCAATAGTGAAAGAGGCATTACTCCCTGAAACTAGTACTTCATACTTAATTTGTCTTTGTTTGGAGTTGGCTTTTCCAGAGTAGTGGATGAAGACATTAATTTTGTATAAAAATTGAAAGTAGGGAGGTATTCACACAATGATAGTTTATTTAAATTTTTTGACAAAACAAAATAAGTTATTTAATTACCCTTGAAAATTGTACTCATAGCTTCATCTGTGTAAATTTGCTTCACTTTGACATTACCCTTTTTATGAGGCCATATCATATTCATGATGAAGCATGAAAACCATATTAAAAAATGCCTTGGAGAATAATTCAACACTAATTTAGCCATGAATTTGCTTTAGTGCCTCTTTAATTTCATCCAATGAATTTCATCATCTTTTCAATTATTTTTCCTCATCCATATGACAAGGAGAAATTTTATTGCAATGCACAACTTCTTGCATGAAAGAAGAAATGAAATTAATTTGAAATCTCTACATCCTTCTTGATTTGTTCATTTATGAATTTCACTTCCCCTAGAATGCTGTATAATTGTAATAAGCAAAAAAAAAAATTAATTGTTCATTTTCTCTTTCATTTGTCTTTTTCTCCATATGACATCGTTGTACCACCTCACCTAGTGACTGGAAATAAACAAAATAAAATTCATATCTTTTTTTTGTATCTCTGCTTCTCTCCTTAGGTCGTAAAATTTTATTTTAGTAGGGGAAAACTAAAAAAAAAAAATTAATTTTTTCTTCTTTTTTATAGTCAACATTCTCTTCTAGTGCCATATGGTCGTACTACTCTTTCTTGGTGAGTAGAAAGAAAAAAATAAACTAATCCCTTATTGTTTTTTAATTAAAACTCTATCTCTCCTCTTGCACTATACAATTTTCAATGACAACAAAATCAAATTCAATTTTGCTTCTTTATTTATAACTTCCACTTCTTATCTTCTTCAAACCCCTATGGTGCCATATGGTTTCCTATTGTAAAAAGCATAGAAAATCATCTTTGATCTGGTGCTAAGTAAGTATATGCAAAATTATTTGGATATTGTACACACTTGAATGGTGTGGAATAACTTTGAAATCTTTGAAAGAGAAGAAGTTTAATTTTAACATGACTTAGCGAAATGTTTACATCATATGCATGGTGTGGGGAGAATAAAACATAAATTACATGGCGAGAAGAGAAATGAAGTTTGCATGCATGGAAGTGAAAGTGAAGATCTTAATTGCACATTTTAGGGAACTGTCAAGTCCCATTTGCATGATTGGGGAAGTATCTATGGAAATTGCATGATAATAAGAATTAAAAAATGAATTACATATTTTAATTAAAATAATTAAAAAATTATTTCAATTAAATTTATTGTTTTTTGATTTTACAATTACACTGCATGCAAATGTGGAAATACAAAATTATATGACTTGAAAAAGTGTTTAGGCAATTTAGCACAACTCAGAGAAAAATATAAAACACTTGCACAACTTGAAAAGAGTTAATGAGACTTTTGCACAATTTTTTACATGGCACATGAACTTCAAAGGGCATTTGCATGGTTTGAGAAATAAGATGTTTTGCTTGAAATTTTGATTTTAAATTAAATTAATTAATTAATAAAAATTAATTAATTAATTTCCAATTTTTTAAAATTGAAAATTTTAGACCCAAACCAAAATTAGTTGAAAATTAATTCAATTTTTTCTAATTTTGCAATTTTTAAAAATTGTGACAACAAATATGAAATTGAAAATTGGTGTGTGGATAACATGCCCTTAATGTATATATAAAATTGAGAACTAGTATAAGAGTGAAGAACATGTTTCCAAAACATGCTACCGTTGTATATCTAAAACTATGATAAATGTGGAGAATGTGTTTCCAAAGCTTGCCCCCACTTTAATCTAAATCTATGAAGAATGTGGAAGCCATGCCACTATTGCATTCCCCAACTAATATACCCCTCTTTTAAGGTAAGGAGAAATAATAATTAGTAGTTACCTAACCTTAAAAGGATAAGATAATTGTATAACATGTGTACAAACCATGTAACATATATGAAAAACATGTCTAGGTATATATATCATTGAAACACATAAAATGTGATCACATCAAGTCCTATTATGTATGATATAGATTATAATAACATCTAGATAGTAACAATAAAAGATCAATAAGTAATAAAGCACACACACAAGAGCATTCAAAAGTAAATCAAAAGATGATGGTCCAAGAAGACCTCAAACAAGGGGCATGTTCAAATGTAACACAATCGAAGGGACGTGACTTTGTCAAATGTACACAAAGCAAAGAATGACATATTAAAATGTCTATATAACAAGCAATGACATATTCAAATGTCAAATAGGCAAACAAAGGCATGAGGGCTGAAAACAACAGAGCATATTTAAATTCTCAATAAGTAATACAATGTATGACAATAACAAGTAAGGAGCACACTAAATGAAGTGTAAAAATGAAAGCATGGACCATAATCAATGAGCATAATCATAACATACTAGCTTGTGGATATATGTGTTAACATGTTAAGTACGTAGCATATCAAGTAAACTATGAAAGATATAAGCATATATAAAGGAAAATATAAGAATATAAGCTCAAACATGATAATTTAATGTGATCATATAATAATATAATCTAGATATATCATGATCAAAGAAGTAGATGCCCCTAATGTCCACATGATATGAGTAAAGGGAAGGCCCAACATCCGAAAGTGCATATATCATGTATATGTGTATGCCTAAATCACACTTAAAATATGTGTGAAACACATGTGTATATAAAAATAAATTTTATGCTATCTACCAACATGGAACCAACAACATATATGCCAAGGAGTTAATATAACCTATGAATGTTGTAAAGATTTTTGGATTTTTGAAGTTTATTTTTTGGAATATGTCTCCTTGAAACACTAATTTAGATCCTTTACATTGTTTCAATCATGGTTGGATAAATGGAAGTGGCGTATAATAGGTTCCTCCTCATTTTTTACATGCACAATATAATAACTAATTCTATCATTTGGAATATGGATCAATTTGTTTTCATGACAAAAATATATACCATGCTGATTTTGGTTAATTTTTGTTTCCATTTGATATAACCAAAGAGTGCCCAATGTAAAGACATATGGATATTTTTATGGCATAACCCAAACCCATGTTTGAATCAATTTAGGACCACAATAAATTAGTAGTTTTATGTTTCCCAAGGAGTCTTTCCAACCTTCTTTATTTTTTAAGTCTTTTAGATCAAAGCCAAGTTGTTGAAAATGTCTTACATTGTAAGTAGTTTTTATTTGTGTAGGATCGTTATGGTTATGCCAAAAAGAAGCACCAGCCATGACTAATGTGATTGTTAAATCCTATTTTCATGAATTTTGTTTGAATTTTTTAATTTGAAGTATTTGTTGTGCATTGTAGGCCATTTCCACTTCTGATTCCTTCTTAGAATGGTCTTACAAAGATTGTTAAATATTTTATGCTTCTGGTTATTACTAGGTTGTGAGCTTGATTCTTTTGGAGGATCATTAAATGTAATAAATTAGTCATAGGTGATGTCTTGGATCTTATGATTTAAGATAAAACATTGGTTCATAAAATGCCCTGTGCCTTGGTGATAGTCACAATAAGCATTGACATCTTATCCTTTGGGAAGAGGTCGACTCTTTTCAACCTTTATAGGGTGAGGGAGAGATCTGAGGTGACATTCTAAAATATTTATAAGTAATAAATCTAATGACTCAGGTAAGCATGTAAATTATCTCCTTGGTGCATTATTAAAAACAAGTCAATTAGGTTTTTATAATAGTGTATCGACCAATGTTGTGGATTCTATCACAACTTTGACCAATGCCTCCATTATTATATGGGTATGGTAAATGTTTATTGTTAGTAGAGCAATTATGATCAATCCATTTGATAGAGTTTAAGACAAAGGCCATATATGGTGGCTCTACATTGTTTGGCAAGATTATCATATGTAATGATCTCACACAAATACCCTTGTATAGTGGTGACTTGTGTAGAAAGTCTAAGAGTGAAATTTTATTCATAACATCATTATATGTATTTAAGATTTGTTGCATATGCTCATGTTGGATTTCATGATTGAGAGGAGGAATTTGTATTAGATAAATTAAGTCTTTGATAAATGATATTCTTTTATAACACATCCTTACAACCAGAGGTAATAATTTTTGCATAGTGTGTTAGATCATGCATAATATCTATAAAAGTAGTCAATGTTATGTCATTTGGCACTTGGGTATCACAAAATTCTTTGTATAGGATATCCTTATAGATAGTGGATTGCTTTATAATTTATAAGATTGATATTTTATGATACACGCTGCCCAATTTATCAATAAGGCAACTTTACATGAGTTTGGATTTAGAAGGCACTTGCTCTATTGTATTACAAAAGGAATTATGAAGAGAGATTAAGTATTGCTTGCATTTTACAACCCTCTCATGATATTGATAGATTTGATTATTTCTTTGAATGATAGGTTTTATTAAACAATTATAGCAGCAAACCATAATTATAATTACAAATTAAAGCCTAAAATGGGTTATATATGCATCCATATTGCACATGTTTATAATAAAATCAAATATAATTTTTAACTTGTGAAATCTTGTTAAATTAGAAATTAGAAATAGATAATCAATAAACTCTAGATAAATATATTTAGTTTTAAGGACCAAATTTTAGGTTCACCAAATGTTTAACCCTAAAATATAGATTAAATAATTTAGGGTTAAAGGGTATAGAGATAGCCCAGAGCACAAGGGTGGTAAACTATTAATTTACAAACTCAGATAAACAATATTATAAATTTATATACTGAGATATCTTAAAAATAGAAAGTAAAACTATGTTAGATATTGTAATGACAATGAAAAAAAATACTTAGTTGGTTTTGATGATAATATATATTTGGATCTAGAACATGAAGGAATCAAATCAAAAGTAGAATTTGGGACCATCATCAAATTCTAGATTAAACACATCTATAATATTATACACTTACATCAACCTCAAAGGTTGTGTAAACACTTATATATAACTTGGATGTAGGTGTCCAATACAAAATACCTAATGGATCTAGATGTGATCACTTATAATGTTATGGGTTCTATGCCATCTTCACTCTGGTGTGCTCATATCTGGATCATGGACTGTTGCTTCTCATCAAATGGAAAAACCTACCTCTTCATCTTCATAGTGACTATTGGAAAATGGGTTAGTGGGATCAATGCATCAATATAACCCAAATACCCTTTTGTTAATGGGTTTTGTCTACATAGTCACTACTCCAAAGTGGGCCTCATACTCATGTGGTTCTCCCCTATGTTTGGGCTTATGTGTGCATAAAGATACAATATGTGATAAGCAAGTACAATAATGACCTATCTTGTAACTTGTAAAATATGGATCTTGGGGTGTTATTTCAGTAATTTATATTTGAAAATGTGTTGTCCTTATGAATGATATGGAAATAAGGGAAAATAGGAAAGTTTTGCTCACTTGAATGCTTTTGATAAGTTACCTTTTGAGTTGTTTGGTCTTTACTAGCTCTGGAATGATTGAGGGTTAATATTGTATATTGTAAACACTATTTTTGAATTATATATCCCCTCCATCTTGTACATGTAACAAATACATATCAAGGATATACCTTTAGCTTCTAGAACTTTTTTATTATTGGAAGGCTTGCATACACTATCTCTATGTGCCTAATTATTTATCTCTAAGTTTGACCAATGTTATTATGATACCCCAGGCCTTCTATCTTGCCTAGAATGCTATAAACCTACTTATCTCCCACCTCTATAATTTTTGGACCTATAATTTCTTTTCTACTTCTTGGACACTTACATCCTAGTTAGACACATACGTTATTATAAGTGTCCTATTCTAACGCAAGTGTCTAGTGCCCCAAAATCATACAATTTATAAATTAAATGTATTCTTATGGTTGGATTAAGTGCTTTAATGCAATATATTCTCTAAAAATATTGGTACAAATATAAGATCAATCCTCATTCATTTATCATCTATCATAGACCAAAAAAATCACAAGGTAACTTACCAAAAATATTCAATCAAGCACTCAAGTGAACAAAGATTCTCTATTTAATCCTATTTCCATATTAGTCATAGGGACATCACACCTAGAGGTCTAAATTACTAAAAGAGTAAACTAAGATCCATATTTTCCAAGTTACAAGTTAGGTCATTATTGTACTTGCTTATCACACATTACATAATTCACACATAAACTAACATGTAGGGGATAAATACATAAGTTTAAGGCCCTTTTCAGAGTATTGGTTATGTAGATAGCACTCATTTATAAAGGGGTATTTTGGGTATCTCGACACTATGTACCCACTAAACCATTTTTTCCATAACCACTATCAAGATGAAGAACTAGGGTTTTTATCATTTGACAAGGAGTGACAGTGCATGACCTAGATCTAAATGCACCATAACAAATATGACATATAACTCATAAGCATTTAGGTGGTTGCATCTAGTTTCAATAGGTATTTTGTATTGTACACTTGTGTCTAATCTAGACAAAAGCATCGATGTAATTTTCCTAGGTTGATGCAAGTGCTTGTGGTTACAAAGGTATAATTTCCATAATCAAGTGAATGATCTAGAATTCAGATCTAATTTATTTTCTTCCTGTTAAAGATCTAAATCTATGTTAGCATCAGAACCAAAAAAATATCATGTTTTCATTATCATTGTAATATTTAGCATAGTTCTACTTTCTATTTTTAGCATATCTTAGCACAATAAATTTAGTATATATTTTATTTGAGTTTTGAAATTGATTAGCTTGCTTTAAAGATAGTCTACCATCCTTATGCCCTAGGCTATATTTAACCCCTTTAACCTTAGATTCTCTCAATATAGATTTTAGGGTTAAACATTTGGTGAACCCAATTTTTGTGAATGTAAAAAAATTACAATTCCTATGGTTTCAAATTTTTGTTCAAATTCTTTAATTTTTCATTTATACGTAATGGAAAATAGTAATAAAAAAACCTGATTTCAAATGGAAGATAAAGAACAATTGATCACTCATCTCAATAATAACAAGGGCTTAATGGATGCATTTTTGTATGTTACAAGAGATGTAATCAGTAAGTATGATAAGGCTAAGGCTTCCTCACCTAGTGATGGTGAGTCCTTAAAGGGTACTAGAACTGATTCCATACCAACCAACCTCCCTACATCTAGTGGAGGCATGGATTATCTCTTCCAACCTTTGTTTCCTGAGACTACTATTGATACATTTACCATGAAGTCACCAAATGCTTCAACTAAAATACCAATTTCACTGCCTATTACTACTCAAACCATGTTTACTTCCCCTTTGGTGATTACTAAGCTTGCTCATTTAAATCCCCATGAGTATACAATGCAAACTCTTCTTCAAGTTATAAATACCTTAGAGGAAAAGGTCATAAATATTAAACACAAGGCTTTAAAGTCTCCTCATGCCATTGAATTAAAAGATGTGCTACATAATCATCTTGAATATGATATATATTTGCACCCTTTATTAACTAGTATTGTTGTACCTAAGTTAATATTTTATAATGGCAAGGGTGATCATGAACAACATCTTCAATATTTTTATGTAGCATGCCTTGATTATGCCTCTAATGATAAAACTTTGACCAAATTATTTCCAAGGAGCTTACATGATTATGCATTAAGGTGGTTTTATGATTTACCAATCTGATTAGTAACTACATTCAATCCCCTTGCAAATCAATTTTTGCAACACTTCTCTATTAACATTATGAAAAATGTTTCCTATGCCCAAATTGCAAACATCAAACAAGGAACCAATGAACCTATTAATGAGTATATCTAAAGGTACAAGACAATGTTGGTTAAAATGACCAATCCTATGGTAGATAAAGAGTTTTAAGATATTTTAAAGCAAGTTTTACTTGATCCTTTACATGAGTCCATTATTTTCAAAAAATTTAAATCTTTTGATGACTTATTCCATGTTATTTAGGATTATAAAATGAAACTTATCTCATTGAACAAACTTAAGTATGCAACAAACGCACTGACTACATCTACATTTAATACCGAGTTTATTATCAAACCAAGTTATAAGTTCAAACCTCTTGATCTTAAAAAGGAAACAACCACCATTGTTAATGCAATGTCATAATAACATAATCAGCTTGTGTTATCTAATACACCACATAAATAGTTTTCATGCTTACCTGAGTCCCCCACTTCATTACTCATATAGCTTGTAGGGTTCCATCTTATATCTCTCCCTTCTCCTATAGAGGTTGATATGAATAGACTTATACCCAAAGGATATGATGTGAATGCTTATTGTGACTACCACTAAGGCCTTGCACATTCTATGAACATATGTTTTATCTTGAAGCTTAAGATCCAAGACCTCATCGATTACTATAATTTTACATTTGATTATCCTTCAAAGGAATCAGGTTCATAACTTGGTGATCATAAGAAATAGAAAATATTTAACAATCCTTTGCAAGATAATTTAAATAAAGGTTTAGAATTATAAATGGCATATAATGTGCATCCTCCTCCATCTCATTATGAGTACCCACTAGATGGGATTATTGGTTTATATACATGGAATATAACTCTTATGGTTTAGATAGCTTTTATTACTTTTGAAGACAATGAGATTAGGGATGATGACTTAGATCTTCATTCCTTATTCATTCGAGCATACCTTGATTACTAGCCTAGAAACAATGTTATGGTTGATAATGGTGAAAGAGATCATGTTTATACCATGACATTACTTATGCATTTGGGTTATACAAATCATGATTTGAATCTTTCAACTAGATCAATTAGAGCATTTTATGGGACCTCACAATAGGTTCTTGGTGAGAATGACTTACCTTTATAGGTGGGTCCCACACATATGGTTACTACCTTCTCAGTTAAACCTTCCACAAGTGCCTTTGACATGTTATTAAGATGACCTTGGATACATACACTTAAATTAGTACCTTCTACAATGTATGGGTGTATTAAATATAATCAAGATAATCAAGTAATTATATTTGCTAAAATTACATATGAACTTCCTCTTGAACAATAGAAATTTATACCTAGGTATTTAATTATCAAACCTCCTAAGGTTAATCCTTTTCAAAAGGGTAAGCAACATTCAATCCCCTTTCCTAGGAGACCAATAATTAAGAGACCATTGCATTAGATATCCATAGTGCATTTCATAGAATCCTCATCTACTACACACCATATTCAGATATCCAGATCACCTACACATGTTCCTATTATTTTTTTTCAAAATATACCATAGACATTTTAGTGATGGTTTATACAAACCTATATTCCTATTATTTATTCATGATCATAGAGTCTTATTATACATATGCAAATCATCGCAGATACTATAGTGATAAATATTGCACCTATACATGTTCATTGGAAGTACCACTAGTTTATTTCACTAGTTTCATGATGGGGAGATACCTATGAGTATCCATTGGATGAGATCATAAGGTAGCTTATTTGTTTCAAACATTCCAAAAATACCAAAAAAATTTAAAACTTCAAAAATTTGAAAATATTTTCAGCATTTACATATTCTATTAGTTCCTTGACATTTAGGTTATTAGTTTTGCATTAGTGGATAACATATCATTTATTTATAAATATATGTGTTTCATGTATCTTTTGAGTGTTGTAAAAGAATACACAGATACCTGATCTATGCACTTTCAAATGTTGGGCCTTTCTTTTAATCATGTCATGTGGACATTGGGGGCATCCTCTTCTTTAATATTGATACATCTTGGTTATATCATGCTTTGGTCATTTTACATTATAAAGTTTGAGATTATGTACTTACACATGCATTTATCAATGCTTATATATTTGGTAGTGTACTTGTGTAATCACCTCAAAGTGGTATTTAGAAACTAAGAGTGTCACTTGAGTTAGCTTGTTCTTAGTTTAGCACTAGACCTATCATAGAGCCTTAGAGACACTTTTTAGTCATTATGCAAACCATATACATCTATAATCAGCTAAAACATAGTCCTATGACAAATTTATCAGATACCAATCCAACTTTCTTAGTAGTCTTCCAAGTGGACATTAATGCCACATTTTAGACACTATAACCACATGGCACTAGTGTCCCCATCTAAGTATTATACTATCCTTAGCCTTAACTCTCCCAAATAGATAATTTTTCAAATGCATACCCCTCTTATGGTTATCATAACCTCATTTATTATCTACATAAGCCACAAATCTCTATGAATGCAAGTCTATTTGACCCTTATTGATTAGATGGAAAATAGATGCAAAAGCACATTCAAACAAAAGAAAATTTGAGCAAAAGTAAGGTAGTTGATCCCTATTCTACCCTACTTATGCATACTACCATATACATTAGCCCTAAGCCCAATTTTTAAAGATTTCAAATCTCAAGCACTTTCAAGGCATCCAAGTCCACTCTCATTCTAGCATTCACTTGCACTTGCATCAAATACTAGGTGGGAGAACTACATCAAGCTTGATCCCTCTTCAGAGTATTGGTATAACTCTCATGTTTATAACTCTCTTCACAGTGGGGTATTAAGGATGTCAAGCTTATCCTACTAACAAACACACAATTATTTCACATGACATACTTGCAAGGAGAATTAGGGTTTAAACACTAAATCATATTTTTTGTGCACAACATAGAGTTCTAGATTTCATGAGTGTAAGAATAGGGCCTAAAAACATAGGTGTAAGTGCTCATAGAAAATAAGAATAGTATTGCAAAGAGGGCACTAGTGCCACTTTGAGGACACTATAATAGTATGGTGCTAATATATAGGTGGGGCACTACTATCAAGTGAGAAAATAGATCTTGGGACCCTATTGACAATGCTTAGAACTATCCAGAACTCAGTTTTTAGAACTCACATCATCCATGACAGTCACTTCCCAGAGAAGTCTCTATTTAAGCATATTTATTACTATTTTTATAAATTCAAAGAAGGTAAAAATCCATAATAAATTAGTGCTTAATCATTGCATATTATTTAATTGATTTATACATCTCATCTCTTTAATCTAACATAGGATTACATTTGTAAAACCCTAAAAGGTTAAATCATTTTTGTAATAAATTAGGGCTGCATACTTCTAATTTTTTTTTTCTCTTTTTAGATATCCTAGCTAAGTTAAAATCAATTTCATATTAGGGTTTCAATTTATTTTAAATTTAATTTATATTTTTACACAACCCTAGTTCAATAAAACCCTAACCCTAGACACACTTAGGGTTTGTATATATATATATATATATATATATATATATATATATATATATACACACTCAAATTTTAGATTAATATATATTATGATTTTTATTTCATATAATCATGATCATAATGACAAAATAAATTAATCACTTTTTATTGCAAAGTTTCATACTTTCATTTACATGCTTATTCCCTTTAATTCATAATGAATTTAGAAAAGACATAAACACATGTATAGATGATGTTTTATATTAATTGTAATATATGTCATATCTCATAGCATGTTATCTTTCTCCTATATGGAATTCCATTAACAAGTAAACCCATACACATAGAGGATTTAACACATAAGCTAAAAACTGTGTTTCAAGTTTCAATGTCATATCTTATGCACAAGAAAGATTCTCCTTATCCTCCTTATCTCCATTAGGGTGATATATACTTTCCCTCTAACTAGGTCCATGATATCATTCCTCCATAAGATGAAATAATGTCACTATATCCCATACTCAACCTATTCACACCTCTTCCCTACAGGGTGTGTGCCTACATGTTCAATAAAAAATAAATAGGGTTTGTACTTGTGAGACTCTATGTGATCAAATTATTAGTATGAGCAAGATAATTTCAGGTTTACAAAATTAGAATAAAATATTACAACATTGGAAAATTAATTTATAAGACAAAGGCCTCTAGGGCATAATAGTTTAAATCATGTATATGCATCTTCACCTAGTCAATTTGTGGAAAATAAGGTTAAATATCTAAATCATAAATCACAACAAAGTACATCTACAACTAGTGATTTAAAAAGCATTAAAAGTTCAAATAAGAGTTCAACTAAGATACTAAGGGACATGATTAATGCTAAGTTGATCAACCTACCTCCTCTACACCCAATGAAGAGATCCAAATATTTTTATGCATATCATAGAATGCATGGACATCACATAGATTCATGTTTAAAATTAGAAAGGAAAATACAACATATAATGGATATAGATGATTCACACAGTGACACATGATCTACATAACATGCAATGGCACATCTACCAATTTTAAAAAGGGATACATTTAGAAACTATACAAAAATGGGTACCAAAACATAACTTAGAATAACAAAAAGTTTAAAAAACATAATTAGATCAAGAAATAATACAACAAGCATAGATAAAACAAGAAAATCTACCTCTCCAAAACGAGGCTTAAAATTCAATATGGTATGAATTTGGTCAAAATTATCTACAATAATATGATTTTCATGGTCAAGGTTTGGGCAAATAGGCCCAAGGCATCACTTCTCCTATTATTGCAGTTGATAATATTGGTCAACAAGGTTTGGGGTTTATCTAAAATCCTAAGGCACATCATTCTCAAACATATTTTATCAAGGACAAACATCCGAATACATAGGAAATGTTACATAAAGAGTAATATCTTAAGTTGTAAAGTCAATATCATGCTACACAAATAAGCATTCTCAAAATAGGTTTTCTAGCAAGAACTCCTCCATAACATCATATGTCTACAATAAGCATAGTTTTAAATGGAAAAATCACAATTAATATGCCAAAGCACAATTCAAAATGGTCAACTCCACAGTATGAGATAGTTCCCTCCAACACACCAGGTTACTATGATTTTGATGATGAACACTACTTAGATTACCACTGTAACAACATTCAAATACAACATAAAAATCACACTACATGAGAGATTCGTGTTCCTCTTTTTGACACAGGCCACAATGATAGTGATTCTCCTATGAGATTCATTGGTTAGTAGGGTTCCTACTCTTGTACATACTTATTTCTCTCTCTCACTCCTTGTACATAGTTTATTTTCATTTGCTTGTACATAGATTATATCCAAAAAACACAAAAACATTTTAACATGTCAAAATATAAAAACTTTTAAATATTACTCAAAAAACACAAAATTTATAGATCATATGCATTGTTATGTTTGCATTTTTATTACTTGCCAAATATTACATAGTGATAGCTATCTTAGTATAGTCAATTTTTTCATACACATATGCTTCATTAGTTCTTGTTGAGTGCTTGCAGATTACATACAGGACCCTAGTCCACTACACTAATCTAGAATTTCTATCATCTACCCACTGGGGCATGTGCATTGATCTAGTTCTATACATTTGATATGATTGCCCACTCAGAGGCATCTCATACACAATTATTACTACTAAGTTCTATCTTTACATTATTATACATTCCAATTTATGCATTGATATATCTTGATGTTGATCATTACTACTCATTGCTTAGATTTTTTACCAATTATCACTAGTTAGACTCAGTATATATATCCTAGCATCTACATATATTTTTACTACATAGTTATACATGCTTTCATTTCTATTTTTCCTAGATTAGATTTCATTGTGTTTCCTATGCTTCTTCTATCTTTGAGGGAATTTGAATAGGCTATTATTCTTTGGTTCTATGCCACTTTTCTATTTGTATGCCTTGGACATGTGCCCATGTCTTTTATGCGTGCCTTTCTACTTATATATGCAGACATTTGAATATGTCATTCTATATGGTTCTAAGCCAAATTGATTTTTGCTTGCGTATGTGGACATTTGAATATGTCCTTATATGTCTACATTCTTAGATTTACTGACATGTGCCCATGTCCCTTGTATTGTATCCCCTTGGCCTATGTTTATGTGCCTCATGTGATTTTATATATGATTGTATGTATGATTTTACACCATGACACTTATATTTTCTTGTACACACCAGTTTTTGATGTGACGAGGGATCTCATGCATCTACCCTTCTTACTTAGGTGATGGACATCATGCCTCATTCTTCTAGGGAGTTACTAGGATTTACTATTATAAACATTGATTACATATATCTTGACACCCTTGGGCATTGCTAAATTACAACATACATCTTACATTACCTACTTATACTTAGATCCATTTACATTATGATGTTATGTTTGTACATTGTATTGGACTATCATATATATGCTCTAGCTAACACATTTTGAAGAGATACTTATTATGAGGAATGTTCTTACATAGGTTGCATAACTACCCTAAAAAGAGGGGGAATTCATAGCTATTTTTTAAAGAGACGAGGCTCCTAATTTTCTATTCACAAATAAATTTTAGTACATAGGCTCAGTTTCAAAAATTAGACATAGGGTAGACATAAAAAAAAATAGAGACTTAAGCAATAGTTCAGATCACCTAGATTTTATAATAGGTAGATATTAGCACCCATATTGATACACTAGTGCCACAGGGCACTACTATCCACTATAAGGAACTATTGTTCAGTATCCCTAGATTCTAGATAGTCTAAATTATTTAGACTAGTACATCATGTACAATACAAATTTTCATAGATATAGTCACATGTTTGATAGTTATGTTTAGATTATGCTTGGATTCATTCATTGCAACTCAGATTCATATTAGTTGATTAGATTTAGGGGAATCATATGTGACATGATCACTCTTACTTTTAGTTTAGATGCACAGATTCAGTTATTACATACCCATTTAAAATTTAGTATACTCAAATAATAGATTGGGGGCATGTGCACAGCACATAGTTTACACATACTCAACTACACACAAGTTGATCAGATGGAATGGAAAACACCATGTCATTATCTACAATGTATACACTTGCTATCACATTCTAAGTTGTCACTAGATTCATCCCTTACTCCATCTGTAGTTGTTGGCATTCTTGAATGGCCCATAACTACCTAATATACCCAAGTGGTTACAGAGCCGACATACACAATTAGCTTTACTCAGTTAAATAATTTTATCACTTTACATAGTTTAGTTAGAGATGCATCTATTTCACATGGGTAGGCAATGATGGAGTCATGTCCTATTTGAGTTATTGAGCCACCCACATGAGAGGGTTATACACCCTTATAATCTTATCCAAGATATTTACATATCAGGATCCACTGAGTAAGGGTGGGAAATGATGGAGTCAAAACTATATTGAGTTCTTGATCTAACCATATGAGGATTGAGCAAGCTATTATCTCAATCCAAGATATTCAATGATATCATCACTAGGTAATTGTTTTGGATCATGTTTCACATGGGTAGGCAATGATGGAGTCATGTCCTATTTGAGTTCTTGAGCCACCCACATGAGAGGGTTATACACCCTTATAATCTTATCCAAGTTATTTATAGATCAGGATCCACTAAGTAGGGGTGGGCAATGATGGAGTCAAAACTATATTGAGTTCTTGATTAACCATATGAGGATTGAGCAAGCTATTATCTCAGTCCAAGATATTCAATGATATCATCACTAGGTAATTGTTTTGGATCATGTTTCACATATGCAGGCTCAAATTCAAATACTCAGACTTAGCTACATGGGATTCACTTCTAAGGTAAATCTAGGTACACTTATTTTTCCACTATATTAGTCATTTCACTTTGTTGAAATATTATCATAAAGCGGGGGAATGTAATCACCTAAAAGTGGTATTTGGATGCTAAGAGTGTCGCTTCAGTTATCCTATTCCTAACTTATCCCTAAACCTATTTCAGAACCTTAGAGACACTTTTTTAGTCATTATGTAGATCAATACATCTACAATCAGCCAAAACATAGTCCTAGGATAGCTTTCTCAAATCACAACCCAACATTCTCAGAAGTCTACCAAGTGGACATTAATGCCACATTTGGGACACAACCACATAGCTCTAGTGTCTCTAACTGGATGCTACTTTCCTTATACCTAACTATTTTGAATGGATACTTTTTCAAATGTGTGCGCCTACTAAATTTAGCCTAAGCACATTTTATTGTATAATCTACATATCTCTATAAATACAAGTCTATTTGACCCTTATTGACTAGCTGGAAAATAGATGCAAAAGCATGTTCAAACAAAAGACAAGTTGATCCCTATTCTACCCTACTTATGCATATTACCATATAAAATAAACCTAATCCTAATTTTCAAAGATTTCAAAGCTCAAGTACATTCAAGGCATCCAAGTTCACTCTCATTCTAGCATTCACTTGCACTTGCATCAAGCACTGGGTGGGATAACTACATCGGGTTTGTTCCCTCTTCAGAATATTGGTATGTAGGCAACTCTATTCACAACAAGGTGTTGAGGATGCCCAACCCATCCTACTAATAAACAAACAATTATTTATCATGCCATACTTGTAAAGAGGATTAGGGTTTGTACACTAAATCAAGTTTTTTAGGCATAACATAGAGTTATAAATTTCATGCACATAGGAATAGGGCCTAAAAACACAAGTGCAGGTGCTCTTAAAAAATAGTAATAATCTTGAAAAGATGACACTAGCACCAATTTGAGGACACAGTAGTAGAATGATGCTATTGTCTATGTGGGGCACTACTGTCTAGTGAGAAAAAAAAATCTTGTGACCCAATTGATGACACTTAGAACTATCTAGAACTTAGTTTTTAAGACCTAGATCATCTGTGATAGTCACTTTATAAATAAGTATCTATTTAAGAATATTTATTAATATTTTTATAAGGTCAAATAAGGTTAAAATACATAAAAAATCAGTGCTTAATCATGACATATTATTTAATTGATTTATATATCTCAACCTTTTAATCTAACATATGATTTACATAGTTAAACTATATAAGGTTAAATCAACTTGATATTTTACGTACTTAACATTTTTTGATAACACATATGATCCATGGACTAGTATGTTATGTTTATATTGGTTTCTTATGCTTTCATTCATTCACTTCCTTGAGTGTCTTGCCTTGCTATTGTTTTTATTATTTGAGCATTTGAATATGCTCCATTGTTTATGCCCCCCATGATTTTTTTTGCCTCTTTGACATTTGAATATGTCATTGATTATTGTATGGATGCTTGAATATTCCATTCTTGCTTTTGTGTACATTGGACTAAGTCATATTCCTTCAATTGTGTGGCATTTAAACATGCCCCTTATTTGATGTCTCCTTAGAACATTACCTTTTGATTTGATTTTGAGTGATCTTGTCTGTGTGCTTGATTTATTATTGAGCTTGTACTATTACTATCTATATGTTATCATTATTTACATCATGCATCTTAGGTTTTGGTGTGATTACATTCTTCATTCTTCAGTGATATATCTACTTAGACATGTTCCTTCTATATACTGCTTAGTTCATACACATATTATATAATTATCTTATCTTTTGAGTTAAGGTGACTACTTGTTTCTATTTACCCTCACCTCAAAAGGGGGCACATATTAATGTAGACACCCCATTATAGCCACTACTAGATTCTATCTGGACTTCAGATTGATTTCTACCAAATAGTGCAAATTAAGCCTTGGAAGTGCTTAATATTTTAATTTCATTTGCACATTAGACATTAGTGCTTAGAATCATGTCGAGGCATCCCTATTTGGGGTAATATCCTATATGAAATAGTAACCTCTCAAAGATTTATCTCTAGTCACCTTGTGACCTAACAATGTGATAGTTTGGCCTTTGGACCCATTAAGTGGGGCACTTGAACAATTCTTAAGTATAAAAAAGATAAGTAGAATGAATTAAATAATCAAACTAAATTAAATGCTTAAGTGGAATTTTTATGTGTAATTATTAAAATTGTTTTTTCAAAAAAGAATTTTCAATAAAGATGAGGTCATGATGACATCATTATCCTCAAAGTCAAAGAATTGAAAATATCTCCCTAAATGCCTTAAATTCAAAAATAGAGAGCCATGCCTGATAAATAGGATCTCTATCAAAAATATTAAATGCACATTCCCTCCTTAACTCAACTAGGTTTAGTTTGAACTCAAGTTTAGTTAACTATAACCTAACTACACTTGGGTTAGAGTTAGTTTTGGAGGATTTACATACAAGGCCTCACCCATTGATCCATAATATTGAGTAGTGTAATGTTATTATGTAGGATTTCCCTCAAAGCTCTCTTGATGTAAAGTTACCATGCTCATTTTCTAATTGAAGCCAAGCCAACATTACCAAGGTGACAAGGGAAGGTAGAGCAAGGAGCTTCATTACCAAATATTTATTGATCACACAACTGAGCACATCAACTCATTACCAACCCATAACACTCGGTCTAATTATTTTGATTTTATTTGTTAGTTACTTGTGTATTTCACTAGCTCCTTGAGTGTCTTGGATATATGTGTAAGATTTTTATTATGTTTTATTTGATTTCTTTCATACTAACACAATATTAATCTCACCTCTACGTATTTCTATTGATCACATAATGACATGTCTAGTGGGACACACACCACACAAAGTTTTTCATATGGACATTTAGAATCTCTTACTAAAATTAATTTTTTTATTTAATGACCAAAGAAGTGAAAAATTGAAGTTCATGGACGAGATGCAGGAAGATGTGATTTTGCACTTGTAACATGCAGTTTTGCACTGTAGAAGTGTGGGATTACAGATGCAGTTTTACATGCTAGATGTGGTTTTACACTTAAAAGGTGTGATATTACGTCATTAGGGTCTTTTATACCTACAAAATGTGATTTTATAATTGGTAAGTATAGTATTGCATTCGCAATTGAAGGTATTTCACTAGTAATGTATAGTTTTTCATTGTCAAAGTTTATTTTAGTTGTAAATGCAATATTACAACTAGGACATGTGATTTTGCACTCTTAATATATGGTATTTCATTAATAACATGTATTTTTGTATTGAAAAAGTCTATTTTGTAGGGTATAATTAGTTTTTTACTTTGGAGATGCGTTATTGCACTGCATAAGTGTGGTTTTGCACTGTGTAGGTGCACTTTTGCATGAAATGCAATTTTGCATTGTGTAAGTGCAGTTTTGTAGGGACATGTGGTTTTGTACTTTGGATAAATGGTATTTAACTATGTGAAAAAGAAATGAAATCTGAGAGCTCAATTATAATTGTTATTTGCTCACTTGTTTTTGGGCTTCTAAGCAAGAAAACCCCTAATGATTTTTGCAGGACCCAAGATCAAGAAAGGAGATTTTTAGCACATTAAATATTCAAATCACATTTACATTTAGTACTTAAATATCACTTAATCACTTTGTTTTTATTTTTCAAATTTCAAAAATACAAAATAAATCCAAGGGGATAAATTTCACTTTACACTTCACTTAGTGCTTTAAAAAATACACAAATCTCAAATTAACTGCTCTTAAGTGATTTTTTGTATATTATTTTTTGTTTGTTTATGTTTTTTAACAAACTGGACTTAGTGAATATGTTCCCCCCATCCTAATTAGGTAACTCAAGTGACCAAAAATGATTCATTCATTACCTTGTCACTTTAGTCCAAAGCTTAAAAAGAATGTTTTTTATGCTCTCCTCAAGTTTTCATAACTTGGGTAATCTAAAAATGACCTTTAAATTCCTTCTAATTTTATTTCCTTCATGCACTTAGCTTGTGGGTAGGATTTCATCACCTCCCCATAAGTTATTTAGGGAAGAATTGACCCAAGATTTCATCTCTAAACATCATTTTAACCCCACACCATGGTTGGGTATACAAATTGAGGGTGAGTTGTTGGGATGTTATTTTAAGTGGTTAAACTAATTTCATTAACAATATCTACCTCAGAACAATGACCTAATCTAGACATTGAACTACACTGAGCAATTTGATATATGTACTGATTATAAAAAGGATAAGACCTTTTAAAAAAAGATGATTATCTTGGATCCAAATGATATGTTGTGCCCTAGTGTTAACCACACATATGTGAAAATATAAAATGTGATAAACTTATAGTTTTTAGATAAACCCCACTCGCGACAAAAATATTATCAATGTAGGGTGAGTAGCTTGAAGTTCCATGTCACCGTAAGGATTTTTGAGATAAGAGGGGGCCTAAAAAACTACTTTTCATGTGCATCTAAATTTATTAGATTAAAAAATTATTTACTATTAAGAGGAGTATATCGATAGAATTTGACACTATGAAGCAACCTTGTCAATTTTTAGGGATAAGATGATACACTTAAGTTTTTTTTGTGTCTATTTATTTTATTTGGATTATTTGAGTCTAAAAATATTTTTGTTTGTTAAAAACACATCAAAACAAGTCATGTTTATACACCCCTTTTAGCATAAAAGAGGTGTTATGCTATTTGTTTGATACCACACTTTACCTTAGACATTTTCAAAAACATTTATGTGTGTGTGTCACTTGTTTGAAAGGGGCATCGTTATGCTACCCATTTCATCCTAATTTTTTTACCATAGAGTTTTGAAATAAATACCATTGTCATACCTTTTGAGCAAGATAGTGTTGTTATGCTGCTCATAATATTTCAAAACCTTTGTCGTGTGCCAAATCGATTTTGAAACCATGTATGCATTTTGGTCTATAATTGGTATTATTATGATATTCATTTTGTTATAGAATGCTATCAATTTGAGAAACCAAGTCTTCTAAACTAAGTTCAAAATTGGTCTTGTGAAGTTCAGATTCAAATGTTGGGTAGTTTATGTATTTTTGTTGCTCAATTTTGGCTTAGATATTTACTTCTCACTTTTGGATTGTGCAACTTGGACTAATTCCTTGCTTGCTTTGAAGATATTTTGTGCCTAGATTTTAGAAGTGGTCTTTTCCATGTGCCTTATGTCTATTTTTGTTGCTTAGGACTAAGGTTGAAAATATATTTTTAAGTACAACCTTAAGCATGATTGGTTTACATTTGAGTCTTGCTTATTACTTGGTATTGAATGTTTTACTTGTCATGCTTATTTTTGCTTACTTGTGATTGAATTTATAATTAGTTTTAAGTATATGCTTGAGGTCCAATGTATTTTACCAATGGTCAAGTTTATGTTTGAATCTATATGTCTAGTTTGAGTCCAAGTGTTTCAAATTGTTAGAATAATTACCTTGAAAGTTCTACCTTGACCAAGTTTGTTTCCAATTCTAGCCTTGTGTCATGTTCTCAAAGACCTAGCATTTGCCTATTATATTAGACCTTGTGTGTTTTCAAATCTAGATTTTTGACGTGTTTTCAAAGACCTAGAATTTACCTTTGATTTTAGACCTAGTGTATTTTCAAGTCTAGATTTATGTCGTATTTCCAAAGACCTAACACTTGCTCTTTAAATTTTTAGATCTAGTGTATTTTTAAGTCTAGCTTTGTGTCATGTTCCCAAAGACCTAGCATTTAGATTAGTTTTTAGGTTTTATTAATGCCATTTTAAGCCTAGATTTGTGCCTTATTCCCAAAGACCTAGCACCATTTTATGTTTTTAGACCCCTATTAGAGTTGTTTGAAATACTTTGCCAGAAACTAGGATTTGGACTTACCATTCACTTGACCATTTATGTGTGAGACATAAGACATTAGACCTTGAGGAAATTTTAGAGAAAGCTTATCATTAAAAAATTTAGAGACTAATTCCATTCTAGGTGAAGTTTAGACCAAGTTTGCCTCTTAGACAATTTTTAGATGTACCAAGTTTAGACCATTTGTCATTTAGACCATGTTTTAAGAGTTTATAGAAATTTGGACCGTTCTTCATGAAATGTTAGTCATGGATTTGAATATGACTTTCTACACATGTATTAGAACCATGTACAATCTAGATTATGATAACATGGTCACAAATAATACCTTTATTCAAGACCCATATGGTGATGATGTACTTTGTGAGATGGATACATATCCTCTTTACACTACTCAATATGTGGAATAAAGTCAAGATATGTTAGAATATTACCTAGTTAATATACATCCGTATATAGGTCAAGAGCAAGAAAAAATAGCTCAATACCTTGCTAGTGTGCCATCTATCATTGAACAAGTTCAAAAATAGCCATACTATGTTACCATGTTGTTGAAATATGACCCATACTTGTTCGATCATCACTTGATTTAAAATATTAATGAGGTTTTAGTCAAATCCACGGAGGTAGGGACAGGTTTCCAGAATACTTCCCCCATGAAAACCTGCCTAGTCTAGTTAAAGTGCCATTAAATGTACCTTACACCCAAACTATTGAACATGCCTCTAATAGTTACCCTTAATCACTCATGTCAATTTAATACCAATATCTAAATATGTTTTAAAAAATAAATGGCCCCATGGAGGACCAATTCATAAAAATGCAACACACATATCATACCTATCTAAACCTAACACTAAATCTTAATGCCATAGCCATATTAAATTCTCTATTTATATAACTAACTCCTTTAACATGAGTGTCAATTTATTCAGTAGGCAAAGCTAATATGAGTGTAGACCTATTTTCCTAAAGTAATTCAGTAGGTGACATGTTTAATGTCCCTTTCATTAAGGAAGTAACAATGGCCTCTACTCAAGAAAATGTGCCAAATATAGTGGATACACACACATGTCATCCAATCTAGGCCAAGGTGAGGTAAATGCACCATCAAAGAACCCTTAACAATAAGTGCCTCTAGTCAATACCATGAGTGGTTCATAACAGTAAGGGGTGTGAATGATTGCTTCCCAACCACAATAGGTTACTCTCAATCCTCAACCAACTACTTCTTCAAATACACAATAATAGGGGATAATTAATCAAGTTCCAAATAATGTTTTGCCTCAACAAGTGACAAATTTTATCCTACCTCAACAGGTAATGACTAATATTCCATGACAATAAACATAGTCCAATTTACCATCACAATAGAGGTAGAATAATACCCCACCTCAACTGGTGGTATTAAATGTTCCACCTCAATAGGTAGTGGGTAATATACCTCAAAAGTCACATACCAATATACCCCAAAAATCACACACGTTATCTAATCAATGAAATATTTCTATTGGTAAAAGATAAATATCAAACACCCAACAAGCATCTAGTTTAAATCATGTGTTTATGCAAAAAAGAGGTGCTAATGTCCAATAAGTACCTATTAGGTAACCATTGTATTTTACTCATCAAGTACCACATATTGAAAGATAGGGCCTTAGTCAACATTAAGTTCCCTTTATTCTTCCAGGTTTGACTAGTCGACAACAAGTCCTTACTCAACCTCAGTAGGCACAATATATTCCATAAAGCCATATCCTTCCATCACAACCCCAATTAACTCAAATCCAAGGTCATACATTGAATCTAAACTAGAATACTTATCAATAATGTATGTAATATCAATACCCACATCCCAATCCATAGATGTATATTCCTGGTTGATTCACCCATAAAACTAACATTTCATAGCACTTAATACCTATATTATACCCCAGTTAAGGCAATCCACCTTTGACTATCAAGCCACAACCAAAACCAAGTGTACCATCAAGTTTCTTGGCCCAATAACTAAAACAAATGAAGGATGCAATTGGCACCATTCAAATAGGAAAGCTGACCAAGAAATTCAAATTGGATGATGTGTGTTCATTGCCATTTAACATGGAGTATCTTCAAATACCATTTTTTCTAGGTTATGAGCCACAAAATTTGACAAGTACAAGGGTAAAGGAGACCCTAAGGTGCATCTAACAAATTTGTTTGTCACTTTCCAACTAGTGGCTTATAGTGACACCTACCTACTCCTTTTGTTTCCTTAAAGTCTAGTTGGATAGGCTTTGGAGTGGTTTCTCAAGTTGCCAAAAAATTCAGTATCTAATTTTGATGATCTCTCGGACAAGTTTGTGTAACATTTCACTTACAATCTCAAACATGAGATTTCAATAGTAGATTAGAGTCAAGCTAAGCAGAAAGTCAGTGAAAAATTTTCAAACTACTTATAGAGATGGAGAGTACTTATTATTCATTTCACCCATAATTTACAAGATAAATAATTGGCCATTATGTTTACCAAAAAAATTAATAGTGAATATATTATCACTTGGAGCTTCAATATATGCACACATTCAAGGAGATTATTGAGAAGGGTTTATAGATTGAGAAGGCCCTTATCAACAAAGGGATTATCAAGTTGACCTCTTCAAACTAGAATCAGAGTCAAAACCAAAATGTAGGCCCAAATCAAAACCCTAGCCCATTCCAAGTGCAATCATTTGAACTAGCTCATGCTAATAAATATGAAAAATCCAAACCATATAACCACAAAAATAACATTTTTGGTAATGGAGTAAGTGAGTCGTGCCATGTCTAAATGGTGTAAACATCATCTACTCAACCTATGCCATAAATGTAGCTTATTTTACATTAACCAATCCAACAAGCACAACCTATGCCTAAACCTAGACCAACACCTTAAATACCCCAATCACCACCTTTGAAAACCCCTCTTCTAAGAAGAAGATCTACTCCTAGAGTCTTTAGTGACATTGACAAGCCCATTGAAGTAGTGTTTCACAAACTAGCCACGATGAATATGATTAGTTGGATGATTCCAAAGCACTATCTTGAGGGTATATCATACCCATAATGGTACAAATAGAATGAGTTCTATGAATACCATCATGTTCATGGACATTATATAAACCATTGTTTAGAATTAAAGCACCTTATTAAAAATATGTTGGAAAATGGGGAAATTCAATTGGATAATAGAGCATCTACTTCCAATCAAAACTTGTGTATCTACCAAAATATTTTTCCAAAACATAATAATACTAATAAAAAAACCACAAAGAAGACCACAACAACAATAACAACAACAACAATAACAATAACAATAATATCAACAATAACTATAATAACAATAATAATATCAACATAATGACATTGTCAACCAAATGAAATGAACCAAGGCTAAAATGACCCCAATAACTAATAGACTTACCAATCAGTTGCACATGACTACAATAAAGTTATAGGTTATATTGTAGGTGGGCATGTTTCTACCATTACCATAAATCCTAAACCAAATTCCAATAGATCAAGACCATTAACTAGCACTGCCAATCAACCTACCTATTCCAGTAATCATTCCTTGAGTTGTGATCATATCCAAGCACAATAATAACTAAGGATTACCATTTTAGGACCTTATGCTAATAACTCTTTATTTCCCTATGACCACAACTAAGTACACTAGAAATCAAGAATTATCCTCTCTAGCCCATCTCCATCATTTTCTAGTAGCAATTGTATTGTATCCAATCCATATTGCATAATCATTACTCAATGGTCTAAGATTACCATATAGGCCCATAACCACCTGCTAATGAACTGATCCAACCTAATATACTGACTAGAAATAAGCTAATTACCACTATTAAGGAATAGAGTTATGACATCGTGGAACAACTCCAAAAGAAACCCACACAAATATCTATTTTAGATTTGTTGTGCACATCTACCATCCAAAATAACATCCTTATAAAACTCCTAGGCCAATCCCATGTTCTAAATGACATAAATCCAGACAAATTCCAAGATTTGGTTGGACACCTAGCACCAAACCAACAATAGACCTTCAACTAAAGTGATATGCCATCCCTTGGCCCTCTCCATAAGAACTCATTATACATTGAATTTGTCATCATGTGACACAAAGTCAAATGTGTCCTCATAGATAATGGATCAGGCTTGAATATTATGTCTTTAAAGCTCATCAAGCATTTAGGATATACAATAGCCAACCTTTATTTAGAAACTATTACTATCAAAGCCTATGATAATGAAGAATAAGAATCATAAGGAACTATAGGTTTGATAGTGACCTTTGGGACTTTGACCTATGATACACTTTGTCATATGCTAGACCTAGACCTATCATACAATTTGCTTTTTGGTAGCCCATGGATACATGAAATTCATGAAATCCCCTCAACATTGCACTAGTGTATCAAGATTCCTCATTCAAGGATGGAGGTAAGTATTTATGGAGATTTATATCCATATGAACACTACAAGTATTTTGAGGCCGAACATGAAAGTTATAACTACTATTTTGGCCTAGACCTAGTACCAATGAAGGAAAAAGATAAATAAATACTTGTTTAATTACCAAAGGCCAATTTTTTAGACCTAGATAGCCTTACCTCATCTTCACATTCCCCTATTCTCAAAATGTCTAATCATATTACCATTTCAAACAATGGTTTAGTGGAGTATCTTACCCATTATATATTACATATTGCCAAGGTTCCACATAACCCTAAGTCCTATGGAAGACCTGAGCTAAGCTATCTTGCATGGAATGGCAATGAAAGGGAAAAGGCAAGCTTCATATCCCAATGCCTATTATTTTCATACTGGCCCCTAACCAAGAAGAGGATCCACGGGTCAATGATGTTTTTTGGTTATACAACAACAAATTGGCTGATTTATACTGTAGTCCAAAATATCCCATCCCTAATAGGATCATGGATAACCAAGCATATGAAGGCAAAGGCCTTAAGCTAAATTAGTGGGGTACTCTTTAGCCCATTTCTATGACCAAATACAAAATAACTATGGTCTTGGACTTAAAATGCCTGGGGGTAACCCCACGTATCTTATTCATGTTATAATGCCAACAACTAATGATGATGATGTTGACAATGAAGCAAGGTCAATCATAGAATTTATGAAGACCTTGTTGGTACCATCTTGTTTAACCCATATACCTATTGGCCATTTTTTGGCCCACATACCAATTTTTGCCCAAGTGTGAGAAGGTGGAATTTGAAACAAAAATGGCAAGTTTAGACAAATTTGGGTTCTTGAAAGTAGAAGTCTTCAGGATTTCAAAGTCACAAGACTTCAGGTTTCTATGGGCATAGTACAAATCAAGTTTTTAGAGGTGAATGACTTATTTTATTTTATAAGTTTCAAGTAATGACACATCAAAACCCTGATTTGGTCTTAGAAGTGCTTCTCAGGTTCTCAAAAAGACAAGTCTTCTCCAAGCATAAATCCAAATATCATTGACAAAATCTAAAGGTCGGTCACAAGTTTTTTGAAGGGTGACTACCCCTTCAGAAGGGACATTTCCATTTTACCCAGGAAATTTGTCATCAACAGTGGGGGCACTTACAAAAGTTTGTGTCCTTTGCAAAAAGCCTAGGTCTATTACTTAAGGGCTTGTTCACTTTTCTATAGGACCATTGTAATATTTCTGAAGGTCTCAAACAAAAATTCTGAAGGGTATGTTACCCTTCGAGAGGTGTCATTAACATAGTATGAAGGGTACTTTAGTTAGGAGACCCATGTAAATTGTTTGGGTAAATTAGGCTCGAGAAATTTGACCAAAAAAATTTGAAGGAAATTGTTCAAACAAATGATTGTAGATAAATTGTTTAAAAACAAAGGCCCAAAAAAATAAATAATCCATATAAGCAAGTTGAGAACAGTGATAAACCTGAAAAATGGGTTGAAAGTCATGAGAAGTCAAGGATAAGTTGCAAATAGTGTGAAGCTTGAAGGAGTAAAAATGGAAAGTTCTGAAAGGAAAATTATGGAATAGTCCACATAAAATAGAAAGGCACAGGAACATTAAGGTCAATGATCAGTGAATTTAAGGGGCTAATTGATCAAGGACAAGTAGCACAAGGGCATCCAACTAGTAAAATATTGATGGTTCATGAGATTCTAGGCTTAGTAGATCTATGGATGAGAAAAGGTCAAGTTTTCAAAGGGTCTTGGTGGGATTTTGATGGCCAATCAACAAAAATAGATGAGGATTTTACATTTCAAATCTGATGATGTGGTCAATAGCATATATGTAGGATGTGTAAGTGAAAAGAACATGCTATTTTTAATGCAAGGATCAACTCAATCATGCCAAGCGGAGACATCTAGCTATTCATGACACAGTTCCCTCAAAATCCACCCAAGGGTAACTTGAATGTAGGATGGGCTTGAAGAGATTGGAAATGACCTTGAACAACTCACTCCATGGTCAAAGAAGGATGATAGTGGTGGTTTTAGGAATTTATAGCTCCCCTCTTTCTATTTTATCATGCATTCCCTCTTCTTTTTTATCCATGCTTATATATATATATATATATATATATATATATATATATAGACTTTCAAGCCATTGTAAGGGTTCCCAATTTTTAGACTTTTTCATCTTTCTAGGAGATAGACATTCATTGAGCTACTGCAAAGTATGTTCCACTTGATTAGGATTGACCCTATGAAGTCTATTGTAAGAAATACCTCTTGATGTAATAAGATGATTTCTTTGCCTATCTCTTGTCATTGATTAGTGCTTTAGTATGTTTGTGCTTGGTGGATTCGTGAAGGAGATTCTTCTTAGTCTATCATCCTTCTACTTGCCTCTTTAATATATTTTCAAGTTCTTCCAAGTCTGGATTAGTGTTCTACCTAAACCTCTTCTAGTGTGTTAACTTGATCTTGAGATTGTGTAAGCCATAGTTATCTTATGACTGATCTAGTATGGGTTCAAGCATAGATGCGTGTTTATTTTACTTTGGTGCATCACCTAGCTAGCTTTCTTAGGAGACCTTACCCCCTATATAACCCTTTTCCCTATGAATAATTAGTTTATCTTTTAGTTTAGGTGAGCATCAAAGAGGAACTGGCCTATTCCAGAGCTTCAACCTCACTATAGGATACCCACAGCCTGAGGTTATTCCCATGCTTATAGTTGGAAGTGAGAGAGCCTGAAAAATTCTCTCACAAGGGTGCAATTTTGGCCTATAATAGTTTTTGGCATGCCTGGTGGGACCAAGGTCCAAAGTAGTAAAAGGATTTTTGGTGTTGTTCTTTTGTATATCAGCCTTTGGAGGCATTCAAAAAACATCAATGGTGACTTTGAGCATTTATCATCTAGATTAAAGAAACCCAAGCACCTAATCATCATTATCTGAAGAGGAAGATCTTGGTGTGTCTTTCCTTTGATCAAATTGTGGAAGCAAGCAGTTAGCACCAATGATGACTCCAAAGCATAGCTTCTGGCTATGATCAGACTAGGTATGTCTCATTATAGATTTTTAAATATCTCCTACACCTCATTCGATATATGAGGCCAATATGAATAGCTATGGTGGATATCCTTATTATCTCTCTCTTTATCAACAACCTTGGCAAGTTCTTCATAATCCATATGAGCTTCATCCACCCTATCAAGAACCCTATCAAAGCTATGAGGAACCTTGGCAAGTTCTTCATGATCCATTTATACAAGAATATTGCCCTAGTCCTTCTTATGGATAAAAAGCCTATCATAATGTTGCTCCTCATCTGCCCTATCATGATCCATCTTTACCAGTATTGAATCAAAATTTAATAAGCCCTAACAAGCATACTTTAGAAGTGTGTTCATAGAAATGTTATGGTCAAGATGTCCCTACTCACCAGATTCATTATGCAAGGGACTTATTGTAGTAAATAAAAGTAGAATGGGCCCTTGTTGAGAGAGAAAATTGGAACAGTATCATAGGTGACATGTTGGATATAGGTAGTTACATTCAGAGCATTGAGGACAAGCTGAAAGGACTTGAAGAACAACAGGGGAAACCTCACCAACTTTTTATTCCTACCTATGTGCCACCTCAGTCTTCTTATGTGCCATCCATTCCTCCTCAGTAGACCATTCCAAGTTCTTTATATGTTTCTTAGACTTAACCTTCCTAGAATTCAATTCAGGAGAACCACCAAAAAGAAAAAGGAATTATTGTGGAACAACCTACTATTGAGATTCAAGACACCTTTCTTCCTCAAGAAACCCTTATGAAGTCCTTCAAGGTTTCAAGCTAGAATCAAGTGGTGAATTCATGGGGTAAGCAAAATGAAACAAATCTATATTTGAGGATCTAAGTTAAGGAAGAATCTGAACCTCTAAAAACATCTCTCATCCCTCTTCAAGATCCCTCTTATGTTTTTGACCACCTTAAAGAAGAGCTATTTCAAGAGAATATAACGAAGCAAATCAAAGAGCTAGAGCTAAGGATAAAGAATCAAGAAGAGAAGCAAAATTAGAAGGTCAAAGGAGAACTTTTAGCTTTCCCATCTTGGAACCAAGTCATGCAGTCAAGTGAACCTAAAGCTACTTAGTCCCCACCCCTCCCTCCTCAACAATATAATTCTCTATCTTTTTCATCTTGGAAATCCATTCAAAGCAATATGAAAAAAGAGGAGGAGGTGGTGATTCCTAAAGTTAGACAAGAGACCTTACAACCTTCACTTATTTCCCCTCAAAAGACCAAAGCCTTTCCTTCATGGAGAGCCATCCAAAAACCAAAGAATCAGGAAGAGGAGGTGAAGGTGATCCAAGTAGAATAATTTTAAGAACCTATGGTAGCTTCCTTGAACCTTTCTCACCTTGTTGAGTATTTTAAAAGATATGTTATGCCACTCCTTGAGAAGGAGCCTCTTCTCTGTGAAGCAAACCAAGAAGATGCATCCAAAAGGCTGATAAAGAGGATGTCATGAGTAACTATGAGGAAACAATCACCATAGGGACCCCCCTTGTTGAAGAAAAGATCAACTCTACCTTCTTGAATGAAGGAAAGCTTATTGAAGACTCTTTTGAAATTGTACATAAATTAGAGTGCACCATTGAGGATTCAAAGCTACCACCTTATGAGGGGTTTGAGGCTGTCACTTCCTTGAATGAACTATCATGTTGTAAAAAGGGTGAGGAGATGAATGAAATCACTGATCAAACTAATGAACTTGTAGATTAGCCAGAGGCTACCAATCAGTCAAAGTCCTCATTTGAGGACTTATTTAAGATCTTTAGAGCTAGTTATGTTCTTCTCCAAGGAAATTATGACCTGGTTGCAGCTAAAGAGGGAAACCTTATCAAGCAAATAAAAGGGGATGGAGTGGGAAGCCTTTCAATTCTACCACCTCAAGAGTTTGTTGTAGATAGGGACTTGTTTCATATTTTTAGAATGGGCTATCAGTGCCTTGATGAGCCCAAAAAATATGAAATAAAGAACAAGCCCAGTCCTACTAAGGACACCATATAAATCAAAGAGGTATGCCATGTTGAACCACTATTGGAGGTTAAAGTTAAGGAGCCATATGAAGAATTTGAGACTATCTAGATTCACATATCTAACGTATTTAGAGTTGCTTAGTTCTCATTGGGTATGATGATAAAGAAGCTGACAGTTGCAACAAAGAAAAGGTAGGCGTCAAGACTAGGGGTCAAGAAGTTGTATGCCTTATCCAATTTCTTGTCTCATGATGTAAGAAGAGTATCAAACTTTCCTTTTGATCTAGGAAGAAAGATACACATAGTTTTAGGGTGTATATATTAGATTAGTCTTGTTCAAATTCCTCCAAGTGTTGTTTTAGGCATATTTGTTTGTTGTCCCTATTTCTAGGCTAGTTTCTTTTCAATAAGTTCCTTAGGCACTTTGTTTTGTTTTTTTCTTGTTACTTCAAGAAGAGGTTCTATAAAGGGTCAACCTTGTCGAACCAGAAAAGTGACTCCATGCCTAATGGACTAGACAAGGCAATATGAGTTGGGTTCTCAAGCATACCAGGCATACTTCCCTATGAGTTGCCAAAAATGTTGGCCATTTTTTGGCCCACATACAAATTTTTTCCCAAGTGTGAGAAGGTGGAATTTCAATCAAAAGTGGCAAGTTCAAACAACTTTAGGTTCTTAGAAGTAGAAGTCTTCAGGCTTTCAAAGTCACAAGACTTTGAGTTTCTAAGGGCATGATACAAATTAGGTTTTTGGAGGTGAATGACTCATTTTATTTTATAAGTTACAAGTAATGAGACATCAAAAGCCTGATTTGGTCTTAGAAGTGCTTCTCAAGTTCTCAAAAAGACAAGTCTTCTCCAAGCATAACTCCAAAGATCATTGAAATTTTTTGAAGGTTGCTCACAAGTTTTCCAAAAGGTCACTACCCATTCTGAAGGGACACTTCCATTTTACTCAAGAAAATTGTCATCGGTACTGGGGTCACTTACAAAAGTTTGGGTCTTTTGAAAAAAGCTTGGGTCCATTACTTAAGGGCCTGTTCACTTTTCCAGATGACCATTGCAATATTTCTCAAGGTCTTAATCAAAAATTTCAAAGGGTATGTTACCCTTCGAGAGGTGCCATTAACAATGTCTGAAGGGCACTTTAGTTAGGAGACCCAAGCAAATTATCTAGGTAAATTAGGCTCAAGAAATTTGACTCAAAAAAAATGTCAAAGGAAATTGTTTGAATAAATGACTACAGATAAATTGTTTGAAAACAAAGGCCCAAAAAAATAAGTAATCCATAGAAGCAAGTTGAAAGTAGTGATAAACCCAAGAAATGGGTTGAAAATCATGTGAAGTCAAGGATAAGTTGTAAGTAGTATGAAGCCTGAAGGAGTAAAAATGGAAATTTTTGGAAGGAAAATTATGGAATAGTCTAAAAAAATAGAAAGGCCCAAGAACATTATGGTCAATGGTCAATGAACTTAAGGGGCTAATAGATCGACAGTTCATGGGAGTCTACTCAACAGATCAATGGATGAGAAAAGGTCAAGCTTTCAAAGGGTCCTAGTGAGATTTCGATGGCCAATCAATAGAAAATGATGAGGATTTTTCCTTTCAACTCTGATGACATGATCAATAGCCTACACATAGGATACATAGGTGAAAAGAACATGCCATTTTTAATGTAGGGATTAACTCAATCGTGTCATGCAGAGACATCTAACTACCCATGACATGGCTCCCTCAAAATCCACCCAAAGGTGACTTTCATATAGGATGGGCTCGAAGAGATTAGTGATGACCTTGAATGACTCATTCCATGGTCAAAAAGGATGATGGTGGTTGTTGCAGGAATTTATGGCTCCCTTCTCTCCATTTTATCATGTGGTCCTTCTTCTCTTTTGTCCCTTCTTCTCTATATATGGGCATTCAAGCCATTATAGGGGTTCCTAATTTTTAAACTTTTTCATCTTTTTGGGAAACAAACATTTATTGAGATACTGCAAAGTATGCTCCACTTGACTAGGCTCAACCCTATCAAGTCTATTGTAAGAACTACCACTTGATGTAATAAGATGATTTCTTTGCCTATCTCTTGTCATTTATCAATGCCTTAGTATGTTTGTGCTTGGTATATTTGTGAAGGAGATTCTTCCTAGTCTATCAGCCTTCTGCTTGCCTCGTATAGGTCTAGATTAGTGTTTTCCCTGAACCTCTTCCAGTGTGTTAACTTGATCTCAAGATTATGTAAGTCATAGTTTTCTTATGACTGATCTAGTGTGGGTTCAAGCATATATGAGTGTTCATTTTACTTTAGTGCATCGCTTGATTATCTTTCTTAGGAGTCCTTACCCCCTTTCTAACCCTTTTCTCTATGAATCATTAGTTTATCTTTTAGTTTAGGCGAGCATCAAAGAGTAACTGACCTACTCTAGAGGTTCAACCTCTCTACAAGATACCCATAGCCTGAGTTTATTCCCATGCTTGTAGTTAGAAGTGAGAGAGCCTAAAAAACTCTCCCACAAGGGTGAAAATTTGGCCTATAATAATACCATTTACACCATTACACTAGTAATCTGACATTCCACACTTCCCCTCTATCATCCTCAACTTATAGATTGGGACCAAAAAGAATCCATAGTACCTTTAAATGAGTTAGAAAATGATGAGGTCTTTTTGTGATTTTTAGGCCTAGGAGACAATGTTATTTTTGGAAATCACAAACAAGGGTTCTCTATCAAACTAGATCCTACAACCTATTTTGGAGAATGGGTGAACACCTTTAGCCAAAAACAAAGGAATAAAACATTGAGGTCCCAAAGTGAAAACCTTTTTGAGGCACTTTTGGACCAGGGTAAAAGTAAAGATAAAGCCCAGTCTTTTGGTGAAAACTTATTTCAGGTGCCAGTAGATGGGGGTGTTCACCTTTCCTAGAATGAAGCTTAGGAGATCACCAATAATGAACTTGATTTTGGGTCTAAGTTTAGTACAGAGAAGCAATATGCCTTTGATCAAATTATCTAAGAATGTCCTACAACATTTGTAATATGGCCAGTACTACCACTAGGAGATTTATATTCATCCTACTTGGGAGAGCTTGAAGAACCAATCTGACTAGAGGACTTTGCCATTGTAGGTGAATTCACATCCTTACCAAATACTTTAGAAGATGGATCAACTCTCCTAGTATAGGATACTACATAAGTCAACATCAAGACTCTATATGACCTGAAGTAGATCAAATTAGGTGCATCCCTCACTGAAGAGAAACGTGACATTTTTAAAACCCTTTTGAGGAAGTTTTTTGACATATTTGCATGGGCATATTCAGACATGCCAGGTTTGGACCCCACTTTGGTTATACACCATATTTTTGTACATCTTGATGCCAAGCATATGAAATAGGAATTTAATAAGATGTATCCTCATATTGTTGTGTTAGTAAAGAAAGAGTTGGAAAAAATCTTGGAAGCAAAATACATTCGACCAATCAAATATTTAGATTAGATCTCAAATATTGTGTCTATTAAAAAAAATCTAGAAGGGATCAGAGTCTATACTAATTTCAAAGACATCAACAAGGCCTACCCTAAGGATGACCTTCCTCTATCAAATATCAACATGATATTTTATTCCACAACTGGGTATGAAATGTTGTCCTTCATGGATGGCTTTTCAAAATATAATTAGATCAGGTTGCATCAGAAGATCAACATAATATAATGTTCATAAATTTTTGGGGAATGTTTTTCTATCAGGTTATGCAATTCAACCTCAAGAATGTTGGGGCCACATATTAGAGAGCTATGACCATTATATTTCATGGCATGATATATGATAATGTTGAAGACTATGTCAATGACATATTGGTAAATTAAAGACCCATGTAGATCATCCAACCATGATACAAAGGATATTTAAAGGGCTTCATGAGTACAATATTTGACTCAATCATAAGAAGTGCATATTTGATGTCACTTTATTCAAATTATTAGGCTTAATTTTCTCTCACCAAGGAATTTAATTTGATCCTACCAAGGTACAATCAGCTCCATAGTTTACAAGGCAAAATCTAGTCTATCAAATACTTCATTTCATAGTTAGTCAGTAAATGCCATCCTTTCACTCATTTATTAAAGAAAGGTGTTATATTTATTTGGGATGAATAATGTCAGAAATCCTTTTTTCACCTAAAGGAATATCTTTCCAATACACTTATTTTCTTACCACCAATGCCAAGGAGGCCATTTTGAATGTACCTATATGCCACTGGCAAGGCCTTAGGGGCACTTTTGGATCAACATGATGAAAATGGGAAAGAGCATGCTATGTAATATCTAAGTTGTACATTGGTCACATATGAACATAATTATATGCCAATAGAAAAATCTTGTTTAGCTATGGTCTTTACACCCCAGAAGTTCCATCATTACATGCTTAACAACAAGACCATAGTCACTACCAAAGTAGATCTGCTCAACCATCTATTATCAAAGATAACTTTATAGGGTCACATGGCTAAATGTATCATGTTACTGAGTGAGTTTGAGATTGAGTATGTTAATCAGAAGGACATAAAGGGAAAGTACTAGAAGACCAACTTTCTGAAGCTCCTCTTTTAGCTATTGAACCACTCACTTTTGCATTCCTAGATGAGTCCATCATGACCATCATAGAAACACCTCTTGAAGAGCATCACTGAAAGCTATATTTCAATGGGTCATTCACATCTCATGGATCAAGGAAAAGCCTATTATTTGTTACACCATAAGGGGATCTTATTCTCAATTCATTTCATATCAACTTTCCTTGTACTAATAATATGGATGAATATGAAGCACTTATTTCAAGGTTTCATCAAGTAGTATAATGAAACATTCAAAATCTTATGGTCCATGGTGATTCTTAGTTAATCATCAATCAAGTTACATACCACTTTCTAACCAAAGATGATAAGTAAGTACTATACAAGGCCATGGTGGACATTCTCGATTAGTAGATTGCCCACATACAATTTGAACACATACCTCAAGATCATAACAAAACAATAGATGTCATGGCTACCATTGATTCTTTGAGTCGTAGCATAGACAAGGATTATTAGTTCTTCATTGAACATATTTTAGTGCTTTCTCATGAACATTCAACCATTGCAATGATATGTAATATTATTGATCTTAGTTCTATTTGGTATTTAGACCTATATAACTACCTTCATGATCACATCCTTCCACTAGAGATATCATGTAAACAACAAAAATCCTTCACCCACCAAGCCTCTTGATATACCCTACTTGGCCCAACCCTCTACCATAGAATCTTTTATGGAACTCTACTTCTTTGTTTGAATTTGGTATAACCCACATTAGCATTATAGGGAGTTCACAAAGGAGTATGTGGAATGCACACTAATGGGGCCATCCTTGCCAAAAATGTCCCACATACTAGTTACTATTGGCCAATAATGGAAGTAGATTGGTTGCTTATTTAAAAAGGTTGAAAAAATGTCAATGGCATGCCGAGTTTATTCATGCTTCAACTAGAAAACTCAAAATAATGATTATACTATGGCCATTTTTAACCTAGGGACTTGATCTCATTGGGAAGATTAACCCCATCTCATATGATGGCCATAAACACATCCTTATCACTAACGAGTATTTCACTAAGTGGGTTGAAGCTATACCCCTCACTTACATGATTGGAAAATAGATTTCCAAATTCATCTTCAACCATCTCATCTGATGCTATGGTATATCATCAGACATTATATCTGATAATGATAGATCATTTAAGAATAAGGATGATAAAACACTCTGTGATGATTACAACATCACCCAACATTTTTATACCACATATTACCCCCAAGGTAATGGCCAAGCAGAGGCATCTAATAAGACCAATGTCAATATTCCTAAGAATATTGTCAATGATGTTGGTCATGATTGGCACTTACAAATATTTCATGCCCTCTAAGCATATCGTATTAATTACCATACCCCATTAGGAGCCACATCATATTCCCTAGTCTATGTAACTGAGGCCATTCTTCCCATGAGATTAAGTTACCTTCACTATGTATCTTATTGAAACACATTCTAGATGATGATGATTACAAATTTGATCACCTGCAAGAGCTAGAGTTATTGGATGAAAAGCACATGATAACTATAAACAACCTTCAAGCATATCAAAACTAGTTGCATGGTCAGTATAACTAGTGAGTTAAACACATTGATTTTGATCTGGGTGATATTATCCTCAAAGAAAACTAGAAGAATACCATAATTAAGAAAAATAAGAAAGGCAAGTTCAAGCCCAATTGGATAGGCCCTTATGTCATTGTTGTTAACTATGGCTCTAGAGCATATAAGCTCACTACACAATACAAAGATGAACTTTATGAGCCTATGAACATAATACACTTCAATCATTATTTCACTTTAGAGAATTGAGGTATTGTCTATGAGGCTCATTTACATCATGCTACAATATCATCTTATTTGTATCATACCATATACTATTCTTACCATACCTTCCCTATTTTACTGAAGTTATTTTACCCTCCCTACCCACCCTTTTTTACCTTGGTTTTGATCCATTGGTTCTTCAATCACCTTTCATGATTGGATTCAGATGAATTTTCAATAGTTGATTCAATATTATACAAAGAGAGTATCTTGGACCAGTATGACAATAGTTTGGTAGTTACGTTCTTCATTTTTGTCACATTTTGCCTCAATTTTGGTGCTACTAATTATAACTATATTTTGGAAAAATAGTATCATTGAACCATGCCATTGTTTCCTAATTATAGTTGCCTATGGGTAAATTAGGAACAATACATTTATCATATAAATTACTACATCACCTTACCATTCATGTTTTATGCTATGCCATTTGCTTAATTTACGAACTTGATACTACCTAATTGAATTCCTCCATTGTAAAGGAATAACTACAATGACTTGAGGTTCATTTAGACTATGTAGGAAGTGCTAAATTTATGTTGAGGTTAGCTGAGTCACCATTTTTCCATGTTCTCACCTTTTTATGAGCAACCTAAGCCATATTCTCACCATTTTATGAGTTGGACCGTTTAGTCTCTCATAATTCTCAATCAAGTTGAGATGCTTAAAAAACTCTAAAAACATTTGTAAAAGACTTAAAAAATACTAAAAAACACAAGATTATGAAAATTAGCTTAGAATTTCCATATGAGAAATAAATCCATCAATTTTTTTTGGGATGGGATATCTTATCTATTCACTTTATTTATAGACCAAATTGGCCTTTTTCCTCCCATTTTTGGGAGAACTACATTGACCTAAGGTCTACACAGACTATGTACGAAGCACTTGGATACATGGGGTATCTTAGGTTAGCTCAACCACACCTTCTTTTATTTTTGACCACTTTTTTGCCTTAAGGATCTTGGGACTCCTAACTATTTCACAAGTAACCACTTGTCCTTTAGTTTCCCCATCCTTATTGGGCTTAGCCATATGCTCTCACCATTTTATGAGTAATTTTGATAAACTCTCTCATCATTTTGAAAGCACCTTAATTTTATGGTCTTGCCATTTTGTGAGCACCTTCATTTTAGCTCTCTCTATTTTGTGAGCTTATTCTCTTTTTTATCTTTAAATGTATTAAGCATTATAAACCCAATTCATATGTGAGTGCTTGTCTATTGCCTTTTAGTGTGGTTTTAGCCTAAACCATACTCTCACACTTTTGTACCTTATTTGTGTTCACATTTTCATGATCATGGAATGTCATCCCTTATTTTCTCATGCACTCACCATCTTATGATACGACTCCCATTTTACTTTACACATCAATCATGTTTTTTTTATCATCAATTTTTTCTACCCCATTATCCTATGAAAACTACATTTGGCCTGAAGTTCATGATGGATCTTGCATCTATGGGTATCAACTTGCCTAATACATCTAGAGTCAGCTTGGCTATCTCTTCCTTTTCTTCTATTCCCCACTTTTGTTATGTTGTTTTCATTGTCTCCTATAGCCTAGGGGTAATGTTTATCATCTTGTTTGTGTTGTTGTTTCCCTATAGCCTAAAGGAAACCTTGTTCCAATTTCTCCTATGTTGTTATACCTATGTCATTGATGTCTAGATTAGGGGTCACCCTGTTTCCAAGGGTAACACCTCTATTACACATTTATGAACAATTTGTTTTCTATTTGCACTAACATTGTTATCAACCATTGTTTGTGTTTGTTTGATTTTTTTATTGTTTTATTCACTTTTTTATTTATTAGTGTTTTATTTTTTTTTAATTTATTGATGTCTTATTTTTTCTTATTTGTTTATTTGCCTATTTATTTCCATTCATTATTGTGCCTTGACTTAGTATATATGTGTTCATTGGGTGATTTATTACACATTATAGTTAAGTCCATTCATATTCATACATTAACATTATCATCATGATTTTTATCATTGGTCCATTATTTTTTATTATTTATTGGATCAAGTGTCAGTCCTTATGCATATTATGACTCGGTTATCATGGTGTTTTATATCATGATGCATACCATCACCTGCTATAATAAAAATCAATTTGGTGGATCTTAAAAGCAATGGTGTTAGAGTGCTTCTCCTTTTTCACATAAAAATTCATGATCTATTTAGAATATTACCCAAATAAAAAATAATTAAATCATAAATGAATTTTAATCCCTGCTAGTTAGGATGCACATCTCCATACTCACATATAGCCCAAATTCATGTGTATCCTCTATATCAAGTTACTTTTAATCCATCACTACAGATCTTGTATGTAAGCCAATTTTTTCATAATTTCCCTAATGGGGAATAAATGACTTATATCATGCTTACATCTTCCATAATGGGGAAAATCACAGTGCCACTAATTATAACCACCTTTGGGAAAATCATTGTGTTTTGATCTATCTAGATGTTAATGATTATAACCACCTTTAGGTAAATCATTATCATTTTTCTACCCTAGTATGGCATGTTTTTATTGTGTTAATGATTATAACTAACTTTGGAAAAATCATTATATTTATTGACTCTAAAGGGGCATTTTTCATTATACTAATGATTATAATCACCTTTGGGCAAATCATTCTTTTCACCTCACTATGTCGATGATCATAATCACATTTGGAAAAATCATCCTTTTTTTCTACCCTATTGGGGCATATCACTGTGGCACTGATTATAACTACCTTTGGACAAATCAGTCTTTTCCACCCCCTTTACATCTTGGTCATATTATTTATTTCTTTTTGAGGGAATGTTCACCAACTTTTTTTGCCACCCACTCCCTCGAGGGGGTATCTAGGGCTCATCTATCACCTTTTAGGGCATTAGGCATTAACAACTTTTTAATTATTTGAGAAGATATTACTATACCTATAGCTTGTAATACATTCCCAAATAGGGGAAAACTGTAGACACCCCATTTTGGCCACAACTAGCTTCCAATCAAAATTCAGATTGATTTCTACCAAATAATGCAAATTAAGCCTAAGGATCATTGAATGTCCCAATTTTATGTGCACATCAAACATTAGTAATTAGAATCATGTTGAAGTATCCTTATTTGGGGTATTATTCTATACATTATTGTAACCTCTCATAGATTCATCTTCAATCACCTTGTGACCTAACAATATGATAGTTTGGCCTTTAGACCCATTAAATGGGGCATTTGAACAATTCCTAAAGTACAAAAATGCTAAGTAGAATGAATTAACTAATCAAACCAAATTAAATTCTTAAGTGGAATTTACATGTGCAATTAGTAAAATTGAATTTTATAAAAAGGAAATTTCAATAAAAATGAGGTCATGATGGTATCATCATCCTCAAAGTCAAAGAATTGAAATATATCCATAAATACATTAAATTTAAAAATAAAGAGCCATACCTAATAAATGGGATCTCTATCCTAAATATTAAATGCATATCCCCTCCCTAACTCAACTAGGGTTAGTTTGAAATCAACCATAGTTAACTCTAACCTAACTACACTTGAGTTAGAATTAGTTTTAGAGGATTTAAATACAAAGCCTCACCCATTGATCTATAAGCTTGAGTAGTGTAATCTTATTATGTAGGATTTCCTTAAATCTCTCTTAATGTAAAGTTACCATGCCCATTTTCTAAGCCAAGCAAAATCCAAGCCAAAATTACCAAGGTGATAAGGAGAAGTGGAGAAAGGAGCTTCATTTCCAAATATTTCTTGATAACATAACCAAACACATCAATTCATTGCCAACACACAACACTTGCTCTCATAGAAAGTAAATTTGCTTGTTTTGCTTTTATTTATTAGTTACTCGTGTAGTTCACTAGCTGCTTGAATGCCTAAGCTATAGGTGTAAGGTTTTTAGTGTGTTTTGTTTGATTTATTTCATAATAACATAATAATAATATCACCTCTATGCATTCATATTGATCATAATTAGTAGGTTCATGCCATAGAGGTATGGATTTCACATTCTTCACTAGATTCAAATAATCAGTGGAGATATGTTTTGGAAACATGTTCTCAACACATACACTAGTTTTCCATTCCATATTACAGTGGCAACATGTTATGCAAACATGTTCTTCACACATACACCAGATCTCAATTTTGGATGTAAAATGAGGGAATGTTTTGGAAACATGTTCTCCACACTTATACTATTTCAAATTGGCCAAGTTCATAGTTATATGATTTAGATATACATTTGTGGTAAAATTATATACATTGGTTCCATTTTTATAAATAGTTTCAACATGAGACTTATATAAGGTGTATATGCTATGTAATGTACACCTAATATTGAAGAATCAAATTAGTTTTAGATTTTAAACACTTTTATGTACTATCCTCACCCACTAGGTTGGACTTTTACAGAGTGTATTAAACTAATCTATTACAATAGTTGGTTCATTTTTTGTATGGTTGAGGTGATTAAATCACTTCATATTTCCAAGCTTATAGGTTGTACTTGATTACATATTCCAACATCATTTTTATGGTGTGGTTTGACTTGATTCACTCACTCTTACTAGGTTATAGGTATGATTGGGTTGCATGGTTGAGTTAATCTCAATTGTTGAGTGGTAACTCACTTTTTATCTAAGGTTGGAGGCATCTTTCCTCCAATCTCTCTATCTTTATAGATATATGTGCTTCATAGATTTCATATTTTGTCCTAATCTTAGTTTTAGTGATTCATAATGATACATATTTACAAATCAAATTGCCAAAAGGCAAGGTCATTGCATCGATACATAGGTGTACTCCTAAACCTTGCTTTATTTCAATTTAAATCATTTCAATGCTTTCAATTTTTTATTATATACACTGATTATATATTATAACATGCTCTTAGTTGTAGGTCAGTCACTAGAAAAGTACTCAAGTTGGACTCACACAAAGGTAAGGCATGTTATACACACCCAAGTATTTATTTTCCTTTAAACTATAAATTTTATTACTATATTAAAAGGAGGAAAATGTAGATAATATTTCTGAATTATATAGTACCTTAGGCCTATACACTTGGAAAATACATATCATACATGTACCTTTAGCTTCTAGACCTTTTCTATTGTTGAAAGGCTCACATACACTATCTCTTTATGCCTAATTAATTATCTTTAAATCTGACCAATGTCATTATAATGACCCACAACTTTTATCTCACCCAAAATTCTATAAATCTACTTATCTCCCATTTCTGCAAGTTTTGGACCTATACCTAATTTTATGCTTACCAAACATTTACATTGTAGTTAGATGCCTATGTCAATGTAAGTGTCCTATTACAATGTAATTGTCTAGTGGCCTAAACTCACCAATTATAAATAAAATTATTCTCATGGTCAACCTAAGTGTTTTAATGTGAGATATCCTCTAAAAGGATTGGTATAAATATAAGATAAATCCTCATTCATTCCTCACATAGCAAACACCTAGCAACTTACAAGGTAACTTACTAAAATCATTCAATCAAGCACTCAAGTGAGAAAAGTTTCCTTATTTTCTCCTATTTCCATATTAGTCATAGGTACAAGACATTTATAGGTATGAATTACTAATTAAGTATCACAAGAGCCATATTGATAAGTTACAAGCTAGGTCACTATTGTAATTGCTTATCACACATTACATGATTCGTAAATATGCAAACATGTAGGGGAGAGACACATAAGTTTGAGGCCCTCTTCAAAGTATTGGATATGTAGACAATGCTCATTGACAAAGGGGTCTTTGGAGAAGTTAAACATCATGTTCCCACTAACCCATTTTTACCACATCTATTATAAAGATGAAAAACCAAGGTTTTTATCATTTGATAAAGAATGACAATCCATGACCCAAATTTGAATGCACCAAAGCAAAGGTGACATAGAACTCAAAAGCATCTAGGTGGTTGCATATAATTTCATCAGGTATTCTATACTGGACACCTAGTTTTGATCTAGATAGAATCACTGACATAACCATCCTAGATTGGTATAAATGCCTACAGTTATAGAGGTATAATTTCTAGAATTAGGATATTAATCCAAAATATAGATCCAGTCTACTTTATGATTATTCTAGATCCAAATCTATGTTAACATCAGAACCAAATACATATCATGTTTTCATTATCATTTTAATATATAACATAGTTTTAGTTTCTATTTTTAGCATATCTCAACATAATAAATTCAATATATGTTTTATCTAAGTTTTGAAAATAATTGGCCTACTTTAGAGATAGTCTATTATCTTTTTTCCTTAGGCTATCTTTAACCCCTTTAACCATAGATTCCCCCAATCTGGATTTTAGGGTTAAAGATATATTTCAATATTTTTGGAGAATATCTCACATTAAATCACTTAGGTTGAGCATAGGGTCACAATTAATTTTTAAATTGGATGAATTATAGGGCATTGGACACTTCAATTGGGATAGGAAACTTGTGTCGATGTAGGTCTCTAATTGATACACAAGTGTAACTGGGAAATAGGTACAAATCCAAAATTTGTAAAAATAGAAGATACATAGGTTTATAACATTTTGAGCATGATAGAAGGTTTGATTTATCAAAATAACATTGGTCAAACTAAGAGATAAGTAATATGCACATGGATATAGTGTATGTGAGCCTTTTGATGGTGGAAAAGATCTATAAATGAGAGGAACAACCAAGGTTTATACATTCTAAGTACAAGATTGAGGTGCTATGTAATTTATAAATAATGCCTATGGTTGTATTAAGATGCAACTATCTAGGTCTTTCTAGGGTTTTTAGAAATAATGTCTATGGTTATATCAAGATGTAACCATTTGGGTCTTTCTAGGTTTTTTGTCACCTTTTATCTAATGTTTTTGTATATCGTGCATAGTATGTTAATGATAATTACTTGTAGCTCAAACTCTAGATCTCCACCTTAGGTTAGGTTACCTTGCCCAAAATGGGTTAGTGGGCTCACGATGTCAAGATAACCCCAAATACTCATCTGTCAATGAGCATTACCTATGTACCCGATACTCTGAAGAGGGCCTTAGACTTATGTGGTTCTCCCATATGTGTGGGAATGTGTGTGCACAAGGTACAATATACTATATGAAAATGTTTCATGGGATATATTTTGAGTACTTCATACCCACATTATGATTTCTCTTATGCATAATATACAAATAAGTATGAATAAGGTAGAATTAATTAGTTGTGTGTGCTTTGAAATTTAGTAGTATGTATTGAGGGTTGGTGGGTCCTTCACCTATTTTATTTTTAAAAACTAAACCATGAAACAATAAATACTCTACAACAAGTCCACACAAACTAAAAGTAAAGAAAATAAAAAATATCCATAAACTAGCCAAGGACCAAGTATCATGAGTTGTAATCCTCATAAAGATCCAACAAGACCTCAAACATCAACTACGTCCTTCCCCGTCAATTGTAGATATAGGAATGAGGAGACCTAGAAGATGGTGTCGGGTTTGTCTGCCCTTTTTTCTTCTTTTTAAATTCAATTTATTTACCATTTTCCTATTATTCTCCTTCCTTTTCCCCATAAGGAGGGTTGTCACCTAATGCAATAACATCAATAGTTTTTAACATTTTAAATTTACCCACTTCATCCTCCTTCAAGTTCTTCTCCTCCACTTTATACAAAGCTTCTTCTGAATATTTTCTTGCTACTCTCCATAAAGATGTCTAAATTAGTTCTCACATCCCCTCTTCTACTCTAATAGTTCTACCATATTACTCAAATTTGATTTAGACATATTGGCTACAAATACTATGAGATGGGAAGAGAGAGTGTACTTCCACCAAAATGATTCCAATTTAAACTTGGAGTTATGACATTATGTAGCCACATACCCATTATCAAATCACTTTCATTATCTAAAATGAATATCCTCATAATCAAGGGTTTGAATCCAACATTGATCCTTGAATTTTAATTTGATTATGGTTGGCAGACCTTGGGAAGTGTCTGAATAAACCAAAATATGTGAAAAGGTTGGGAGGAATAAATGAGAAGTAGAGGCATCTACTACTATCAACTCACCCAAAGCATTACCAATGGTTGAGAGGAATGAATCGACCTAAAACTGCAATGACAAATGCTATAATCAAATACAAATTGGTCTAGTGGAGAGGGTCTATTAGAGGGTATTGAAATATGGGAACCAAGGCTTTATTCCAAGGAGATTTTGGTCCCAACTTCAGAATTTGTCATGAAAAACCCTATTTCGGTCCTCTAAGTAGTCAAATACCACTATGAAGAAACCCTTGGCATAAGGGTAGATTTTCAATCCATCTTCTAATAATGCCCCCCGATGAATATGATGCTTATGTGTGTATCATAGGTAGACTTGGATAGAATCGATCAAATTAGTAGATTAAACCTCAAACAACAAACCACTCTTTATTTTCAGGCACCTCTTGAAGTGACTCATTACCAAAAGAGATAAGAGGGGGTAATTTTTACTTCTTTCAATGGATTTACAACATCATTATCTCTCCCTAAGTAAGAAGCAACATTGGAAAATGATTTAACCCCTATTTTCATATCCAAACTATCCCTAGGGGAGATAAAACCTAACCTTGAACCTCAATGTCATCCAACCTTACTCATATCAATACCTATCCTACCTACCCAGCCATTTTTAGGATGCTTGCCAGCTTCAATACTACCTTCTATCCCTTACCATACACATTCTTAGAGGGGGTCACGTGTGAGTTATGGTCTATGCTAGCCTTTGGCACTACCATCAAGGGTATTGGTTTAGCCAAACACTCTTTCTTACCTATGGATGACATTTTAAAGGTTTAGACTTGCACTCTCTAAAAGCTACTTCCCCCAAGCCAACTTTTCCATTTGTTTCTGATACAGTTTCCAACTTCAACCCCGCTCCTATCTACCCTATCAATCTTGTCGTCAAACCAACATTAGCCTTAACCCTAATAGATTCTAGAATCAAAATGGAACTCCACCCAGACATTTTTTTATCAATATATTTTTACCAATATTTCATTGATATTGAAATGAATAACTCAAGTATGTCTAAAGTTTCTTGATAAAATGCTAGATGTCTAATGAGTATGGTTTTAATTGTATTTATACTAGCTCTTTTGAAATAATCCTCATATAAGGGTTAATTAAATTCTTAGGCTAACCTACACACTTTGAAAGATTTATAAATTTGAGTGTTTGTAAGGTAAGGACACTTGTGTTGTAGTAGGGACAGTAGCATTGACACTATTGTCCTACTCAAAACATAACTGTCTAGGGTGAAGGAAAGTTATTAAGGTTCTATAGCTAACTCTGAAGAATATATATTAGATTTTAGGCATTTTATGGTTATAAATTATCTAGATAATCAAAATAATAAGGATCATACCAAAGATTAAGTAATTAGATCCAATGAGGTGGCGAGTGTGATATTTTTTAGCTATGAGGAAAGTCAAACTGAAGGGTAGAGTTTTGAGATATATTTTTCAACTATACAAGGCTATTTTAACATATAAATATATATTTAAGCATCTAAATTTTCCCCTTCTTTAATATAGTAATGCATAAGGATGAAATTACTAGGTTAAAAGAAAGAGAGTGTATTGTGGTGTGTAGAACACACCTTGTCTTTTCTTGAGGTCACTTGAATTTTTTGTATGTGAATAATTAATTCATATATCTAAAATTGAATAATTTGACAATACTAGAAAGAAAGATAGTAAGAAAGCAAGAGACATGTGTGTCGATGTAACCATGCTTCCCCTTGGTAGTTTATTTTGGTAAAGATGATTCCTAGCTAAATTATTAGAAAGAGGTTCACAGCTGAACCTTGGAGATGTGAAGAGGGTAATCTAAGGGTGATCATTCCCCCTATTTGGTATAAAGATTAATTGTGCTAAATCTATTGAGATCGCATTATTTCAATCGCACAACTCAATTAAAATCAATCTAGCCAATTTAGGTAATTTAGCCAATATCATTTGAGTTAAATGGTGTAACCATATCAAGCTACAATAATATAATCATAGTGCCAAGTCAATCAAGGGTGTATAATCTCAATTTTAGTAATAAAAAGAACCAATTGTTACATCATGTATAATCTCAAACGATGCATCTCGATAAGGTTGGTGCATAGATGTATGTATAATTTGAAAGTGTATCTATAATCTAGAACATGTATAACTTGAATATGTCTCAATATGAAGTATCTATCAAAATTTAACCTATACTCTATATCATGTGTATAATATGTATGACAAATCTGAAAATATTTTTACCAAATATGTTCCTGATGCATATAATTATATCATAAATGTATATTTAAATCATGTAAACTATGTAAAATTAATCAAATTATGTTCATTTTGTCAACTATATGTATGTGGAGTCATGTATTTTATGACATGCCCTCATTGACATTCCCCCCTTTTGAGGTGAGGGGCTTGAAAAAGTGATAATCACCTTATCTCCAAATGATAAGGCAACTATGTTGTATATGTGTGAATCATGTAGTAACTAAGAATATAATAGTGTCATGCCCAAGTAAATATATCAATAAAGTTTAAAGTATGCATGCATAACAAACCCAAAAATGCATGATAAGAATCATGGAAACATCTAGAAGATAACAAGCTCAACAAAAAATCAAGCACACATATAAGAGTACTCACATGTCACATAAAGAGGGATCTAAGGAAACCACAAATAATGGGCATGTTCAATGTCACACACTCAAGTGGAAGATGTTTAAATGTCTAATTACCAAATAAACAACATTCAATGCATTGTGGAAAATAAACAAAGGAACATTTTCAAATGTTCCAAAAGCAAGATAAAAAAGCAAACTCAAGTAAGATATTGTAAATAGATGAAGTAATAAGAGATAAGTAAGTATCATAATCATGTGATACTAGTCCTTGAATATTTGTGTTAGCAAAATGTCATGTAGAATAGCATATCAAATGCATTGTGTAAGATATCAACATGAGTATATGCATATGTAAGATATATAAGCTCTGAAACATAATGGAAAATGATCATAAAATAATAGAACCTATGTCAATCGTGATCATATAGAAGCAAGATGACCCCAACATAATATATCATGCTAGAAGAGGAAAGGTCCAACAATCGCATGCTTGAGATATCATGGGTCTAATGTATACATGTATCACATTTATGTACCCATGAAACATATGTGTGTATATAAATTATATGTTATCTACTAACATAAAGTAAATAACATATGCAAAATCCAGTAAACATGTGTAATGCTAAATATTTTTGGTATTTTTAAATTTATTTAAACTTTTTTGCATTTTCTAGATTTTTTTTAATTTTTTTGAAAATTTGTAATACTTTACATTTTTTTGTATTTGTTTGATTTAAGAATCTTAATTGGAATGAAAGGATATGCTTATTTCCATTTGAAAGATAAAGGATTATCCAGTGGCCCTCTTGGCTCTTTTGGATTCCACCATTGTTTATGTTTTATCATTGTGAATGCTTTCATGTTTTATGATAATTTAGTGCCAATTATTGTTGTTATGGGTTTATCATTATATCCATCATGCAACACACAAATTTATGTATCTTTAATCTAGAAACTAAGGCACATATTGTAGTATTCACCATTGCAATCATATCATTCAACCATTATTAGCCAAGATGAATGGTTAAGTTTGGCTTCATATTAATTAGCCATATTAGTATATAAACAAATTTTGATCTACACACTTTGGGTAGGGTAATATGTCCAAGAGATTCTATCATCAATAGTGAGTGTTTTATCTCATTGATATTATGTTCTAATTGTTGGAATAATGTAAGGCTATAAGTGGTGTCCCAATTATTTATATCAACCTTGATATGTTGAAAATGGATTTCATCAACACTAGTGCAAATAGTTATATATTCATAATGTGAGTGCTTTGAAGGATTCCTTTCTTTTGAACTATTAGAAGTATTATGTCATTTTAACTTTTCATGTATAATTTATATATATCCATTGTGTTTGTATATTTGAATTTATGTAAATTATAGTTTTTAAAGGGTTTGAGTACAATAAATTAGGGGAGGAATATGCAATAAATACATCCACTTATTTGTAAAAAAATTGACCTAATTAATTAATACTAAAAATATAAATGAATCACACAAGTACTTAGCTAGAAACTGACTGACACAAATGATATGGAGGCTAAAAACTGTCATAAAAGTTGATTAGGGTGTCATAAATAAGATCAAGTGTTAGAATTCGTCCTAGATAGTAGCACAGTTACTTAGATAGTAACACACTATACTAGCATCCTTTGTTCTGTGTTAGTGTCCTTGTGTAGGGATTTATGTGAACTTCTAGTAGTAGTTGTGTTTGAGTCTGATAGGCCTATTCCTATGTAGATGAAACCTAATTCAATTTTTGTGACTTGGTTTGGACTAACTTTATATGCAAACCCTAGATCTCCATGTTGTTAGGGTATTTTAAGGGCACAAGTAGAAAAAATGTAATGTTATATAGGTAGGTTGGATGTCCTCATCACCCTACTATGTTGATATTTTCCTACATACCAATACCTTGAGAGGGGATTGAGCTCGATGTATTTTTCCCAATCTAAGTGATGATGCAAGTATAAGTGATGCTCGTATGAATGCTAACTTAAGTGCTTTGAGTGAGGCTTGATACTAGAAATTTGTTTAATTTGAGCTTAGGATGACTATAGATGGCTATATGTAGAATTAGGGAAGACTAAAGATCAATGACCTTGATTTTGCACAACTTATTTTGAGCTTATTTATTTTTATTTGCATCTAATTTCCATCTAGTGGATAAAAAGATAAAATTCATGTATAGATATTGATTTGGTGCTTGTGTAGAGTGTGAAATAGGTTTAAGATGACCCTAGGTGTCTTAGGAATTGAAAATTTATCTATTGGGGATGAAACTAGGCAAGAGACATTAGCATGGTCCTTTAGTCACTATCATAGTGTACTAGTGTCTAAAAGGGCACACTAGTGTCTAGGTGATAGAACATGGGACACTAGGGGCCTAAATCCCTATGGGAAAGTCTAAGACTAATTTTGGAATGTCTATGGATGTGTAATACCTACATAAAATTGAATAAGAGTCAAAAGAGGCCCCAAGATAGGTCTAAGTCTAAGCTAGGGGTAGGGTGGTCTCAAGTAACACTCATTGCACTCAATTGACATTTTATATGACTATAATAGGTGTAAATAAATAATGTGATATATGTTGAAGTGGATCAAAATCAAGTGTGCCTAGTTTTTCATTAGTCATATCATGAGGAAATTCATCATCAGTATCATAATAATTTGAAACCTTTACATCTTATTATTCTAAATTTGCCACTAAAAGTAGCTCAACTGTTTTGTTTTCTTGTGGTTGTGATCTCATTACTTCCCCTTGTATTGGCATTTATTCTATATTCATGTCTTTATGTACATCCATATGCATTTGAGGTGTTATTTATTTATAAATATCATGAAAAACATGTTCTATTTTAATTGATTAACCTATTTCATAAGTAGTTATGCTCTTGATTGGAATAATTTTTTTAGGTGGTACTATTTGAGCATAACTACTTATCAATGTGACATTTTACAAAATTTAAAGGTTTCATCATCGACAGACATAGTTCATAATGTCTCATTGTGTATGAATTTTACACATCTATGTAATGTAGATGGTATAGATTCCATAAGATGTATCCAAGTTCTCCTAAAATTATGTTATATTGCAATGATTGAGACATTACTTGAAAAGTAGCTTGTACTATTTTTGGCCCCACTGTCACATTTAATATGATTTGACCAATAGGTGAATTGTATGAATTATCAAGTCCTTTGATATGTACATTTGATTTTTGAAGAACATCTAGACTAATACCCATGATTTGTAAAAATTATATACTACAAATGTTTAAACTTGATTTATTATTAATGAGTATTCTCTTGATTCATTTATTTTGAATATTAACTTGTATGAATAAAGGAAAATCTTGATCAATAATGTCCTTTGAGGGTAAATTTGTGTATTCAAAATTTATGAGGTTAGAATTATTTTTCAGATCTTACATAATATCCTTAAAATAAGTTGGTTCAATATCACTTGGCAATTTGGTTTCACGTAATGATACGTATAAGATATCATTAGAAATAGTTGATTGTTTCAAAAGTTCCATAATTGATTTCTTAACATGGGTGTTAATTATTCAATCATATCATACCCTTTATAATTGATCACAAGCTAGGTTTAGGAAGAAGTTATTGTAGATTAACAAGTGGTTAAATAGGTTGAGCACCTTTTCCTTTTCATGTAGTGACAACATGGAACATGAAATCCAAAATGAGTAGTGGGTGAAAAATGGGAGCAAGTTGGTAACTGTCACTTAGATAGGATTTAGGTGGATATTAGTAGATGTTCTTAGACCACCAGTACTTGCTAATTATGGGGATAGGCAATTGTGATATTGACAGTTAACATATTAAAGGACCTTTTCTATACCTATTCAAGGTATATATAGAGAAATCATAGGGTTTTATCATGATTTAAGGTCGCATCACAAAGATGATTGGTTGTAGGAACATAAATACATAGAAATTGAAGTTATAATTGACAAAGATAGAACATGGAATAATTCATAGTGTGATTAAGTACATTCATATTTTATGTATATTTCATACAAGAAATAGGGGAACATTTAGGAAAATTAAAGAGGACTTATTCTTACATTAATCAAAATACTTCATTACATATTATCAGAAAGATTAACTTGTGAGATCTTACAATACAAACTCAATAAGAAAGTACTACATTAATCTCATAGTAGAGGAAGTAAAATGATAAAAATTAAGATAATAATCAACCCTTTTCCATATAGATGTATCCATGATATAACATGAAGATGTTGTAGTTCTGACTTCCTATCTATTTCAAGTAGCCAGTTGTGCCAGGTCACTTGTAACTTCCTATGTTGTTACTAACTCAAAATAGGCCAACTGCATTCTGATCAGACTAATTGTTTAACAATATTACACAGATGGAAATGTAAGTTGTTCCTATACATGAAATATATAGTTGGATATGTTGAATAGTAATATATTTAAAAATATGATATATATATATATATATATATATATATATATATATTCAAATATTTTCCTAATAATACTTTCCCAAACTTAAACTATTATCTCATCCTAAGACAACATCATAGTAATGAAAAATAGTGCCAAAATATAAGACTAATATAAGTCACAGATTGCCTAGGCATTGTTTACCAATTTTCACCCTATGCACACTACATAGTTGCCCTCTCAAGTTTTCAACTAAGTAGTGCCCTATGACTCACTGTGTAGCCATCCTATAACAAAAACATATTAGAATAATGTCAAAATTATGATACATGTTCATTGTTCAGGAAGTGGGAGGAGTTGAGTCTAACTGATCAGACAACAAAGAAAAAGGTAGTGGGGCAACCTTGTGTTGTTAAAGTTGAGCCTATAATTTGGTTGGTGAAATGAACTAAGGACTATTAATCATAGGCATAATCTCATAATCAAAAGCTAACAAGTTAACTTTAAAATCTTGCCAATCCAATAGAATCTCCTAGATGAGATGGAGTAATGATTGCAGGTAGCCTTGGGAAATAAGTAAAGCTTAGAGGTCTTCATCTATAGTTTTAGGTAAAGTAGTGTGGGCAACAAGAGTTCATTGACTAATATCTTGATGGAGGTCTATGAGATTTTTAGCATAATTTTGTGCTTAAATACCAACAAAAGTATTGTGTTGGGTGTGTATATGACACTACTATGAATTCACCAACATGGTGTCCTTAGTAGAAGAAGAAGCCTAAAATGCAATATCTAGGTCATACACAAAAGTGGTTAGGTTGAGGATGGTGTCCTTAACCTTAGGATACTCTATGAACACTAACTATGTGCTACCTTAAATGCTATCAAGTTCTTGCTTCCATTCCAATAAGCATTGGGCTACCTATATGGCCTATAAAGACACAACATGGATAGACTTCTAATATTCATATAATAACTCCAAAAGGAGTTTAGTATCATATTTGATTCCCAGACCTTGGGTACATAGATAATGCAACTATTGAATGTGTTGTCAATCTTGGGTCAACTATGTAATTAACAATGGGAGTTTACACATAGAAGATAAACTCTCTACATCTGAGACTTGTTGCACCAGGCTATGGTAAGCATCTTCATTGAGTTGAAAAGACTAGCGTAGGTTGGCCTATAATCTTGTATACTCTGATGTCATTAGGGCAACTCTATTCTCTAGTGACATAGCTTTCTTTATAATGCTCTCTTGAAAGTCAACAATGCTTTCTAATTGCATGGTTAATGATTATTGTTAAACATATAATGATGTTTCCATGGTGGGTATGTGAAGAGCTAGAGTAGAGATGGATGTCATTGGAAGTTTCTACTATAAGGGTGAAATTGGCAAGGAAAATGTTATGTGGTGGGAAGAGGTTGACATAAGGTCCCATAACCAAAGACTTTGAGTAGGAGGTTTGGTACTAGGTGGCATACGTAGTTATTCCATTATGAGCTTTGGTGGGTTCTACTATGTTTCATCTTCCTCTACTAGTTGTATTTTTGCCTCTAGTTATGGTCTCTCAACAACCTCCTTAGCCTTATTCACTTCCTCTTATTGTTTCTTTGTAGCATCCTCAACATCTCTTTAGCATTGAGCATCAACCTCTACCTTAGTCTTTATCATCTCTACTACTACCTCCTCTTTAGCTTGCTTCTATAGTTACTTTTCACATGTAACTCTATATTGGGTAGCCATCATAGCATTAGATTCACATATCCTTTGTTTTCTTAGTTCCTCCTACCTGTGTTGTTCATCCTAATATTTAGTTGCTTCCACTTGGGCTTTGACTTTAGCAATTTGAGGTTATGCATGTTTTTCCTAGAGTATGTGCTATGATTATACTTCCTTTTTCTTTACCTCCACTTTGGCTTTGTGATTTTCTTCTTGGTACACTCTACGTTCATCAGCTTAATGTGCTTCTTCACAAGTTGTCTATTATTCCTCAACAGTGGGTTGGTCAACTGAAACTTCATTGGAATGAGGATTAGGATCCTTAGAAGGGGATGGGGAGGGGATAAGTGTCTACACCTAAACCTTTGATTTAGAAACTTGTGACTTCTTAATGAAAGGCCTCATCAATTTTGGAAAAGAAGCTATTGGTTGGGGCTATACTATGAGTTGTGGTTGAATTGGGTCGAGATATTGTGTAGGAATTTGTAATCTAGGAAATATCTTTCTTATGTCATGAGGTTGATGAAGATGTCATAGTGTGTGCTTCTTTCAAGTGAGGGTTTTTGAAGGACTATCAACTAGAGGATCATAAATGTTGGGGTGTATAAAAGATGGAGGTAGTGGGCCTATAGTTAGGATCTCATGAATCTTATGCAAATTTTATTCTTCGATGACCATGTACACTATGATGGAAGATGGGCCAGTCCACCCATAGGTGTGATAAAACCTTATTCTGCACATGTATGGTACACATGGCTTTCCAAATGAAGTACTTCTTCTCCTATTATTCCTCATACAAGTCTTCAACCATATTAACAAGCATGATTTGATACTTTTGTTACTCATCCATGCCTAATTCTATAAGATCATAGTTAGTTATAATATGTAGAACACTCAAATCATCTAACCATGAATCCTAGCTATGAGTTATGTGTTGAAGAAGAGATGGGGATCATCAGTTGCTGAGTCCTTTAAAATTGCTAGTATCTTTAGGTTATGAAATAGAGGCATAGGGTAGTGCAATCAAAGATCCCAAGGCTATAGGATATGGAGTAATAGCTTGAAGAGGTGTCACTTGTGTGGCAGCCATAACCTTCTACTTAGAGATATATTGTTGTGCAATCTTCATGTCAATAAATGAATTAGTGCACTTGGAACTTTGGGAAATTTTTATATGCGAGTGGTAATACCCTGAGGTAGCTTTATGACAACATCATGTTACCCCAAGTATTGAATCGTGTCTAGAGGAATGCATGGGTTTATTGTAATGAGTTTGACCAATTCTTCCAAACATACTTTTAATTTCACCTATTTGGTGATATACGCACATTCCCTTGTCCATACTAGGATTGTAAATTGTGCATTGGGTCAATAATCAACATTTCGGTGTACCTTACCTTCAAGATACTTCCATTATGTAAATATCAAGAGAAAGACCAATAATTGGTATTAAAAAGTGAGGTTAATAGTTTGAATAACCTTGTCAATGTTTGTGGTTAGTTTAGACACTAAAAACTCTAGCTAATTGAACTCTTCTAGATAGTGGACTATGTAGTGGGAAATGTCAATTACCCCCTTGGTTGCCTATTTGGCATTTTGGGTGGACTACCAGTACCATTTAGTGAATTAGTTTGCTATTATGTGCATTGGTTCATCTTATATTTTTGAAATCTCAAACCCTCTAGAGCTTCTTACATAAGCTTCACACACTTCTGGAAAAATAGGTGGCACCTTCGACTTGTATGTGTCCATTAATTTCCCTCTTATTAGAATTCTAGTCATACATGCCATTGAATCCATGTTGATGTATACTATAACATCTGTAGAAAGATAAAAATTCTTGTCATTGTAGCTATTGAGTAAAGTTTGCATGTTTTCACCCAAATTATCGAATGTGGGCAACCAAATTAGTCACTCCACATCAGTATTGTAAAAAGGATCGACTGTGCCAATACCAAGGGTTGTGTACCTTAGACTTTTTGAGGACCAAATAGCCATTGTTTAGCCACTCAAATGAAGTTGAGTGCTTCAAGTTTAGAAAACCTCATTTGACATAGTGTTAATCCGATGCCCATATCTTCTTTTTGAAAATCATTCAATGACATGATCAAGTGAGATATGTCAATGGTTGCCATTATGTATGTTTTTATGCTAGATTGATTTAAAATTTAGTTCAATACTTGGCTCACTATCAGATGTATAGGTTATCATAAAAAGATTGAATTTAATTGAAAACTTAGTGTAATTATGATGGCAATGAACAAGTCATCTTGATTTTATAAATTTTGGTGCAGGAAATGTAGATCACACCAATTTAAATATATATCGGTGTCACTTAAACTCCACTAGTGTGCTTTAAATATGCACAATCTTATCAAGTAAAATTGTCATCAATTTGTTCATTTGGCATCCACTCTAGTATTCAACAATCATCATGATGTGATGTGGCCTCTGACTAGTTTGACTTTGTTTGCCAATATTCCTTGATTAGATAGTATGCCACAATCTTGTTGACAAGACCTCAACCATTGATCACCTACATTGCCATTAAGGGTCATAGCTAACCATTATTAACAATTATTAGACTCCAAGTTGATTACACATATCATTTCTCAAACTTAAATGTTGTTTCTTAGCATTAATTTATTGATTGGTGAATGCCATCTTGTTGTTGAGATGGAAAAAATACTCTACGAATCCTTATCTAAAATTTTTTATTGACACATCTCTAATCTAATTAGAAAATAAAATCACTAAAAACATAGAATAGCCAAAAGGGAAATCCAAAACTAACCTAGTGTGATCTGGCACTTGTTATTATTGTGGTCTAATTTTTACTACCTATAGACCTTAAGTCTACAACCATTAACTTAGTCTGGCAAGATGTTACCTTGTAGGTCATTCAAAACTACTATACCTAGTTGTGATATTTCATGGATGACGTATGTACCCTTCCACCTGATGTTTAGTTTTCCTAGAAAAGTCTTGAATTTATTGTCATACAAGAAAATTGGCTGGTTTAACTTGAATTCTTTCATTCACAGATTTCTATCATTCTAAGCCTTTTGTTTGCACTTTTGAATTTCTTATGTTCATATGGTTCTGCATATGTATTCTTCCATGTGACTGAAGTCTAATAACCTATGTGTGAGGGATTCCTCATCTCCCATATGCATAATCTAGGCAATTCATAGAATGGGCACAACATATTTAATGGGCATCATAGCTTATATCCCATACACCTACTAGAATGGTGTGAGGCCCATTATACATTTTTAATGTGTGTAATAAGCCCATAGCACTACAGGAAGTCTATCTTCCCAATCATCTTTCTAGACATTGCATATTTTGGTCAACATCTTGCAAATTACCTTGTTCATAGCTTATGCTTGACTTTTTACTTACAGATGACATATTTTGAGCCTGTGATGTGAAATCAAAATCTCATTTGTCAAATTTTTAATTATTTTATTTTAAAAATGAGTGCCTTAATCACTTACCATTTTGACTTGGCAACCAAAATGGGTAATGATGTTCTCATATAGGAATTTCATAGTATCTTTGGCTCTATAGCTTGGTGTCTTAGTAACTTTAACCCATTTTGTAAATTAGTATGTTACAATGATAATATACCTAGATTTACTATGTTTTCTTGGTGGGTTGATGGGGCCTACAATATCAAGACCCCATTTCTCAAATGGCTGCTATGTAAGCATTGGTTGTAAGGGCATTTCATCCCTCTGATTTGGTTTTCCCATTCTTTAACATACATCGCACTATTATGTGATCTATTGTGCATATTGAAATAGATAAGGCCATCATAATGCACTCTATAACACCTTTCTCATAGTGGAATCCCATATGAAGTGGCCTCCTGCAACCCCTTGATGTGATTCTTGAAAGATCTATGGTCTCTCATGTCTTAAGACAGATCTACACATGGCCTCATCTTTCCCTAAATAATAGAGAGAGCCATCAATTATACTATAAGGGAGTGATTTCTTGAATTATTTATTTTCCCTCTCTATATAATATTTAGGTTGATCCAATACTCCCTCTTCCAGCTGTATGAGAACTACTCCTAGTGTGATTCCTGAAGCATCTACATGGACATGAAATGGTTTACTCCAATTAGGAAATATTAAAAACCAGCACAGTGACCAATCTGTGCTTGAGGTCAATGAATGTTATCTAGCATTCAGGATTCCACAAAAAATGTACTCCCTTCTACATTAACTTCTCTAATGGCATTGAGATTGTAGCATATCCTTTGATAAATTTGTGATAGTACCCTGTATGCCCTAAAAAGGCTCACATTTTAAATGAATTAGTTGGTGGTGGCATACTAACTATCGCTATGATTTTTGCCTAATCGACTAATATGCCTCTACTATAAACTACATGACCAAGTAAAACACTGAATGGTGTGAAAAACAAACATTTTTTAAATTCAAATCTATCCTTAGATCTCTACACATTTAAAACATCAATATCAACTTAGATAAGTGTTCTTTAAATAATGAGAACACTACCCAATCATCTAGATAAACCTCTAAAAAGTCATGAATAAAATCCCTAAACACAACAATGATGACTCTAGAGAACACTTTTGGTGTATTTTTCAAGCCAAATGGCATTACCTTATAGGTGAATGATCTACACTCTATTGCTAAGCTAGTCTTTTTCTAGTCCTCCTTTATGATAGTTATCTAGTGGTAGCCTTTGAATCCATCCGTGAATGAATAGACCTCATGACCTATAATATACTCTAGTACCTCATCATTGAATGGAATTGGGAAGGGATCATTGACACAAGCATCATTTAAGATGTGATAATTTCCATAAATCCTAATCTCTCCCATCTTCTTTCGCTGTGCCACCATAGGGCTTACCCAATCATCTTTTTCCATAGGAAAAATCATTCCTGCTATGAGCATCTGATCCAATTCTTCCTTGACCTTCATTTTCATGTTGGGGTTTAGCCTGAGGGCCACTTTTTGATTGGCCTTGCACATTATTTAAGTTCAATGTGCATTTATCCTAGAGAGGGATCAACACCTTTAACATCTATGAATGTTGTGGGAAAGATGTCCTAATAATCTCTTAGAAGCTTAAACACTTATGAGATGTTGGCAGGTGTCCAGTAATCACCTATATGAGCCAAATTAGTTACCTCCTTTGTACCAGTATTCCTAATATTTTATTTGAGAGTCTCTTGATAATATTACACTCTCCTTCAGGGATGGTGTCATAGAGTTATCTTTCAACCTCTCATTTTGTAAAATGAATCTATAACAGCCTATCTTCTTTTGTTTGTTCTATGACTTCCTCTAGTAGTGGTTCTAGATCCCATTATAGTACAAATAAATCTTGAAGATCCATATCATCTTTACTTTTTTGGTCAGATTGCTCCTTTAAGTGGTCTTGGATTTAGTGGCATGGTTAGACTGCTCCTTTTTCTTACTCTTAAAGCAAGGTATAAGCATTCAATGTCTCTTCTTTTTCATAGACTAGATTTTGTTTTAGATGAGAATCCATCAGAGTTGGCAAGTCCTCAACTTATCCTTGGTGAAAGTCTCTATTTTATTTAGAGCTTGATGGATTGTGGGATGATCATTCTCAAATATAAAGGTCTATATGAAATTTCTTTGTATTTGTGCACAATGTTTTGTTTCCTTTCTATGCTCTTTGTGAATGTACCATACCTTAGGAATGACCCCAAGAATATAAATAAAACTATGAGGCCATTATTTTGTAGTGATTCCTTCTCCCATCCAAACCTCAATACACCTATAGATATGTAACTTAGGAGGTTATCCTTCATATAAAATTTACCACTCCTGTCACACTTTTTCTGGTAGCTGAAACCTTATGATCAATAATTCACAGGCTTGGTTCCATGTCATATGGCCTTCTCTGTGGACTCACCACCAATTCTCAAAAACCCCTTTGAGTTCATAATTGAGAGAAGTGACCCTATGATTCATATCAAGGAGATGTAATTGAAATAACACAAGGAATTAACCTACATCTTCAATTTTGAAGTTCTAAGGTATCCATTTTTCTATTATGTATACCATACACAAAGGTTGAAATTCATGGTCACCCTTAGTTGAACTAAAGAGATGTGTACCTGAATATCTATTTATTGAATATATTCTATCCCAAGGTAGTGTACCATCAAGTGCTAGATCTATGTAATCCTTGTCAGTGTAATTTGCATTATAGATGAAATCAACCTCAGACTATATTGGTGACCTCATAGATATTGAATGCACTTCTTGCTTATTCAACTAATGTTTTTATGTAGTAATTTATAATGGTGTACCAAGTAACTTTGCATATTCCAATACCTATGGTTATGGAGTAGGTTGGTTATAAATAAAACTATAGTCTATAGTTCATAGATCCTATTACCTATCATTCATTGTCACCTTCATCTAGCTAGTTCTTACAACTACATAGGGAGAATATAGCTCCTTAGGGATGATATATGGCTTTGCATCTATTTTATTTAAGTGAATAAATAGTATCTTATCATCCTGGTGTAATTCAATCTGATTCATGTCTATATTTATAGTCATTTACCCATCATAGGCCCACTTATTTCTAATAAGAGTAAGATAGTGAGTCTCGGTAGTCTTCATGTTGATAACTTCAAAGTCACCTCACCAGTTGATCTCTACAAATATAATCTCCACATCTTCCAACTATCATATGGGTTTGACTTTTTCATAATCTATAAGGCTAACTGTCATAGGACTGTACCTCAGTAAAGGTCATCCAATGACCTCCCAAGTGGATCTAAGAATCATGTTGACTGTGCTATCAAAATCAAATACAACATTTGGTATTTTATATCTAGTTACTTCGATGTCCATTCTCACATCGATATCCCATGGTTTCTTGGTTTTCACATACCAAACCATCTTGTTAGTTAGTTGTTAGCATTTCTATGCACATTCTAATATATTATGCAAAAGATTCATAATGTTCTAGGATATATCCTCATTACACAAGGTACTAAAGAGCTTTATCAAGTTAGTTAGTGTAGTGACGACTCCTTCCTATCACATGATTCAGATTATCTAGCCATACATCTAAGCATCTATGTTTGTATCATCTACTTCAATGTTCCCTTACTATTGGATATTATTGAGAAACTTCATAGCTTCTTGCATCAATATTTTCTCAACACTAGGCTCTAAATACTTATCAAGTTGCACTTTCTTTATCCCACTATTTGTAGGCATCTCTAGTGGAGGAAGTCCTTGAATTACATGTTGTTGAAGTGTGATGGATTATGTTAATGAATTATCTCTTAGCTATGATTGGACCATGTTGACATTGCACACATCTTTGTCTCTATGTTGACCATCTAGCATTGGGTAATCCTCTATGTCATGCTAGTCTAAAGTTGTATAGTAAGCACAATACGACTGTCATTATGGATTCTAAAAATAGTTACATTGTACATGGTTTAATTCACCACATATAAAACACCTAATAGGTTGTCTCCCTCATCCTCCTTATGTGCCTCTTTTGTATCCACCTCAATAATTTCCTTCTCCTCTAGTACCTTGAAAACCCAACCACCTTGTTATTATGGCCCAAAATTGGCTATGTTTTAGGGTGAATTCCAACTCTTCTGATGTTGATTACTATCATACCCAACATATTATTTTTATTTTAGTTTTGGAGCCTAACTAGCCTGATGTGCCTAAGGAATTATAGGGTTTTAAGGAGATGGATATTGAGGTGTGAATGGTTGTGCAATAATGTTCCATTGCTATGTAGTGGATGATCTAGCAATTGATCCTTGTGTATGATAAAATTGCATTTTAGGATCCTAAACTGTAGTAGTTTGCAATGCATTAGCAGGAGTTACCTCTAATCAAGATGTAACCTGTGCCATATCATTTGCCTAATATGTTGTGACTATAAAAACATTTTTAGTAATGTCTTATTTGAGTTCTTGTAAGGCCCAATAATCCTTGTCTTCATGATTCACAAATTTGTAGAATATACAAAAAAAACTTTATGGCGTAGTAATGTAATGTTGTATTAAATGACAACTTCTATTAGAGTGACCTACCATTCAACAAATTTTGTAGAATTGAGTTTTAATTCTTGGACACTCATTTTTGTGATGTCCAAACTGATTACATTCTATGCACCAGATGTCTAACTTTTGTCTGTTAGTCAAATATTGATATTGTTTAAGCTTTTAGAGAAGGATCTATAGTGTATCTTCTACCTTAGATTAATCAAGTGTTACACCACCATGATTCTTGATCTATTTTAATCTGATCATAGCAGTACAAAAATTTGATTTAGAACCAAACCATGTCTAGGCTATAACAAACCTGATGCAAGGTCATAGACCTTTGACAAACCAGGCAGTTTTATCCTTTTCTTTCATAATAAATTCCATTTTGTTCATAACATCTGAGAATATTTAATCATAGTCTTCAATGGTATCTTTGGGCCCTTGTCAAATCTCCTTTATATATTGTATAGGCTGGCTTATACTTATCTTTAACTAAAACTCTATGATCAACATTTTCTTTATCTCATCCAAAGTCATTGCATTGGTATCTTTACGATATATGAATTTTAAGGTTCTTCTAGCTAGAGCACCAATTAATTCATACTTAATTATATTTTCATATGCAATTCCTTTAACTTGTCATTTCATTGAATAGGTAAGAAGATATTATTTAGGGTTTGAGGACCATCATAGGGTGCCAAATTGATAAAATCTACAAGTTGAAGCATCATACTTGGTGCTTGTGTAGTCATAGGAACTTGATGTTACTATGCATGATTATTAATATAAATCTATCGTGAGTGTGTCTATGATCCTTATGTGAAAGGATGGAATGCTTGGAGATGTGATCCTAAAGTGGGCTTGGGTGATTATGATGAAGTAAAAACTTCAAACTCCCTATTATAGTCTACTTCTAATAATGTTATGTCTTGATATAGGATAATTGGGTTGGTTTTTATCAATAGAGTTGATATGATGTACTAATGTTTTTCTCTTTAAAATTTCTATTTTCTCTCTCAATGGGCTCTATTTAACATCTTTAGGGTTTTTTTGTGCAATTTTATCTGTTATAGATTAGGCAAATATTGGTATTTTACTCTAGCAACTAAAGTATAGCTATTTGCAAATAAATAGGGCTCAAGGGATGCATGCTCCATGAATAAATGGCCTAAATGTCCTTTAACTATTTATTCATCACTTGAACTTATATTGGTACTATGAATATGTAACATTTTACTTCTTTCCCCTATCAGTAACCTTGTCTAAGGTTTTGAACCTTCTCCTAATTTTTATAATACACTAATCTCTTCCTTCTCTTCTCTTTCCTTATACTCTACATTACCTTCTTTCTCTTCATCTCTTTTCAACCCAAAATTATCACTCTCTTGCTTCACACTTATCTTCTCTTTCTCCTCTTCTCACTCAGTCTTCACTCCTACTCTACTACTACTTCTTAGGTTCACAACTGACTGGGTATTTGTACTTTGGTTCCACCTTTTCTATTATTGGAATGCTTGATTTGACTCTAAGGTTTTCTTCTTCTATTCTTATAGTGCTTTCTCTAGATCTTGAGTCTTTTTTTACTCTTGTTTTATTTCCTTTGATATCTTGAGTCTAGGTTCAAGCCTTCCTCATCATTTATTCTCCATTCACCATTCTGTCACACACATTCCCATGGCACCCATGCAACTAATCCATTTTAGGTGGAGTGCGCACCGTGGATTTTTCTATTGTCAAAATTTTAATGAGAAAAGGAAGTCATTGTAAAAATTTACCTTAGATTCCCCTCACAAACTGATCCTTTATAGCCTCAAATGCAATACAGCCTTCTATTATGAATTTACTTATATAACTATCAATGGTTATGTCCACCCAATAATCAATCACATATGTCCAAGGTACATCCAAGCTTTGTAAACTTTTGATCTTTTCTTTAGTTCAAGATATATCATACATAATTATTTATTGGTAGCAAAAATGTTCCAATCTCACCACCCATGTAACTAACAAACACAAGAATTCACACCAAAAGATCTCATAGACATCTACGTACATGTGATCCTAAATAATTGATTTAGCAATGCTTACTATCTTCCTTGCATCCCTTTCTATGAAATAATTAATTTTTAGAACTAACCATGCTTCTATATCTCTTTGAATTGGCAACCAATATAACATACCCTTTTATAGTAAGTTCCATGCTCACTGCATCATTATTGGTAGAGGTTTCTGGATCACTAGAACTTGCTAATTATGAGGATAGGCAACTATAATATTGATGATTAACATATTAAAGGACCTTTTATAAACCTATTCAAGGTTTATAAAGATAAATCATAAGGTTTTATCATGAATTAAGGCTATATCACAGATATTCTTGATTGCAGGAACATAATACATAGAAATTGAACTTAGAATTGACAAATACAAAACAAGTAATTTATATTGTGACTAAGTACATTTAGATTTTATATATATTTCATATAAAAAACAAGGGAACATTTATTAAAATAGTAGAGGACTTCTTCTTACATTAATCAAAATACTTCATTACATACTATCACATAGATTAACTTGCATAATCTAAAATACAAACTCAATGAGAAAGTACTACATTAATCTCATGGCAGAGGAATTACAATGATAACAATTAAGCTAACAAAAAACCCTTTTCTATATATATGTATCCATGATATATCTCTAAGACATTGTAGTTGTGACTTCCTATCTATTTTGGGTAGCTAGTTGTGCCAGGTCACTTGTAACTTCCTCTATTATTATTAACTCAAAATAGGCTAACTGCATTTCAATCAGACTAAGTATTTAATAATATTGCATGACTTGAAATGGAAGTTGTTACTATACATGAAAGATATAGTTGAACACATTGAATAGTAATATATTTGAACATATGACATATATATTGAATATTTTATTGCTAACAGTGGAATAAAAGGTTGAGCACCTACACATTAGCACCTAGTAAAGTTAGATAAAGCTTAATGTTATTGAAATAAGAATTATAAAGAGGTGTTAGATGTGGATCTTGGTGTATCTTTCTCTTTTTATGTGTACAAATTTGTTTATTCCATTTAAGCAAAATTATGATTAATGTCATCATGCATGAAATGTAATAATTTATGATTGTCATGATGTACTTGACAAAGGAAAAACTACAATATATATGCATTGTGATAAACATAATTTATTCCTTTGAATTTTGAAAGCAATCTAGTTTTTTCAATAAATTTTAACAAATTTTCAATCAAAAAAGCCCTAGGGTGTACTAGGATTGGATAGGAAGACTTATAGGTTAGGTTCACCAAATGTTTAACCCTTTTTATAAATTAAGGGTTGGGGGGAATAGGTTATTCAAGGGTGAGATAACCTATTCCTAAAAGTAGGCCAACTAAATAATTCAATGTATGATATTCAATTTCAGTGTTGAATTATGAAAATTACTATATATAGAAAGTATAATGCTAAATAGTATTTTGATTGCATAATCACAAAGAAGAAACAATATTTAGCTTATGCAATGATGTGTAGATAGATTTGAGATGTACAATTATGGAAATAGTTTGTCTGATGTTTAAGAAACAATCATTAAATTCTATAAATATTCTTTCTGGTTGCCTATCACTTGTGTTGATCTATGGACACTTGCATTGATGATATTGTCTGAATCCCATTATAATTATCCTATACATAATATTCAATGTATCAATATATGGTCACCTTGGTCTTTCTAGGTTTTTTCCATCTTTTGTCTAATGTGATTAGATATCATGCACAAGTTGTTGATAAATGTATGTGCACAAGGGTGAAATATACTATATGAAAATGGCTCATGGATTGTCTTCTGAGTGCTTCAGACCTATATTATGACTATTCCTATGTTTTATATATAAATAGGGATGAAAGGACATAATAAATTATTTGTGCAATAGTGTGTATAAGCTTTTTTGATAAATGATAGATGTCTATGAGTATGTTTTTACTTGTATTTATAGTATCTCTTTATAAATAATATTCATAGAAGGGTTAATGACATTATTAATTTATCCTGTACACTTCAAAATATTTTCATATTTGAGTGTTTGTAAGGAAGGACACTTGCATTGGATCATGGACACTAGTGTCTATGCTATTGTGCTTCCTTGAATGCAACTATCCAAGATGAAGGAATGTTTTTGAGGTTATGTAACTGACTATGAAAGATATATATCATATTTTAGGTGTTATATGGTTATAGGTGATCCAGATAATCAACATAATTAGGATTGGATTAAAAAGTAATAAAACCTAGTGACATGGTGAGTGTGAGCCTTTTGGCTACAAGGAAGGTCAAACTGAAGGGTAGAGCCTTGAAATATATTTATCAAGTGTACAAAAATAGTTTAACATATAAATCCATATTTAAGCATCTACACTATGACATGCCCCCACTAATATGTCTCTCATTTTTAGGTAAGGAGAATGGAATTTGGTAGTTACCTTACCTCAAAAGGATAAGATAACTATATAACATGTGTATGGATCATGTAGCATATAAGAGTAGCATGTGTAATTAGATATATTAATGAAGCTCACAGTATGTGATCACAATAAGGCCTAATATGCATGATATGGATCATGATATTGTTTAAAAAGTAACAACACAAACTTAATAAACATTCAAACACTCATACAAGAGAACTCAATGTCACACAAAAGGGGGTCTAAATAGACTGCAAACAAGGACCATATTCAAATGCTAGACACTCAAAATAATGACATTAAAATGTTTAAATAAAAAAATAAAGCAACATAAAGTGGCATAGGGGCCAATAAGTAAGGAACATATTCAAATGTTTCATAAGAAAGACAATAAAAATAAAGAAAAATATACTCAAGGAAGTGACAATGTGAATAAATGAAGTAAAAGTAACTAGCATAAGCATATATATATATATATATATATATATATATATATATATATATATATATATATATATATGTTAAAAAAAAATGTCATGTTAACATAGTATATCAAGTACATGATAAAATATGTAATCATGAGCATAGACATGTGTAAGCATTAGTATATAAGCTCAATCAACATGATAATGAAAATATGATCATAAAACAATATAAAATGTATCAATTATGATCAAGGAAGCATATACCCCCAACATAGTGTGTCACATAAGAAGAGGAAGGTGTATCACACACTATTTTTAAACTTTATCAATTATCAATGCTTTCTCTCTTGTAGGAACCCATCAAATCTTAATCTCTGAGTGCACAACTTAAAGGGTGCACCAACAAAGGGGTTGGTAGACCTTTGGTACTTCATATGATTGTTGGCTATTATATTACCACTTAAAACTAATACAAGTTGATCTTATATGTTTCTCTAGGCTTTGAAACCCCACTTATACACTTTCCTAAGCAACTCACTGCCTAAAATAACCCGTAACTAAGCAAAACCCATTTTTACCATATTTCCTACTAGGTTGACCTCGTTATAGGATTTACCACATGTTGTAGAACTATGTCGACTGAAGCCAACATAGTTCAAGACCTAACATCTTTATTTCTTGCCTAACAAGGTCGACTAGGCCAACTCCATCAACTTAATTTTTGGGAGGGTTTAGGGTCAATTCATGGCTATATACCCCATTTCATTCCATTTCTAATAGAGGATCAATAAATTACACGTCATTATTGTTCATAAATCTACTTATACAATCAATATGAGGTTTCATTTCTTAGGTTTTTGCCTTTGAAGGAGTAACACTTGTCTTGTGGAAATCTTGGATACATAGCAGAGTTATTGTAGCATAGATTTGATTTATCCTTGTGATTATTACAATCCCACAATAACCTCTTGTAAAACACCATTGGCCAAGGTATAGATTGAGGCACGAGAGGTTCACTTAAACAAAGGTAAGTATATTCCTAAGCCCTTCATATTTTGGTAAGTATATATTATAGAGTTAATATATATTTATGTGTATCTCTCCTCACTTAGATCTTCTCTATGTTATAAATAGATTTGTCTTTGCATGTTTATTATCTTCCCCATTTATGCCACAAGTTTTCTTGAGCACTATATTATCTTACATATGCATTTACTAGATTAGATTACATAGTTGTTTAGTAAATTAGCTTGCTTTGATATTATTACAAACATAAAGACCTAGATAGGGTTATCATAAGATGGCATTTTCCTAAAGGACTTGGAAACCTCCCATTTTACATAGTGTGATAAAAGACCCCTTAGTGTAGGTTTAGAAAATACAATATTGGTCATGACTCTAATTTAAATGTATCCCCAAGTGTACTTTTTAGTTGATTACCTTCATCGAGCTTGAATATTATTAAGTAGGACAAGTTATACAATTATTTAGGTTCACTTGCATACATTTTGGTGAACCTAATATGAATATGATCCTTACAATATTATAATTTTTATTTATAGATAACTAGATTAACCCTATCGACCTAGTTTAACATTTTGTGCATAGGTTTTCATAATTTGTCAACCCCATCAACCCAGTTTAATATTATGTGTGCAGTTTTTTATACTTTATCGACCCTATCAATTTTATTCAACTCTGTGCATAAGTTTATATAGCTTTGTCACCCCACTCAACCTAGTTAGGAATTTGTGTGCATTTTTTAAAAACTAAAGAGACCCTATTGAATTTGTTCAACTCTATGTGCACAAATTTATGAAGAAAAAAAAACTAGATCGATCATATCGATCTAGTCTCCTTTTTCCTTTTTGTCATCTAATTAAATTAACCAGCTCAATTCCTTTATTTTTCTACATTTTTAAAAATATAATAGGTCAATCAAATTGACATAATTTTATCATTTATCACTTTTATTCATACTCAATTGCCCTGATTGACTCCATTTAATATTCTATATTTTCCTTTATAGGTTTAATATTTCATCTAGACAACACAACTTCAAACAACAACTCAACAAATTGTGATAGATTACTATATAGACCCAATCAAATAAATTTAAACTACCAGGTTCATTATAAACATCTTAGTAATTAATCTCTATCAAAATTTAAATAAATTTCATTTCTTATTATTTTTTACAAATTAAATTTTAGTATTTTTCCCAATTTTCTAGTTCTATAAAACTGTCACTTTACAGTCAACTAAGTCGACTGGATTGATTTAGTTCTATATCTACTTTTTGATCAGACAAATACATCAACTAAATCAATAACATTCATTTTGGACTATCTTTCAATAGGATAAGTTGACCAGCTCGACTCTATTATGTTTTGATTGCATAACTAGGTCAACCAAATCGACCTAATACTACTTATTTTTCAAGCAAAGGGAATTAACCTAATTGAATAATAATTAAACTCACCTTAATTTTTAATTTTTTGCCTATTTATTTACACTCAAAAATTTTCAAAATAACTTTAGAATCTTTGAATTTTGCCTTTATTTTTCACTTTTTTTGGTTTTTCATAGAAATAATGTAGCAATAGTTTTCAAACTACTTAGTTAATATCATGAAGAGCTACTCGATACTCTATTTATGACCTTAGTATATCATTTACAAATATTATGGTGTGAAGAGCTTGTCCCAATACTCATAGCCATAGTACATAGCTAAACATGGTCTTTAGTTTCCCCTACCTCATGGTATTTTAGAAATACCTAAGATTACCCTCTTTATTGAACTTTAAGAATCCATCCATCTATTTGTTTATGTGGTGCATCGATTAACAGTTAGCACTGAGAAGTTACTTACACCATACCTTTAAAACATAGTTTAGTGGGATATGAGAATGGTACTTCCTCCATAGTCAGTGCTATAAAACATTGGGCTGACAGTATCTAATGGAAAAATAAGTATATTTGGAAGCCTACACTTGCAATTAAAACCTTTAGTACAAATTTATGATATTTTTTGATAAATTAGTTAGTTAGCTTCTAAAAATCAATTTTGTTGCTTTTTATTTCTATTTTATGTTTTATTAAAAACTTGTATTATCCAATGTTGATATAAGGTTTGTGTTGTATGATGTAACTAGATCGACTAGCTCAACCTAGTTGCCCGTTTGTTTAGTTATAATTTCTACAACTAAAGACTAAATCATCTAGATTCAGACTATTTTAAATTCTTTTTCTCTCTACAAAATTAAGTTTACCAACTTGACCTAGTATTTTACAAGTTCCTATAAATCTAAGTCAACTAGCTTAACCTAACCTTTTACAGGTTGTTCTATTTATCCTTTCTACAAAACTAAGTCAACTAGCTTGACCTAGTCTTTTATAGGTTCTTCTGTTTATCTTTCCTACAAAACTAAGTCAACCAACTCGACCCAATATTTTACAAACTCTTTTGTTTATCCTTCCTACAAAACTAAGTCAAAAAATTTAACCCAGTCTTTTACACATTCTATTTTTCTTCCTGTAAAACTACATCGACCAGCACAACCTAATCTTTTACTAGTTGTTCTATTTTTCTTCCTATAGAACTAAGTCGACCTGTTCAACCTAGTATACTATAAATTATCTTTTTTTTTGAAAATAATTTTAAGTTGATATTTTCTTCATGCAACATATATTTGATGACATTAAAGAGCAAACTCAAACTAATATGATGAATTTCACTAATTTGAACAAAATTTCAAAACACATTTTGTGATAACTAACTCAGATCAAAGAATTATCCATGTTATCACTTGAAATACTAACTATAAGACTCCTCCCTATTCCATGACACTTAACCCCTTATTCATGAAAATAATATAAGATGAAAATGACCTTGAATACATGGTTGAAATGATTCTATTCATCAATGAAAATACTCAACATAGAGGTAAGGATCCTATAGTCATTTATAACATCATGGTGGGACCTCATATTTTATAACCCCATCCCCCTTCACCTAGTTTTTCCACAAGATTTGGGGCAAGTCATTTCATGACTTCTTCCATACCTTTAACTTATATCATGTCTCCTTATAACACTATGACATCATCCTCCATGTCTTATTCACTTCCATGCTAAGTATTTCTATAAACATGATAGGTGTGACCTTTAGTGGGTATTTTAAAAACACCCACACTAATACCCAATGTCATATGAATCATAATACAAATATTCTCATTCCACTAGTGTGTCACATACTACTACTACATCTCATGATCCTAGCACATCTCAAGCTCTTGATACTTCAAATAATACTAATGCATCTAATGTTGCTTTTACTAGTCAAAATAGTATTCAAACTAACCAGTTACTATTACAAACTCTTAATCAAATGGATACTTTTAAAACTAATAATAAAAATCAAATGATGTAAATACAAAAATAATTATTTAATATCCAAAACCAACATCAACATACTCAATGGGGAGCACAAATACTAATGCCTCTCCACCTCCCCTTATAGATGCACATGGTAACCTTATACCACAACCACCACTTATTAACAAAACTATTAAACACATAAAAAATGAAACTCTTGTTCCTTGAATTGCAAATTTTATAAGGGGGTGTGAATAAGGAAGACATAGAGGGGACGTTAGTATAGTGTTAGTTCAATAAAACAAAATAAAAATAACACACTAAACACTTAACACCTCTAGCCTAGACATTAAGGGGAGCATAGGTAACAAGCATACAAGTGAAAACAAAACTATAACACAAAATAAATCATTCTTTTACCTTTTTTGGAGCTCCAAATGGATTTTTTAAGTGGTTTACTCAATTTTTACATCAAGAAGTCTTTAACAATGAAGATCCATTTTCTCCTTCTCTCTTTGGCACCTTGGCTTAGTTGGTTGGCTTATGAATTTGGCATGGTAACATTACGTGAAAGGTTTATTTGCATCCAAATGAGTATTATAACTTTGGATTATGAGAGATCTTAATATATTTGTTCATAATAACATTACACCAAGATATCTTATAAATCAATAGGTATAGCTTGTATTTATAGCCTCCAAAGTTAACTCTCACCCAAGGCGAGTTAAGGTTGAGTTTAAACATAAAATGAGTTCAAACTAACCTTAGGTGAGTTGACGTTAACTCCAATTAAGTTAAAAAATTTCATTTAATTATAATTTTTAATTACTAGGCATGGCTCTCAAATTAGATATTTTGAGATATTTTGGAAGAACTTGACAACTCATAAAGGCAATGATGAAAAGGCTTGATATTTTGAATTTTGGAATTTCCATTTTAGATATTCATTTTTTACAAATAGATAATTAAAATAAGAATTTAATATTATTTAATTATATTATTAATTTTTATTATCATTTTATCTCTTTTAATAATTGTTCAAGTGCCTCGTTTAATGGGTCCATAGGCAAAACTACTAGTTGTTAAGTCATAAGGTGACTGGGGATGAATCTATTAGAGGTTATTATTACATCCCCAAATATGGATGCCTTAACATGATTTTGAACATTAATGAATGATACACAAATGGAATTGGGGTGTTCATTAATTCTTAGGCTTAATTTATAATGTTTGGTAGGAATTAGTCTGAAGTTTGGTTGGGATCCAGTTGTGGCTAGAATTGGGTATCTATAATTGGTGACTTGTGAAGTTCATGGATTAAAATTTGAAACCCATCATGGATTTTTGTCACCATTGCATTTTCCCCAAGTATTTCATGATTTCCATAGGCACTGAAGGATGTGAATTGATGAGGCCCTGAATCTCCACCCACTACACATTGAACCAACCTAACTACTCATAATATTTCCCTTTCTTGGTCTATGCAATGTTGGAAAAGGTGGTTCCATGCCATAAATTGACATCCAGTGCATTAGTGACATCAAGGGACTTCTATTTGGTGAAACATAATAATAATACTAAAAATTAGTGTTGGAATTTCTACAATGTGATAATGGGGACCTTATCAATTTTGGTTATTAGCTTAATCACTTAGAACTTGATCCAGTTGAAATCTGCATGTACTCATACCATTTGATATGCAATATCAAATACCATTTTTATTACGCACCTCACACTCTTTGTATTCTATCAAAATATTTTGGTGATGCACTCAAAAATCATTCATATCCTAATATCATCGACCAAATCAATCAAGATCCCTCTAGATTCCTATGATATCTCTCCCTTGTATGTGAGTGAATGGGAGGACTCTTGGTTTTGGGAGTCTTATTTCATGCACCATAGTTTTTACATTGATGAAGATATTCACATCCTTAGATAGATGGATTGTCCCTTTGTTATACTAACTCAAAAGAGCCTTCATAACTTTGTCCAGTTGCCTGAAGGTAGGGATCTTGATGAGTCACTCCACATCAGACCTTTGTAGTTGAAGTTGGATTATTAAGGCTCCTAGATACACACCTATAGACTGATATATGGAAAATACGTTGGTTTCCACCACATCAATAAAATAAAATGGGTCTAGGTCATGGTATCTTATCTTTCATAGTGCGATCCCAATCCCCATTTATTTATTATCTAAGTTTTCAATGGTATCAAGAATTATGATCGATTCATTATCTTTACTTTGTATGCCCTTATTAGATGAATATATCTCAAATCTATGGTATTGACTATTCTATGCATAGGTGAAAGTATCAGGTTGAAATCAAAGAGGGCTTGTGTTCTCAAAGGATTTCAATGGTGTTTTTTCTTTTTATGCCCTTTCTTATATATATTTTCCTGCTTGCATCTGTAACACTTTACAATGAATTTGTTGAGATATCTTTGCATTGTTGTGCTTTGCAATTTAAATTCCATCATTTTTTATTATGTGAGATTGATGTTTCAATGGACATGTTCATTATTTTATGTTACAACATTCTTTTATGTGGTTTGCCAGCTTTTATCCTCTAAACTTTCTTTTATTATACATAAACTGAGTCTAACAAAATGATCTAATTTGGGAATGATATAATCTTTGAAGTGGTTTTTCATTAACCGCTTTATAAGTGACCATTTTTGACCTATTATTTGTATCTTTTTTATCAATGATTCATTCCTAGAATTAATTTATTGACCCAGTGTTGACCGATGTTGACCCCTCTTCATATTAATTTACTTCTTTCCATTCATAATCTATGACATTTGAATTTTTATACCAGGTTCTTTTTTCCTGTGATAGACATATTGTATTATATATAGCTACACTACAAACTTGAAAAAAATACAAGAAAAACTATAAAATAAAACAAAACACCTAACTACATGGTGTTCCTATTTACCCACTCAAATTTTTAGCATGATATTACTAGAGATAATTGGTAGTAAGGCTTAATATTGTAACCATTTACACACCCTAGAAGCATGGTTCCTTGAAAATCCTTTAACACTATTATTCCTTACTATGATACTTCATGAATTACATATCATCATTTCCACTAAATTCATAATTTAACTAGATGTGCATGAAATTTGATATCATGCAATAATATTATCTACTATGGATAAAAATCTTTAGATCACATATTATGATCATGCCATGTTTTTTTACTCTATTTATTGTTTCTTGTGTCCAACTTGCTCTCTACTCAATTTATTCCATGTGATTTAGATCTAGTACCTTTACCTAAAGTGAATATTGATCTCCCAAACACATTATAAATATGATTCATATACTATGAACTATATATTCCATAGGCATAATTATATTTATTATAAAAATTAGATGGAAGGGAGTGAAACCTATCACATAATTATAATTAGTCATGTATACCCATATGATTTCATAAATTTGATCCTCACAATCATCTCTTTGTACATTGCATATTTTGTAAGGCTCTTCTCAAGGACTTTGTTGGATGCTTATACTTACCCATTGGATTGAGGATGATATGATGTGATCTTATGGTGTGATATCACAAATTATTTAATCAAATTATTGATAGTATTATTGAATAAGTGCATTCCTTTGTCACTAACCAACATCATAGGACATCCAAAACTGGTTATGATATTCTCATACAAAAAATTGGATGCATCACTATCATTTTAGCTTGGTGTCGTAATAACTTATACCCATTTTATGAAGTAATATAGTGCAATAATTATATATCTAGCATGACTACATTTTTTTGGTAGATTAATGGGTCTTATAAATTTAATTCCCCTTTGTTCAAATGGTTGCACTACTAACATTGGGTTCAAAGGCATTCCATCCCTTTTATTTAACCTTCTTATTCATTTAAAAATGTCATAATGCTTTATGACTCTATGTGCATCTTGTGACAGGGTAGACCACCATAGATGACTTTGTAATATCTTCCTTATAGTTAATTCTCTTGTGAAGTGCCCTCTTGTAATTCCCTGATTTGCCTATTCTAGTAATTATGGTCTCTCATGATCTAAGGGTACTCTTTATAACATATCATCCTTACCCATCTTGTATATAAGCCTATTAATAGTGATGAATGATATGCTTATGTGAATGGCTACTTTTTATCTTTCTCAACATAGTGGGTAGGAAAAACTCATTGTTCAATAAAATTGGTTATCTTCCATATTCTCTGGAATCATAAAGACTCTTAGTAATGTGCATTAGGTGACTCATATTTTAACTCATATGGATCCTCACCATTCCTTATTCATCTAAGATAATTTAGTCTCACATTTTCTCTTTCTAGTTTAACATTGATCTTAAACTAGAATTCTTAGAATAACATTAGCTATCTGGATATCCTACCTAACATGAGATTATTCACTAGATATCAGAGAGCTTGGTGGTTTTTAAATAATTAAAATGGTGTTTCTAAGAGAAAATACCTCATTTTATGTAACACAAACACCATAGCCAAGGCCTCTCACAATGTAGTAGTGTAATTCTCCTCTATTGTATATAATTTCATGCTTGCAAAGTGAATGGGGTGATCCAAACCTCTGTCTCCTTGCTAAGCCAATATAACACCTAATACAATTCCCAAAGCATATAAATTTACATGAACTACTTACTTCAATCATTAAATACCAATATTTGGGTTATTACTAATCTCTACTTCTCGACAAAATATTCTTAAAATTTATTAGTCCATTAAAACATTATATCTATGTGTAATAGTCTCTCTATTGGAGTGGATATAATTTTGTACCCTTGAATGAATTTATTGTGATATCATTTATTTCCTAGTATGATCTCACTTAAATAGATCTTATGGGAGGTGGCATACTCACAATGACTATAATTTTAGTTTGGTCAATCAAAATACCGTCATTGCATACTATGTGACCCAAGAGAACACCAAATAGTGTAAAGAATTAAAAAAATCAAATTCAAATGGATTTGTAGATATAAACATCATTCTAACATGAGTCACATATTGGATATGTGTTCTTTAAATAAACATAATACAACCCAACCATCATGATAGATTTATAAAAAATTATGGATGAAATCTTTGAGTGCAGTGACCACAACCCTAGATTTCCAAAAAATTATGGGTGAAATCTTTGAGTGCAATGGAAAAAGAAATGTTTTATAATCTAAAGTTGTATTTTTTATAACATAATGCCATTTTTACACACATAAAACCCTTATCCAATGTATTTACCCCTAGAATATTCTATGAGAAAGATTATTGTCCTAAGAATATCCTCATGTAATTTAAGGTGTATCAATATGCAATCCATATTGATATATTTAAGGCTGCATGGTAGCAGACACCTTCTCAATAGGACCATTTAGGTGTCCTTATTCTAGCTAAGTGTTTGTCATCTATAAAACCTAGCATAGGCTAGGGTAGTCAACTTGATCTTCTTAGAGTTTGGATTGGCTAAGTTAATTACTTAGGTTATCAATGTTATTCAAATAGGTATCTAACAAGTTCAAGTTATGGTTTTGGTTTGAATATATTTTATCATGAAATATACACATATGGTATTCAAATACTTGATATATGTGAAGGATCTAAATAGTGCTACCCTTGATTTTAAATCATTATACCATGATATTATGTTGTAGGGTCATCGTACCTCATTCCTTTACTTTAGAAATAATTGAATTTTAAAATACTCAATTTATAATTGTTGTCAAGACATTATTATTTTTAAGTAGATATGATGTTATTAATTCATAGTAGCATAATATTCTCACTAGACCATCCCATAAATAGGTTTCTAGAGAATCATGTTTCTCTAGTATTGTTTACATGTCACTTTGTCATGATCTTGAGTTTATTAATTTAAGCCACTTCAAAAAAAAAATCCATGATATATAAAATTCTTAATTTTTTTCCCATTATAGTCAATAATTTCACCCTTCTAGGAGATTTTTTTAGAACATCTCACTCCCAACTACAATATTAGAGCAATCTCAAGTTGTGGGCATCCTATAGTGAGGTTGAACCTCTAGAGAAGGGCGGCTTCCTCTTGGTAGATCACCTAAACTAATGTTTTTGCTTAGAGAAGAGGTAGAGCGGGGGTATAGGGTAACTAAGAGAGCTAAATTGTTGATACACCAAATTGAGTGACACTCACATAAGCATGAAATAAACACTAATTTAGCATAAGATAATTCTTGCTCACAAAACCTCATAAACTAGTTAATTTGCATAAGTGTTTCATAAACTAAGCTCATCAAACAAAACGTAAATCAAAGAAGAATTTTAAAATTCACACCAAACATCCATTAATGGTGAAAAGAGATCAATTTCAGACCTGAAACTAACTTGAAAACACCTAAAAATAAGCAAGAAAGGAAAATGGACATGGAAGAACACTTCTTCACAAGGCCATCATACACAAGCTTGCTAAGCATGATTTTTAGGCAAGAGACACGTAAAAATTTATCTTTATTGCTTCAAAAGGTCTTTCTTAAAAAAATTTATAGGCTTTTTTCTTGTTAAATGAGGATATATTTCTAGGCTCAAAAGCCTCTATATATAGCAGAAAGGAATGAGAGAAGAGGGGGATTACGTGAGAAAATGGAGAGAGGGGTCATAAATGGTTATAACCACCACAATGTCCTTACAACTACCTTGACCATGAGATGAGCCATCCAAGATCACCATAAATCTCCTTGAGCCTTTTGTGCATTCAAGTCTCCCTTGATTAGAGCTGAGAAGGCCATGTCACAAGTAGTTGCATGTTCCCACCAAGTGTAAATGATTTGATCTTTTACATTTAAAAATTGGCATGCTCCTTCACTTTACATGTTTGTTTCTGTACCTAGATGCATCTATTCTTAGTTTGACCACTTTGCATGTTTTGACTATGAGTTTTAGACCACATCATCAGAGTTGAAAGGAGAAATCTTCATCCTTTTCTATTGATTGGCTATCAAAAGCCCACTAGGATCCTTTTGAAAACTTGGCATTTTCTCATCCATTGATCTCCTTGCTAGATCTTGACAAGTTTCAAGATCACAACAATCTTGATGAACCTTTTTTTAAAATTTAACCAAAGGCAATGGCTACTTGCAGGGGCTCAAACTTGATGTTTGTGGGCCCGTCATTAATTCCTTTGAACTTTTGTTTTTGGCCATTTCTTTGGACCATTATTTTAGGTAATAATTCTTTCAATCTTTTTGTTTCGAGCCTTTTTTTAAAATAATCATTAAATTTTCTTTGAGCTTAAACAATTTCCTCAGATGTTTCTTCAAAAATAGACCTTTGAATTTTTAAAAAGTGTCCTTTCTAAAGGGAAAGTACCCTTTGAAACTCTCAAAAATGCCCCTTCAGACAATTTTTCTTGGATCACTCTCCCAAAATAAAAGGTCTTTGGGACTTTTTCAAAGGTCCATTTCCTTTGTAGATACACTTTGGAATGTTTGCGCTTCTACTTCTTCTTGATCATGTTCATCTCTTTAAACCAGTCAAAATTTTGGTATGTGGACCAAAAATTAACCAATAGTTCCCTTAAGAATGCTAACATTGTTTTGTACTTTAATCAAACATGGTCATGTCATAAACAAAATATTTTTAGGTTTATTTAAAGAAACTTAAGCATTTATTAACTTTCTTAAATTTGTATGCAATAAAAACAATTCTTTATCATTGTATCACACTATGCATATTTATACTCAAATCTGAGTATGTATTTATTGTGTATAGAAAAGTATGAATTTAGAATTGGAGAAACAACTAATAATAACCTTAAGTCTAAATAAATGAATTTTTTTTTTACCTCTTACAACCAATAAATAACTACTTTTACCATTAAAAGAGTGATGACACACTCATGTCATTATGACAAAAGTATAACAACATTATTATTTGTAACTATCATGTTTTAGATCCATTAAAATTAATAATTTAGACAAGAGTTCACTTTGATAAAAATGAATTATAGTTTATTCCAATAAGTGAAGATTCTAAGATATTTGATATCAATTCAATTTGGCCTTATTTTAAGTGCTCATAAGGCTAAAATTAAAACATAACTTGAAAACAATACTTCCATTCTAATTTGTTACTCATCTCATTGCTTTAGGCAATAAAGATGTTTCAAGTTTATATTATTTATGTAAATAAAGAGATATGCATGCCAAGTATGATCACAAAATATTTTGTACAATAAAATTAATGATCATTTGAATATGGAACTTAATTCTATATTAGCTTTTAAATTAAATGCACCTGTAGGTGATATTAAAAAAATAAATTGAACAATTTAATTATAGCTATATAATATGAAATGATAACCAGTGGCATTAAAGTGAAATGTCTCTTAATGACTAATTTAGAAAGATACAAATTTTACTTGCTTAACTAAATCAAATTGAAACATATAATCAAAGTGTTAAGCTTTTGCATAATAAAAATGTTGTAAGTTGAAATAAACATTGAAACTCGGCCATATAAACAACTAGGTTCAGTAGTTAGTAAATATTTTTAAGTGAATAATCACTAATTTTGTAACATAATTAAATGAAATAAATTAAATTGCTACAGTTAAAAGTTCAACTCTAAAATATGATATAACAATGAACATCTGAGAGTACATTTAATCCATAAAACTAAATTTTAACTTATTGAAACTAGCTTAATAACCTACAACTGAAATAAAACTTTCAACTAAAGATAAAATCAAGTAAATAAATATGTCAGTGTCACTAAGTAATGTAACTAAAATTTAAAGGTATTGAATCTCATTTCATATGATACAACTTAATGAGAGAAACATTAACATACAACAATAGTATTAATTCCAACTTGAAATATTTAACAAGTTATTTACAAATTATGCTAAAGCATTATGACAATAATGAATTAAAATCATAATATACAATAACAACCAAATGATTGCAAATATTTATCTTTCTTCCACAAGACATCTTGTCTTGACCCATCTTATGAGCCTCCCAATTGGTGGCCCTCACCACCCTCAACCATCAACTGGGAGGTGCAGTCTAGATTTTAAGACTTTGAGAATGTAGGCAAGACACAAAGGAAATAAACCAATTAATTTATAGCAGTATGATAATAAAAATTTCATAGTGAAACTTAAATTGTTAGGTTGTGGAGCTAACAGCTTCACTGATGCAGACATGGAGGAGGTTGTTGAGAGGTTGTTGAGTTGCAGAGCAACCGACGTCGGTCTGATCAACTGACGTCGGTCATATCCAGTGAGCATAACAACCAACATCGGTCAGGTATCGGCCGACGTCGGTCGCCTGTGCGATTCGAAACTGCAAGTTTTACAGACAGTTTGTTAACGAACCAGTTGTTTGCATGTTAAAGGCTAATTTTAGTCTTGGAGCTACGGATCTAATTATTGTAATTGGATGTCTAATTATTGTTTGCATGAGATCTATTTAAGAGACTCATGGGCTATATTGTAAAGTGGGCTAGTTGAGTTGAGCAAGGTTAGCTCCTTCAGAGGGAAGAGAGCAAGGTGTGTTCCTCCTAGTTCCACAGGGGTGCCAAGTGTGTATGATCAGGTAGAGCTACAGGTTGTGCAAGTTCTGGTAGAGATCCACAGGGGTGCTAGTTTGGAGAATCAGAAGGGTTCTTCATGTGTGTAGGATCTTGGTCGGTAGGTGTGTAAGGCCACATTGAGAGATCTACATGTGTAAATAAGATCATTGATTTGTATGTGTTTGTGTGTGCAAGGTCTAAGGTGGATCTGCAGGATAGCAAGTTCAAAGGAGACGGGCAACACAACAAGGAGCAAGATCAAGGAGATATACTTGAAGTATGATTGTGTACTTGGAGTGCGATGTGTACTCAGTGTACTGGTAGTTTTGTTACTGACTGGTTGACAGCTCTATGTGTTGAGTTGTGTTTGTAATTGATATTACAAGAGAGATAACTCTTGAAGAGATTTAATTTTTATGCCCTAGAGGTGTGGGAGCCCTAGAGGTGTGTAAGGAAGAAGACTGTGGCACCTTCTTTGTTGTATTTCCTTCTAGAAGAGTATTAATATAATTGGGTATTGTCTCTCATATTCTGTGTTATTTCTAAATTCTAGTTACTTATTACTTCTAGTTAAATTCTGCATTTAGTTGCTTGTATATGGTAATCAATTGTGCTTCCTAGGTCCTAAAAGTGGAATCAGAGCATGTTTGTTGTTCTAGATTCCTGACAAGTGGTATCAGAGCTAAGGTTGCAGGGAGCAAGTTTGTGTTTGATTACAGGTCACTCTCATGGGTTTTTGATTGAGTGGGAGTATAGCAATGGCAGAAGAAAGTAAGCTAAGAATGGAAGAATTGAAAAGCATGAATGGTCAATTACAGTGTTATGGAAAGAAAGAGTAGGTAAAGAAAAATTTTTGGTTGGTAGAAGATCAGCATGAAGGAATTGAAGAAGCAAATGTTGCAGGTGTTGTTGCATAGGATGCTCTGGGATGTTCCTTGGATAAAGTAAAATCTTGGTTTATAGATTATGTTGCCTCTTTCCATGCAGCCCCGAATAGAGGGGTTGGTGAGCCTTGTCACATGGTTGGCAAAGGGGAAGCATTGCTAAAATTACAGGCAGCCAACACATGGGTGTTGAACAAGGTCATGCAGGTCCCAGTCTTGAAGATGCAGCTAATTTCTTCAGGGAAGTTGGGTGATGAGAGATGCACAGGAACTCTCATAGTGAATGCACTTGAATTAGTAGGTGGTAAGAAAGTAGGTATCCTTTATCCATCTACTTATATTACTATTTCTTCTTTTGTTGCGAAGACGTGGCTTTGTAGGCTTGGTCACATGAGCAAGAAGGAGATGCATGTTCTTAAGAGGAAGTCAGATGTCTTTGACAAACTTAAGAACTAGAAAGCCTTGGTGTTCTTGGAGGAAATGACAGACAGAGATCAGTAGATGGGGCTGGATACTTTTGAGCAGGGCAGTTTAGACAAGGTTTTGATCCAAAGAGAGCTCATGGGTAAAAAGTCATCACTCATAGGCAAACACAGGTACCGACATCGATCAGGGAAAACTGGCATCGAACAGACAGGTACCGATGTCGGTCATGTGTAGACAGGCAAAGTTGGTGGTGTCAAGCAGGTGGAGACCGACGTCGGTAGGATAACTGGCGTTGGTGACCTAGACAGTTGCATGGAACCGATGTCAGTCGGATGCAGACTATGTGGTGACTGAGGTCGGTCACTAGAATGGATTTTGGGTAGACAGCAAGCTGTCAAGGAGTCTCAAACGCCCATATGGAGGACTAAAAGGGTAAGTAAGCCTCAAATTCATTGTTTCTCTTCTTTATACTAGTTGTTCACTGTAGATCAGGAAGGATCCAGGAAACACTAGGAGCATGGCATGATGAGGAATTTGATTCTTAGGATGCAGAACCAAACGGGAGATTTGGTAGAGTTGTCAGCCGGGATAAAAGCACTGAGAGACAAATGGATTCCTTGGTTAAAGAATAGAGAGAATGGACACGTGAGATGGAAGGCCAGGTCATATGGTCTTGAGGAAGCTCCAGGACAGTGGTACAGGTTTGACAGGTGGATGACAAAGCATGGCTTTAGTCAATGTCATTGTAACTACTGTGGTTTCTTTATCAGGTGGGTGATGATTGCAACATCATCTTGTTACTGTATGTTGTGTGTTTGCTTGATGCAAGGTTACACATACAAGGTTTTTTTGAGCTAAAGGTAAAGTTAGTTCAGAGGTGTGTCATGAAGAATTTGGAGGAGCAAAATTCTTTGGCATGAGTAATCCTAGAGACAGGGAAGATCACAAGTTGATGTTGTCACAGGATGATTGTGTGAAGGTAGTGCAGGATGCAGAACGGCAAGCGCACCTATGGATGAATAGTTCATAGAATAGGGTCCCCAATCACATGATGAGGTTGAGTACATGTGTACTCCCTGATGTTGCCCCAATAGTGGGAGTTGTCAGCAGGTTTGTAGTCAATTTGGGAAGGAAGCACTGGAAAGCGGTTCAGTGGGTTCTCAAGTATCTGAGAGGGACCAGCAACAGGGATTCTTGCTATGCAGGATCAGGCACTTTGGATATGGCAGGTTACTTGGATGACAGGTGTTGCACCACAAGATGTGTGGTGGTTGGTCTTCAAGATTGAGCTTGAAGAGGGATACAAGCTAGGAAACAGATTAGATGGTGTACAGGTACAGGTACAGTGTAGCTATTTATCTCCAAGTGGGAGATTGTTAGGTTGTGGAGCTAAAAGATTCACTGATGCAGACATGGAGGAGGTTGTTGAGAGGTTGCTGAGTTGTAGAGCAATCAACGTTAGTCTGATCAACTGGCGTCGGTCATATCCAGTGAGCATAGCAACCGACATCGGTCAGGTATCGATCGACATCGGTCATCTCCAGCCAGATAGGGACCGACGTCAGTCGCCTGTGTGGTTCAGAACTGCGAGTTTTAAGAATAGTTTGTTAACAAACTGGTTGTTTGCATGTTAAAGGCTAATTTTAGTCTTGGAGCTATGGATCTAATTATTGTAATTGGATGTCTAATTATTGTTTGCATGAGATCTATTTAAGAGACTCATGGGCTATATTGTAAAGTGGGCTAGTTGAGTTGAGCAAGGTTAGCTCCTTTAGAGGGAAGAGAGCAAGGTGTGTTCCTCCTAGTTCCATAGGGGTGCCGAGTGTGTATGATCAGGTAGAGCTGTAGGTTGTGAAAGTTCTGGTAGAGATACACAGGGGTGCTGGTTTGGAGAATCAGAAGGGTTCTTCATGTGTGTAGGATCTTGGTCGGCAGGTGTGCAAGGCCACATTTGGAGATCTACATGTGTAAGTAAGATCATTGATTTGCAGGTGTTTGTGTGTGCAAGGTCTAAGGTGGATCTACAGGATAGCAAGGTCAAAGGAGACAGGCAACATAGCAAAGAGCAAGATCAGGGAGATCTACTTGAAGTACAATTGTGTACTTGGAGTGTAGTGTGTACTCAGTGTACTGGCAGTTTTGTTACTGACTGGTTGACAGCTTTGTGTGTTGAGTTGTGTTTGTAATTGATATTACAAGAGAGATAACTCTTGAAGAGATTTACTGTTTATGCCCTAGAGGTGTGGGAGCCCTAGAGGTGTGTAAGGAAGAAGACTGTGGCACCTTATTTGTTGTATTTCCTTCTGGAAGAGTATTAATACAATTGGGTATTGTCTCTCATATTATGTGTTATTTCTGAATTCTAGTTACTTGTTACTTCTGGTTAAATTCCGCATTTAGTTGCTTGTACATGGTAATCAATTGTGCTTCCTAGGTCCTAACAGTGGAATCAGAGCATGTTTGTTGTTCTAGATTCTTGACATAAATATAGACATTAATAATACCTTTGACATCATGGTATTTATTATGATTATAAAATTCAACTTATTGATTTAAGTGACCTCATACATCTTCCTCATTTATTCTAGATGAAATAGAATAATTAAAAAAATAGAACTTCTGTTTTAAAATGATACAACTAAAAGACTGCATGAGAAATAAGACCATATCCATCACTATAAATTTAAACATCTCACATAGTTATTACCAGCTGACCAAAATTGGTTTATTTTTAGTCACTTGCAATGTTGTGATTTCATGATAATTTTTCCAGGTTTGATCATCAAGATGGTTCAAATTATATATAACAACCAAGAATGGAATTTGCACAAGTTTAAAAAATAATTTCACATTTCTAGGCATGCTAAAAAAAACTTTGGTATTAAATCTAAATAATAATAATAATAATTTTAGCCAAGAATGGTTTCCAAAAACCCAAAACATCAATAAAAATTATTATAAAAAACCCACAAAGTTATGCACAAATTTTGTTAGCATAACAACTTGAAAATTTAACATACAAACCCAAAAATTTGGGCAGTAGATAAAATCTCTAAATGGCTAAATAAAATAACAAATTTTCTACTTATGGGTCGAACTAAGATGCCATTTTCCAACATGGGTGAGCAAAAATATCAACGTTTGGCCCTAGGTTGACCCATGTCACCTCATTTTATCCAGATGAAAGAAAATAAAAGCCATAAATGATTAAGCCATTCAATCATAATTTTTTAAGCAATGTTTTGACTGAACTATTAAATTTTTAAAACCTCAAAATCTAAAAATTAAATTTTTTTTAGCAGCCATAGAAAGAATAGCAGATATTTTTGCAAGATGGTCACTCATAAACCCTTTTAGGTTCATCAAGAAGTAATTTGACTTCCTTATGAATCTACAAGTAATTTGTTTTATTACTTGCCTTCCTATATTCAGGAAATAAGCAAACATCTGCAAGAAATAAAAAAAATCTAATAACTTGTTTTTCTTGCAAGCAAATAGACGAGAAACATAAATTTTTTTATGTGTTTTGCTACCTTGCCAAGTCTTCTTATCTAAGCTTAGCCAAGAAGGATATTATCTCTCCAAATCAAGAATATTGTGCCAACCACCAACTCTCCCAACCACCACCAAGCTCTCCCTAGAGTTTTGCTTCATCTCTATGAAATATACGCCTCCCTTCTTCCTTCTCTCTTTATCCTTTCCTTATTCTTCCTAACACCTCCCTCCATCTCTCCACTCTCTCCCCTTAAACTCTATGGATAAAACAAAATGGATGGCTTGGGGGGGTGAGCTCAGCTCCTCCAAGCACCAAAATCATAAATGAGGAAAATCATATTTTTGCCCAAACCAAAAAATGAAATGATAGCCCCAAATCCAATTTTGTTTAGGTCAAAATACATGGCCAAGAAAAATATTTATTATCCAAAAATAATATTTTATCCAAGTCCCATGGCTAAGTAATAATGACATTTTTTTTTTAATTTGACAAAAATCATTAGTAACAATTTTCAATTTGCCAAATAATCAATTATTATTAATTTGACTTAGAAGTAATCCGATAGGGTCCTTTGCTAGGAGTTGAAGGGGGGAGAGTAGCGAGAAAGGGGGTTTTATAGGCTAGGATAAGGTAAGCAAAATTTAATAAAATAATAATGACATTAATGATTAATAAAACCATAATCAACCAAGACACTGGAGGTCATAACACTGAATAAGCCAAGCAAGGAGATAACATTGCCTCGATTCAAAAGAAAAATAAGTACACATGAAACCAAGATTGAATTATAATTGAAATTAATGCACACAAGTATTATAATAAAATACCACAATAAAACAATTGACAAGTAAGACAAGTCAAAAATTATGACGAACAAGTCAAGAAGACTATTGTAAGTTTTGGTTCATAAATTTTTTCTCTTTTTACCTATGTAAGCTACCTTTATTCGGTATCCCCTGACTACCAAAAATCATCTCCAACCTAGCTAATTTCACCTATTATTACACTAACAAATGGCATAAAGATTACCTAATGTATAATCGTATACAAAAAAAATTGAATATTATTATGTATAAAATTGAATAATAGGACCAGATATCTCATGTACAAAAATAACTTTAGTTGTAACATTTTTGTTCATAATCCAAAATATTAAAATAACAGTTCTAATTAGTGTTGCATATAAAAACATACAAAGATAAACTATAACAATATGAAAATAAAATGTGTAGGTGGGGTCATGACATCCTCCTCCCTATAAACAAGATATGTCTCGGTGATAAGTCAAAACAACCAAGCATAGCATTACCTAAACAGTTATGTATCCTCCCAAGTGGCATTTTTGGTACTTAGTGGGTCTCATTGCATCAAAAATTGCTAAATTTATTGATTTCTTAGCTTAATGTTATAATGACCCAGGATTTTCATTAGTTCTAGCTACATCTTTTCCTCTTCTAAAATTTGTAAGTTTTTCCAATCCAATACATGAGATGCATCGGGGACATACTTGCTTAATAATGCAATAGGAACACATCAAGGATTTTCGATAGACAAGGAGGTAAAAATAGTCGATAGGCAATTGGGCTGATTTTTTCCAAGATGTTGAATGGGCCAACAAAATGAGGAGACAGCTTAGAGGTTTTCTCAAACTTTATGGAACTCTTATGCGGCCTTACATGTAAAAAAAACTTTCTCACCAACAATAAATGCACAAGGCATTCTCTTCAAATCAACATAGTTCTTTTGCTGATTAGAAGTAGCCTCCAAGTTTTAGCATATTATGGCCATTTTTTCATCATATTCTAGAAAAAAAATTGGACTAGTAATGGCACAATTTTCTAGGTTATCCTAACTAAGTGGAGCTCTACATTTCCATATATACAAGGCTTCAAAAGGAGCCATTTTAATTGTAAAATGATAAGAATTATTATATGCAAACTCAACTAAGTGGAGATAATTGTACCACTTGGTTTGTTGATCCATAACATATATTTGTAGTATGTCTTCGACCACTTGGTTCAATCTTTCAGTTTATCCATCCATTTTCAGGTGGTAGAAAGAACTAAAACTCAGTCTAGTGCTAAAGGCTATAGTCAATGTTTCCCAGAACCTTGATGTGAACAACTTATCTCTATATGAGATAATAACTTATGGAATGCCACACAATCAAACCACATCTTTCACAAAGCATTCAATAAAAACAATAACATCATCTATCAGATATCTATAAATAAAGTGACCTACTTTAGTTGCTTTATCAATTATTACCAATATAGTGTCATGCCAACTACAAGTTTTAGGCAATATTTTAATAAAATCACATGAAACCATAACACATTTGTCTCTTGGTATTTCATGTGGGTACAATATACCTCCAGGATGGTAGTGTTCAACCTTCACATGTTGACACTCTAGGCACTTTATCACAAAATCAGTAACATCTTTTTTTAGACCAAGCTAAAATAGAGCCTTTTCAACTCCTGGATCATCTTAGTAACACTTGGATAAGCAAAATGAGATGTTATATGCACTTTCTACAGTAAAATATTGTGCAACCAACCCATTTTAGGTAGTTTTTTTTGTTTTGATGCCTTATAAGATCATCTGATTCAATAAAAAGTTAGTAAATATTTTTGCCAAAGGCTCGTCAACCAATCCTACACTTCTTGATAGTAATTATCAACAAGCTATTATTGTAGGACACCATTTCTAAAATTTATTTTTAAAATAGACAAGGTATCAAGGTATGTATTCTTGTTGAGTGCATCAGCCACATGATTTTTTTGCCTTTCACATAAGTGATATCCATGTTAAAACTACTAACAAATTCTAGCCATTTACGCTAACAAGCATTCAAATCATATTGAGAGAAAAGATGTTCTAGGCTACAGTGATCATATTTTACCTTAAAATATTTTCCTATCAAAAAGTACTTCCACTATTTTAATGCATGCACTATGGCAGCAAGCTCTAAATCATGCATGGGATAGTTTTTTTAAGCTTCTTTGAGCTTGTGATATTCATAGGCCACCAATTTACCCTCTTGGGTCAAAATTCCACCAAAGCCTTATTTAGAGGCATTAGTGCATAACTCAAAATGATCATTTAGATCAGATATGATCATAATAGGGGTTGTTATTTACATCTCCTTGATCCTTCTAAAATCTTCTTTGTATTGAGGTGTTCATATAAATTTTTTTCCCTTGCATTACAAAGAAGTAATGGGGTTGGCTAGGCAAGATAAATTCTCTAAAAATCAATGATAGTAGCTAGGCAATCCCATGAAACTATGTACTTCATGTACATTAGACAAATCAGGCCAATCTTGAATGGTTTGAATTTTTGTTGGATCCACTATTATGCCTTTCTTGGAAATCACATGTACCAAGTAATGAAATTATCATTGGTAGAAGGCACATTTGGATAACTTGCCAAATAACTTATGTTGCCTCAATATTTACAAAACTAACCTTAAATGTTGATCATATTTAGCCTCATTCTTAGATAAAAATAAGATATCATCCAAGAATACTAGTATAAACTTTTTTATGAAGTCCCTAAAAACACTCTTCATTACATTCATGAAAGTTGTAGGTGCATTGGTAAGGCCAAATGGTAGAACAGTGAACTTGTAATGGTCATAACAATTTTGGAAGGTTATTTGATAAACATCATTCTCTTTGATCCTCATCTAAAGATGACTGTATCTCAGATCAATTTTATAAAATATTATTGTATCATTCATTTGATTAAACAAATCACTAATTTGAGGAAGTGGGTATGATTATTGATAGTTACTTTATTAAACATTCAATAATCAATGCATAACCTTAAAGTGTTGTCCTTCTTTCTTACAAAAACCACTGGAGCACCCTAAGGTGACATGCTTGGTTTAATGCTTCAGTTGTCCAAAATTTATTGTAATTTAATTTTCAATTCTTGTAAATCTACCACATTCATTCCATAAGGAGCCTTTGATGTAGGGGTAAACCCTAGCATAATATCAATTGAGAAGTTAAATTCTTATTTTGGTGGCAAACCAGGCAATTTTTCTAAGAAAAAATCCATAAATTCTTGTAAGATGGAAAATCAATGCAAGATGGTTCTTCCTTCTTAGGAAGTTCTTGCATTTGGATTGTATAGAGATTATATCCCTTTTAAACAACATTATTTAATTATAGGATTGAAATCATTTTTTGCATTTTTGGCCCTTGAAGACCTTGGATTTTAACAATTTTGTCATTCGCATTAGTGCATTGCATCCTTTTTTGAGAGCAATCAAGTGTTGCATGGTGTTGATGCAACCAATCCATGCCTAAAATAATAACATAAGATCTTAAGGGTGTTATAAATAGATTTAATCTTGTTTTGAAGGGACCCATATCAAGTTTAGTTTTCTCCAAGTAATCTTAGATAGGTACCCTTTTGCTAGTACTAAACTCAAATTTTCATCCTTCTCTCAATGGTTTATAATTTAGATTGCATTCATTCATTACAAAAGTGAAATAAAGTTGTTAGTAACACATGAATCAATTAAAATAGCTATAGAATTACTAGCAAGATTACTTCAAATCTCAATTAGAGTGGCTTAAAAATTAGATTTTTGATTATCTACTAAAACATATACTCTATGGTCTGTTGGCTATCCCTATTTCAGCTTTGGGTAGTCCTTGTGATAATGGTTATCACTATATTTTCAACATACCACTATTCTTTATGAAGATACCATAATAGTGTTTTCCTCTGTGGCTGGTCCATGCTGACTGATTTGGTGTTGGTCCTTCCTAAAAGATCTATATTTAGAGTTGCCCTGGGTTTTGAAATTTTTATTTTGACCTTGAAATCGATTAAAATTCCTATTGTTCCCTTGAAACTTGCAGTTCTGGTATGATTTCTTGAAACTTTTTGATGGAGGAGGCAAATTCTTGGCCTTTGACTACTGCCTATTCATTTTGAAGTCTTGTCTCACTTTTTTAAGAGTTTTTTCCTTATTTTCTACCCTATGGGTAGACTTTATCAAAATTGTCAATGTCTTAGGATTGGTCATATTGATGTCTTTACATCAATTTATCTTTCAATCCTAGCTTGAATTTGGTAATGTTTATCTCTTCATCATGCATGTAATCCACATGATGTATCAAATTTAGAAACTTATTTTTATATTCAAGGACAGACATATTTTCTTGTTTGAGTAGCTAAAATTTTGTTATTTTATGCTCCTTGAAACTTGCACTCAAGTACCTATTTATGAAATGATTCTAAAAAACTAGCAAAGTGAGGGTCATAGGCTCATATCCCTCTAAGGCACAAAGATGATTCCAGCATAGCGTAGTGGAACCATTTAAATGATATATGATAACCCTATCCTTCACATTTAATGGCATGTTATGAAGGTTAAAGTATTTTATAGATTGATGAGCCATGCATCATCTGCATCTCCTGATTCCTCACTTGAGAAAGTAAGTGGGGGAAAATTTTTAAGTTCTCTGATGATGGGGTCTATCATTCTTATAGACACTTCCTTAAGTTCTTTCTCTCCCATTTGTCTCATTCTCAATTGAGGGACTTCTTCATAAGGAGCACCCTCAAGATTTTTAGCCTTCACTATTTATTTTCAATTTTGCCTTTAATGGCATTTAGAGCATATACGTTCCCATGAAGGATCTCCTCTTGTTTATCATCTAGGTTATTTCCAACCACATTGCCATTTGGTGATTCAATATTGTTATTTTCATTGAGGGGAATAGGCTCATTCCTAACTTGGTTCAAGTTCTTTATAGTATGACCCCTACCTTGGATTCTACCTTTGCCTCAGCTTTGATCTCTTAAGTTTGGTTTATCAATCCCTTGCTCATTATCAACTTTATTGTTGCTACCTCTAGTATTAACCATTTTTCTAAGAAACCATTATTTAGTTTCTTAGGAAGATTATAGAAATAAAATATTTTAAGTTCTAATGCATTTAGAATCAACAACTTAGTACAAGCTTTAATACTAGGTGAAACATCCCCTAAAAAAATTGAGCATCCCTTCTTTCAAATTTCCCAGTAGAAAAAGAAATGTTTTATAATTTAAACTTGGATTTTATATAACTCAATGCCCTATTTATGCACATGAAACCCTTAGCTAGGGTAATTAACCTTGAAATATTCTACAAGAAAGATTATTATAGGAATATCCTCATGCAATTTAGGGTGTATCAATATGCAATCCATATCAATATATCCGAGACTGCATGGTAGCAGACACCTTTTCAATAGGACCACCTAGGTGTCCTTATCCTACCTAAGTGTTTGTCATCCATGAAACTTGATATAGGCTAAGTTAGTCTATTGGCAAGTGTTGTCATTGATGTCATGTGTGCATTGATATCAAAGGTAATGACAAAGTGGAGATGTCATGATGATGATGAGTTTGAGCCTGAAGTTGTACAAGGCAGGGTTTGGATGCATATGAGATAAGGTAAGTATTGTTTAAGGCTTATCATATTGTATCTAGCATGTTGATGTGGTTTTAGGTCAAGGATAAAATATAAGCATGTGAACATTAGGTTGGAATAGGCCTGGTATCCTAGTATGTAAGCATGAATCTTTAGTATATGATTGGATATGAAGTTGATGAATGTTATGGATGATGAGATCATGTTTTAGAGGCCCTATGGGGTATCAAGAGTGATTGAAGTATTTATGATAATGCATGGTATTCATTAGGTTCTTCCTTGTGGTCATCTAGGACTAGTTGGTCTTGTGGTAGATCAGACTAAGTGAGTAGATTGATGACATCATATTTCACATGTGTGAAGGTTTCAAGAGTAGCTTCATATATGGATGGATTCCCCTATGAAAAGTGATCCTATGGTTCAAATTTTATGTCATGAGGTTGAGCATATCTAAAGATATGTGAGTGCAAAGTTGGCCTATCAAACAAAAGTTTACTAAGTTTCTATACTTAGCTAGACCATCACTATACATCATGAAGATATGAATGAACCAACAAGTTTGTGCATTTAATGTAGGTATTCAGAAATTCAACTGAGGTCAAAGGTTTTCATGGACATGTTGTCTATACTACCAAAAAAGTATCCTAAAGATTTGGACTCTTGAAGTGTTTTATAGCTCAATTTATAAACCTTCAAAGTTACTCTTATAGATTATGATGGTCTAGAGACCGTCAAGTTTGAATATATTGAAGTTTGAGGTCAACTAGTCAAGTGGATCTAATGATGCGTGTTAAATCATAGATTATGATCCAACAACGTGTGTAAAGTCAATATGTTAAAAAATGAACATGATAGTGATATGTGTCAAATTCATGGAGCTTGGACAGAAGATCAATGGTTCATGGGGGTTCGTACAGATAGAGATCAATGGTGAGAATTGCATGGTAAAAACTAGGCTAATCTGAGGAGATTAATGGTGTGTATTTGGTTAAAGTTACTAGGGAGCACGAGATGAGGTCAAACTATAAGATATTTATCAAAGGTAAAGACCAAGCTACTTTCCAATAAGATTGATGATGCATATTTTTTCATGATATGAGAGGGCATGAGATGATGACAAAGTGTTTGATGTTTTACAGTGACCATTGGCATTTAAATTAACAAAAGAAAAACTAGTTCTACGTAGTTTGCTCATATCTTTTGATCTAGGATGAATTCAAAGGTGATGTAAAAATCAAAGTTGTAGAGAACTTCAAAGCACATCCATAAAATCTAATTATAAGGTCTGAATGTTTGTACATTCAAATTTATTAAGCTCCAAATTTTATTATGTGTTTGACCATGTTCTAGAAGTAAACTGAGAAAGATGTTCGAGTTTGTTCTGATGACATTTTGATGTTTCAATAGGACTTAGACATTAAAGACTATTTTAGACTCCATGAGGATCATCTATATGGATTTTGGAGGTTTGATCAATATATATTTAGTATGAACAAATGCTTAGAAGTTGACTGTGTGTTCATTTATGGTGTTTTTGTGTATAAGGTCAAATATTGACCTAGTTTTTTTTAGAAGAGGAGTGTTATGATAGATATAATATTTTAAGGATGTTAAAGGTGTCATGTGGAGTGGACCTATGCATTTGTAAGTGGTCTTGTGTTTTTAATTTTCTCATTGAAGTGCTAAAGGAGTGAATAGGTCTCCATCAAACCTATAAGGGTTACTAAGGCCTAATTAAAAAGCATAGCTACTTAAGTGTGACCCATAGCTATTATGGTTGACTTGTGAAGTGGTATTGAGTGATGTAATATGTATTAAAGTTTAAGGCAAGTATTATGGTTGACCTAGAAGATAATAATCATGAAGGCTCTATAAAAGGTGAAATCAAAGGTGATGATTTCTAGACTTGAGAGATGGCATGTGTGAGAGTTATGGAGTGATGGAAAGAAAGGGAGTGTGCCCAGTGGATGGGTTATAAAGCAGAGTAGGTTGATGATTATGTATATGATCTGTAGGTCATATTTTTATGTTTGAATAGTGCTCATTCAAGTTTGAAGATTGAGTATAAGTGAAAGAAGAGAGATTATGGCATGCCTATGTGAGAGGCTTGTATGAGATAGAGAGGGTGTTTTGCAGGGGTTATAAAATCAAAGGTCCATCATCAAGTGTTGAAGACATAGTTAAAATGTGGAGATATTCATTTCATAGGTTTTGGGAGGGTTCTCAATATCTAGGTTAGAAGGACTTGACCATCCTAGGGGTAGGTGTTCCTTATGAAATAGGTGTTTTACTAAAGTCTCATGTTTGTAAACCTATTATAGGATATGTAGTCCATATGTTTATAAGATTGAGAGTGGTTTTTATTCCCCATGATGGTTTCCCCCATTAGATGTGTTATGATTTGCTTCTCTTATTCATACTTTGTATGTGGTCTCCTTGATTTGATTGTAATCTAGTTGCATGTGCTTATTGTATTGATTCATGAATGTCAATGAATGAATGATAAGTGTTATAAAAGTGAAATATTGATTGACTAATTCACCCCCCCTCTTAGTCATCTTTTACCTCCAAAAATTAGTATTAGAGCAGGTCCTTTGGAGATCTTAAGTAGCACTAGGTGGTTAAACAATTGAAGGAGATCTTAAGTAGCATTAGGTGGTTAAGCAATTAAAAAAAGATAATCAACAGTGGAACGTTGTGATCAAGGCACTTGAAGAGAAAATATGTACTTTGAAGAAAGATTCTAAATAGGATGAGTGGGTTATCAAAGATCTCAAAGTTTATCTAGAATATGCCAAGGCAAGTGTGATTTTAAAAAGGGAAAGTTGTTCAAAGGGAAAAGACATCATGTGTGATGAATAAGTTATCCATGACAATGAAGAAGAAGAAGTTGATACTTGGTGAATTAAAAGAGCAAACTAATAAGAATCATAAAATGAGGAATATGATCAAAGGTCTTGAAGCACAAGTTAATTCACTTGAAGTAAGTTTGTTAAGCAAGTCCATAAGAGATGAGAAGAAGTATCAAGCGCTGATCAAGTCTCTTGAAGATAAAACATGTAGATTGAAGGATGACATAAATAAATAAGCCAAGGAGGATATGGAGGTCATAAAATATATTAGAGGTTAATTAGAGGTTTCAAATGGTATCCTAAATTCAAGAGAAGAAGAGTGTATATATCTCAAGACTCAGTTAGAATAAGCCAATACCACGGTGAGTTCAAAGCAAGATGAGTATGATCAGTTGAAGACTAATCTTGATTCCTTGAGAGTAGAGCATGAATAACTCATAGAAAATTTGGACAAGCTGGAAAATGAACATGCGAAACTTGAGCAAGTTAAGAAGAATGATAATGTGAAAAGCAATGAAAGAAGACCAAGTAGACAACCCAATGCAATAAGGTGTGCAAGTTATTTTCATGGCCATTATCATTTTTGATATCAATATGGTCATAATGCAAGAGATTTTAGAAGGATGGGTTCTAAAAATGAGTTTTCTTGGAGCCCTAGAAGAAGGACCAATTAGTCTTGGAAAAATCATAACTTAGATCAATCAAGAGGTATGTTGAGTGAATTTATTTGCTACAGTTACAATAAAGTAGGACATATTACCAGATTCTACAAGAATAGTTTGAAGAAGCACTCTACTCCTAAAAGTCACTCAATGGTGTTGAAATCAAAGACTATGAAGGATAATCTTGATCAAGGTGGATTGCCTATTACAATAAAGAAAGAATCAGATATGAAAAGGATACAAGAATGCCAAGAGAATTTTTCTTCTATCCAGATAAAAAGGAAGATCATAATCATCATCAAACAAAAGGCATTAATGATCTTGTTTGTTTCAAATGTCATAGAGTTAGTCACATTGCTAGATATTGAAAAAATGGGTTGAATGAGTTTTCAAAGTAAAATAAGGTGTATAGATCTCCTAGTGTACAAGGAAGAGGTCACACATGGATTTGGAGACCTAAGTCTGTTAAGAGAGATTAATTTGAGATCAAAGATGGTTTGTTTTCCATGATAGACATGAAGGAATGACAAGAACATATGTTGTCAACATTTATTAACAAATTTAAATCAAAGAATGAAGTCAGGAATCCATTTAAATTCAATCAAATGATAAGGTAGTACTGCAATTAAAATAAAGGTATGGAGATATGGGATGTTGCAAGACAAAAATGGTCATGATAAGATGTGCTTGGTTAAGGGGGAGCAACATGTTCATAAGCCTGCTTTAGATGTTATGGTGAATTGTGTGTTCTAGGAGTATTTAAGGACTTTGGTCCAAAATAAAAAAGAGAGTTGAGATCAATTGATTTTAGTTTGTCATAGTGGATGAGGTGGTTTATTGATGTCTTAATGTTGTCATGATCAATTATGGTGCTTTTGCATGTTGACTATTGTATGTGCAAGGTCTATAGGCAGAGTATGGAGGTTTTCAAGTGTCAAAACAAGAAAGATGAGTTTTCAAGATGTTTTTATTGAATATAAAATGTGTGTTTACTCCACTTAGGTGTGTTATAGGTATTTTATGCTTTTAATATCTTTTGAGTGTAAGTTGAAGCTTTGTGTTTGCTCTTGGGTTTCCCAGTTTGTGTTTAAGGGTATGCAGGTTAAAAAACATGGTATAGAAAGTATGGGTTCCCAAATTATTATGGGATCAATTTTTTTTATATAAGTGTGTATTTATGACCTATATGTGTGAGACAAGTTTCATAGGTTGGCATTGACCAGAAGGAGGTTTATTGACCATGTTTGTTTTTAGATTCTAAAGTTTTGGGCTATGCTAGAAAAGTGGTTTTCCTTAAGAGTTGAGGTATAAAGATTATTAATAGGTTGAATGGTCCAAATTGGTTGTCAAATCAAGATTCATAGAGATTTTAATGTTTATGGTTTTCAAATTATTCAATTTTTTGTCAAGATAGAGGCTTAATTAGGTAGTAAGTTTATGAAGAAAGTATGTTACAGAGGATGATCTAGGTGATGAAAATTAGTGTGCTTGAGTTGGAATATGAGAGTGATCCATATATAAATTTTATGGTCTTGAAGGTGTGTCTACTGAAATTTGTCTATGCAAGTTCCAGGTAGGGCTACAAGGAGTCTAGATAGGCCTAGTGTGAAGAAGAGTGATTTTTTATCAATTTCTCCAAAAGAACATGGCATGAGTGTTTTAACGTAAGTTATATGGTTTATTTATAACATATTTCCTATTTAGTGTGTGGATTGAATATATTTTTTTATTCTTGGAGGTGGATTTCAAGTGAGAGTATGAAATAAGAATGGTGTTGTTTGAATACCCAAAGCAGTTTAGTGTTTTGAGTTTGATATTTTCATGTTGTTGAGACCATGAAGGTGTTATCAAAAGTTCTATAAGTGAGATTTGGTTATGAATATCAAGGGGGAATCTTTCAGGTTGGCATAAGGAGGAGCATGAGTTAGGGGGAGCTAACTTAGATGGCTTGAGAAGTTTGCATGATCAAAGGGGAAGCTACTTTGTTCAGTTTTTTAGGTCTAAGGATCAAGAAGGCTTAGAGTAGAGAAGCTTCATGTAGATTTAGTGACCTAGATTTATATTGGTGTTTCTTGAGGTGGCTTGAGAGAGAAGGATAGTAATATTATGTGGTGGTTCTTCATGGTGTGTGTAAATCAAAAGATGTTCAAGAGGTATAATGGCTCAGAGATCTTGGGGGGAGTCCCTCTCAAATGTTTCTTGGTGAGTTCCTTTAGATTTAAATGCTTTTGTGTATTATTTATTCATTGATATCAGTGTATAATAAAATAAGGGTATTATCATATAGCATTGTTGATAAATTCAAGGTAAGAAGTGGTATGCACAGAGTTAGGGGGAGCTGACTCAGATAGTTTGAGTAGCTTGAGGATTTATGCATGATGTAAGGAGAAGCATATGTGAGATGTTCTAGTCATTGTGAAAATGTGTTGAATCTTCATGCATAAGCAAAGGGAGCTTGTGATTTTTGTAGGTTAACAAGTCCAAGGATTAGATAATCCCAAGTTCAGATTGGTGTATATCAAAAGGGGGAGCAATTGTTTCATATAAGGTATTTAAGTATCCTGAGTACCTAGAAATTTATTTGAATACATTCATGATGTTAAGAGGAGCTTAGTGGTTGTTTAGTCTAGTTATTCATTAATGGCAAAGGGGGAGAAGGAAAAGAAGAGGTTGTCATCAATGAAAATGGGGGAGATTCTTGGTAAGTGTTATCATTGATGTCAAATATTAATGTCATGTGTACATTAATGTCAAAGGTAATGACAAAGTGGTGATGTCATGATGATGATGAGTTTGAGCTTGAAGATGTGCAAGGAAGTATTTGGATGCATATGAGCTAAGGTAAGTATTATTTAAGGCTTATCATATTGTATCTAGCATGTTGATGTGGTTTTAGGTCAAGGAGAGAAGACAAGCATGTGAATAGTGTGTTGGCATAGGCCTGGTAGCCTAGTATGTAAGCATAGATATTTAGTATATGCTTGGATAAGAAGTTGATGAATGTTATGGATGATGAGATCATGTTTTAGAGGCCCTATGGGGTGTCAAGAGTGCTTGAAGTTCTTATGGAAATACATGGTGCTCATTAGGTTCTTTATTGTGGTCATTTAGGCCTCATTGGTCTTGTGGCAAATCAAACTGAGTGATTAGATTAATGATATCATATTTCACATGTGTGAAGGTTTCAAGAGTAGATTGATATATGAATGGATTTCCCTATGAAATTTGATCTTGTGGTTTACATTTTATGTCATGAGGTTGAGCGTAGATAAAGATATTTGGGTGCAAATTTGGCCTCTCAGATAGAATTTTACTAAGTTTCTATACTTAGGCAGATCATCGCTGCACATCATGTAGATATAAATGAACTAGCAAGTTTGTGCATTTAATGTAAGTACTAAAAAATTAAACTAAGGTCAAAGGTTTTCATGTACATGTTGTCTATAGTGCCAAGAAGGTATCCTGAAGATTTGGACTCTTGAACTATTTTCTAGCTCAAGTTATAAACCTTCAAAGTTGCTCTTGTATACTGTGATGGGTTAGAGACCATTAAGTTTGAATATGTTGAAGGCTGAGGTCAACTAGTCAAGTATATCTAATGGTATGCATTAAATTATAGATTATGATCTAATAGCACATGTAAAGTCAATATGTCAAGGAATAAATGCGTTATTGACATGTGTCACATTCATGGAGCTTGGATAGGTGATCAATGGTTTGTGGGGGTTCATACAGATAGAGATCAATGGTGAGTATTGCATGGTAAATACCAAGCTAATCTGAGGAGATTGATGGTGTGTATTTGGTCAAAGTTATTAGGGAGCACAAGATGAGTTCAAACTATCAGATATTTAAAAAAGGTAAAGACTAGGCTACTTTTAAGGAAGATCAATGGTGTGTATTTTTTCAAGCTATGAGAGGGAATGAGATGATGACAAAGTGTTTGATGTTTAATAGTGACCGTTGGCATTTAAATTAACAAAGGAAAAATTAGTGTTGAGTATTTTACTCATATCTTTTGATCTAGGATGTATTCGAAGGTGATGTGAAAAATAAAGTTGTAGAGGACTGCAAGGCACATCTAGAGAATCTAGTTAGAAGGTATGAATGTTTGTACAATCAAAGTTATTAAGCTCCAAATTTGACTATGTGTTTGACCATGTTCTGTAAGTGAACCGAGAAGGATGTTTGAGTATGTTCTGATAACATTTTGATGTTTAAAGTAGACTTAGATAGTGGAGAGTGTTGTAAAATACATGAGGATCATCTGTATGAATTTTGGAGGTTTTACCAATCCATATTTGGTTGAACAAATGCTTAGAAGTTGACTGTATGTTCATTCATGGTGTTTTTGTGTATAAGTTCAAAGATTGATCTATTTTGTTTTAGCAGAGGAGTGTTGTGATATATATAATATTTTTAGGATGTCTAAGGGGTCATGTGGAATGGATCTATGCATTTTTAAGTGGTCTTGTGTTTCTATTTTGCTTGTTGAAGTGCTATAGGAGTGAATAGGTCACCATGAGACTTATAAGGGCTACTAAGGCCTAATTAAAAGGTGTAGCTACTTAAATGTGAGCCCTAGCTGCTATGGTTGACCTATGAGGATGGTATTGAGCTATTTAAGATGTCTTAGGGGTTAAGGCAAGTATTATGGTTGACCTAGAAGATAATAATCATGAAGTCTCTATAAAAGGTGAAATCAAAGGTGATGATTTCTAGACTTGAGAGAGAGCGTGTGTGAGAGTTGTGGAGAGATGAAAAGAAAGGGAGTGTGCCTAGTGGATGGGTTATAGATAACATCATGTTAAAGACTGTGTGTATACCTCTAAGTCATATTTTGAATGTTTGAATAGTGATCATGCAATTTTGAAGATTGAGCATAAGTGAAAGAAGAGAGATTGTGGCATGCCTATGTGAGAGGCTTATATGAGATAGAGAGAGTGTTTTATATGGGTTATAAAATTATAGGTCCATCATCAGGTATTGAAGATATCAGTTCAAAGTTAGATATGTTTATTTCATAGGTGTTGGGAGGGTGCTCAACATCTAGGTCAGAAAGACTTGACCATCCTAGGGGTAGGTGTTCCTTGTGAAACATGTGTTTCACTAAAGTCTCATGTTTGTAAACCTTTTATAGGACATGTAGTCAATATGTTTACAAGATTGAGAGTGGGTTTTATTCTCCATGAGGGTTTCTAACATTAGATGTGTTATGATGTGCTTCTCTTATTCATGCTTTGTACGTGGTATCCTTCCTTTGATGGTAATCTAGTTGTATATACTTGTTATGTTGATTCATGAATGTCAATGAATGAATGATAAGTGATCTGAAAGTGAAAGCTTGGTTTATTGATTCTTTCGCCCCCCTCTTAATCATCTTGTATCTTCAACATAGTCAACTTACTCTTCTTCGAGCTTGGGATGGCTAATTTAATTACTTAGGTTATCAATGTTATTCAAACAGGTATCTAACAAGTTCAAGTAATGGTTCTAGTTTGAATATATTTTGGCATGAATACTATGCCTATGTTATTCAAATACTTGATACATGTGAATGGTATAAATACTACTACCTCTAATTTTAGATCATTATACCATGATCTTATGTTATAGGGTCATTGTACCTCATTATTTCACTTTAGAAATAATTGAAGTTTAAACTACTCAATTTATATTTTTTGTCAAGACATTATTGTTTGTAAACAAATATGATGTTCTTAATTCATAGTGGCATAATATTCTCACTAGACCACACTATAAATAGTCTTATAGAGAATCAAGTTTCTTTAGTATTATTTACGTGTCATTTGGTCATGATCATGAGTTTATTAATTTAAGCCACTTCATGATAAATAAATCCATGATACATAAACTTCTGAATTTTGTTCCCTTAGAAATGCTAACATTCTTTTGTAATTTAATCAAACATGGTCATGTCATAAAAAAATATTACCAGGTCTATTTAAAACAACTTAAGCATGTATTAACTTGTTGAAATGTGTATGTAATGAAGACAATTCTTTGTTATTATATCACACTATGCATATTTTTACTCAAATCTAAGTATGCATTTATTGTGTATAGAAAGGTATGAATTTAGAATTGGAGCAAAAGATAATAATAACATTAAGTATAAATAAATGAGGTTTTTGATGGCCTAATATAACCAATAAATATCTATTTTTACAATTAAAAGAGTGATGATACACACAAATCATTAAGATAAAAGTAGAACAATATTGTTTGTAACTATCATGTTTTAGATCCATTAAAATTAAGAATTTAGACAAGAGTTCACTTTGCTGAAAAATGAATTATAGGTTATTCCATTAAGTAAAGATTCTAAGATATTTGATATCAATGCAATTTGGCCTTGTTTCAAGTGCTCATAAGGCTTAAATTAAAACATAACTTGAAAACAATACTTCCTTTCTAATTTGTTGTTCATCTCATCGCTTTAGGAATAGAGATGTTTCAAGTTGATATTATCTATGTAAATAAAGAGATATGCATGCCAAGTATGATGGAAAAATATTTTTTACAAGAAAAAGAATGGTCATTTGAAGTTGGAACTTAATGCTATATTGGTTTTTAAATCAAATGCACTTGTATATGATATAAAAAACGCAAACTGAACCATTTAATTGCAGCTATGTAATATAAAATGATAACTAGTTGCATTAAATTAAAATGCATTTTAATGACTAATTTAGCAAGGTGTAGATTTTACTTACTTCACTAAATCAAATTGCAACATATGATCAATCTAAGTGTTAATATCTTGCATAATAAAAATATTGTAAGTTGAAATAAATATTGGAACTCGACCATATAAACAACTAGGTTCAACATTTAGTAAATATTTTCAAGTGAATAATCACTAATTTTGTAATATAATCAAATGAAATAAAATGAATTGATATAGTTGAAATTTCAATTCAAAAATATAATAGAACAATGAACATATGAGAGTACATTTAATCCATAAAACTAAATTTTAATTTATTAAAACTAACTTAATAACCTACATCTGAAATAAAACTTTCAACTAAAAAATAAAATAAAATAAATATGTCAGTGTAACTAAGAAATGTAATTAAAATTTAAAGGTATTGAATCTTGTTTCATATGCTAAAAATTAATGAGAAAAACATTAACCTACAGTAGTAATATTAATTCTAACCTAGAATATTTAACAAGTTAATTACAAAGTATATTGAAACATTATAGCAATAATGAATTACAATCATAATATACAACAACAACCAGACTGATTGCAAACATTTATATTTCTTCTCACAATCCATACCATCCTAATCCATCTTATGAGCCCCCCAATTGGTGTCCCTTACCACCCCCAACCATCAATTGAGAGGTAGAGTCTGGATTTCAAAACTTTGAGAATGTAGGCAAGACATAAAGGAAATGAACCAATTAATTTGTAGCAGTATGTCAATAAAAATTTCATAGTAAAACTTAAGTAAAGACATTAATAATATCTTTGGCATTCTGGTATTTATATAAAGGATTCTAAAAGTCAACTTATTGACTTACCTCATACACCTTCCTCATTTGTTCTAAGTGAACCAAAATAATAGAAAAATAGAACCTTTGTTCTAAAATGATACAACCAGAAGAATGCATGAGAAATAAGACCATATCTATCACTATAAATTTAAACATCTCACATAGTTATTACCAACTGATCAAAATTAGTTTATTTTCAATCACTTGCAACATTGTGCTTTTGTGACACTTTTTCTAGGTTTGATCATCAAGCTAGTTCAAATTTTATAAAATAGGCAAGTATGAAATTTGCACAAGTTTAAAAAATAATTTCACATTTCCAAGCATGCTAAAAAAATTTGGTATTAAATCTAAATGATAATAATTTTAGATAAGAATGGTTTCAAAAACCCTAAACATCAACAAAAATTATTTATCAAAAAACCCATAAAGTTATGCACAAATTTTGCTAGCATAACATCCTGAAAATTTGAATTGCAAACTCAAAAACCTATGGGAAGTAGATAAAATTTCAACATGGATAAATAAAATGACAAATTTTCTACTTGTGGGTCAAACTAGGACACCATTTTCCAACATGGGTGAGCAAAAATATCAATTGTTGGCCTTAGATTGACCTAAACCATCTCATTTCAGCTAGATGAAAGAAAATAAAAACTAGAAATGATTAAGACATTCATTATAAAATTTTAAATAGAGTTTTGACTAAACTATTAAATTTTTAAAACCCCCAAATCTAAAAATTAAAATTTCTTTAGCATTCATGGCAAGAATAGTAGATATTTTTGCAAGATAGTCACTCCATAAACCCTTGCAAGTTCATCAAGAAGCCATTTGACTTATTTATGAACCTTCAAGTAATTAGTTTTTTATTACATGCCTTCCTATATTTCGGCAATAAACAAACTTCTACAAGAAATAAAAAAATCTAAATAATTTATTTGTTTTCTTTCCAATAAAATGGAGTAGAAACAGAAAAAAATTTGTGTGTTTTACTATCTTTCCAAGTCTCCTTATCTATCCTTAGCCAAGTAGGATATTATCTCTCCAAATCAAGAAGATTGTGCCAACCACCAACTCTCTTAGCTGCCACCAAGCTCTCCCTAGGGTTTTATTTCATCTCCACCAATTCTATGCCTCCCTTCTTCCTTCTCTCTTTCTCCTTTCCTTATTCTTCCCCACGCCTCCCTCCCTCTCTGTCCTCCCTCTCCCCTCAAACCCTATGGATCAAGCAAAAGGGACAGCTTGGGGGGAGAGCTCAACTCCTCGAAGAGCCAAAATCATAAATGAGGAAAATAAAAATTTTACCCAAACCAAAAAAATGAAAAGATAGCCCCAAATTCGATTTTGTTTAGGTTAAAATCCATGTCCAATAAAAATATTTATTAGCCAAAAATAATGTTTTGTCCAAGTCCCATGGCCAAGTAAGAATGGCAATTTTTTTTTAATTTGACAAAAATCATTATTAACAATTTTCAATTTGTCAAATAATAAATTATTATTAATTTAACTTAGAAGTAATATGATGGGGTCTTTTTCTAGGAGTTGAAGGGGGTGAGTGGCAAGAGAGGGGGTTTTAAAAGCTAGGATAAGGCCAGAAAAATTTAATAAAATAATAATGACAATAATGATTAATAAAAAAATAATAATAAAACTAGATTCAACTAAGATACTAGAGGGCCTAACACTGAATAAGTCAAGCAACGAGATAATATTGCCTCAAATCAAAATCACAATAAGTACACATGAAACCAAGATTGAACAATAATAGAAATTGATGCACACAAGTATTATAAGCAAATCTTGCAAAAAAATAATCGACAAGTAAGATAAGCCAAAAATCATGATGGATAAGTTGAGATAACTATAAAATATAAATACATAAAGACAGACTATTGCAAGTTTTAGTTCATTAAATTTTCTCTTTTACATATGTGGTTGCCGTTATATTGTATCCCTTGATCATTGGAATCCATCTCCAGCCTATCTCATTTCACATATTCCTACACCCACAAGTGGCATCACCAGTACCTAAAATGTATAATCGTATATAAGTAGAATTGAATAGTATTACACAAAAAATTAAATAATAGGACTAAATATCTCATGTACCAAAATAACTCTAGTTTTAACATTTTTGTCCATCATCCAAAATATTAAAATAATAGTTCCAACTAGTGCTACATAGTATAAAAACATCTTAAGACTAAGTATAATAGTATGAAAATGAAATATGTAGGTGAGGTCATGACAAATAGGTCATTAACACAAGCATCATTCAATGCCCTATAGTCCCCATAGACTCTAGCATCCACTAAATTTTTGGGTTAAACCACTATTGGATTTACCTAATTTAATTTTTATTATAGATAAACAATCTTTACATCTTGCATCCGATCAATTTTAGCCTTAACTTAAAGATTCATATTAGGATTTAACCTCTATGCACACTTCATGAGAGGTTGTGCACACTCTTTGAGTTCTATGTACATCTCTCCCAATGAAGGGTGTACACCCTTGACTTATAAAAACTTTATTAGGAACAAATATTAATAATCTCACAGTAATTTAAGACTTTATGATATCTCTTCTTGTATCTAATAGCTACCCAAAGTTGCAAGCTTTGGCACAAACTCAATACCATTTTTCCTTGCCAATTTCTTTAATGGTTCTCGATATATCTTGTTGGACCCACTTAACATAGGTATTTTAGTTTCCTCTACCCTTCTTTCTCCTAAATGTATAAATTTCATAGGTGTGCATCTTCAATTTGCTCTATGATTTTGGCTTTTGTTCCTCTTCCTCTCGCTTTGGTTCAAATAAACCCTTAAAATCTAAGTCCTCATTGCTATCACTGTATTTTGTTTATTCTCTATTTTCCATGATCTTAGTGAAAATTTTCACCAAAAAAAATCTCTTTATACTTAATGTCCTTGTAATTTTTTATAGCTATGTTCAAGTCTATAATTATTTCTTCTTGGAAAGAGTAGTCATGCACATTGCTTATATCCTCTACTCACCCATGACATAAAAATGTCTTTAGCTTATGAAGAGCTTTTTACACCATGGGATTATCATCCTCAAAGATAAAATTTTAAATAAAAAATCATGTTGACATGTAGAAAATTATTAGTTTCCCACTTGTGTTCCTAGTACATGTATTAGGTTGTTGTAATAGGTGCTAGGGTATAGCTAAATACATATACCCAATATTTGGGTTCCACACACTACGAAGACCATTCATCTACACATATATGAATATGTGTTTTAGGGCACTATCCTTCTAGGAAATATGGACATTGAATCATGATTTCATGCATTATTTAAAATTGAGCAAATCACAATCATATCCCCATTGTAACAATTTGACATATATATTACCCGCCATCTCGTAGCAGCACCCTTTAGTGCATAATTTAGTGCATTGACTTGCTAATCTCTGTTTTAAACATGTTACAATCTAGAAATAAATTGGCTTAAGTCCTTAGTTACAAATTATTGAGGTAATTATCATTCTATAGGTAATGGTATTATATAACCCAATTTAGCTTATGGGTATCTAAATCATTTCTTACTAAATAGGTAACTTCCCAAGGTAGAACACCTTCCTAAGTTGGTTTGGTGTAATCCATGGCTGTCATACCCACTTGATATGATAAATATACTTTGGAACTCATTAGTGATCACAAAAATGGTGACTTTCACTTCCCTATATGGTACTATGGAACTTTTCCCTTTGTTATCACAAGTCTCGATGAAGGTTTCTCTAGTTTCTGTAACTGCCAAAATTATTCTCTCTCTAGATGGAAAATTTTGAACTCTCTAGTTCATAGTACATTATGCTTAGGATATGTGTCAAAATTAAAATATTTGTTGTCCCCATAGGCATAGTGTGAGTTAGGATCATTATAAATGATATATGGTTTTCTCTCAACTTTATTCAGGGGTATAATGATAATCATGTCCCCTTGGTGTGACTCCAATTGATTACACATTATGTTGATGGTCAGTTCACCATCGAATGCCCAATTTTTTATAATCAACATAGGATAGTGCATTTTATTGATCTTCATATCAATGAATTTGAAGTCACCTTTAAAATTTAGATTAACAACTCTGATTTCTACATCCTATATTCACCCAATAGGTTATGCCCTTCCTTAGTTTTTGAGACTCAACGTAATAGGCTTGTAACTAAGAGCAGGTTGTCTAATAGCTTCTTGTGTCAATCAAGGGATCATATTTACTATGATTCCAAAGTTTAATACATCATTTATAACTTCTTATACTACCAATTCAATATCCATTCAGGAATCAACATCCAATGGCTTCTTAGTCTTTATATAGCATGCCACATTATTAGTGCATTGTTGACCTCTTTGTATGCAGTCTAACAAATTATGCATAAGTTTTGTGAAGTTATATGATATATATTCATTATGCATAGTACTTATCAATTTAATTAGATTTATTAAATCAATAACTACTCCATATTTTTGCATAATGTACACAATTTGACTATACATTTGTGCATTGATGAATGTAGCATCACCTTAAGACATAGTCTGATGTTGTATAATTTGTAATACTTACACTATCTGATACATCAAAACCTTTTCCATTGTAAGATATAAATATTTATCCTACTACATGATTCTAATTTTTTGAGCTTGTGGCATCTTAAAGGGTAAAAATCCTTGCTCTACATGCTAATGTCAGGTGACTACTTTTATGAATGTAGGGTCCTTATGGTGTGAATTCACCATATTTTCATTATGCACCATTTTTATTTTCTTTGATTCTCTAACATAGGGAAATGTTTTATGTGATGTTTCCATGGAACTCTATAATATGGCTAATAGACCTACCCCTATGGATTGGTTAGGTAATTCTATGTGAAGTGATTGTATTCTCAACACAAATAATAGCTAATCAATTATCATCTTTGTCTCTTGTCTAGCCTACGATTACTTCCTTACTATATACCTCAGTACCTACCTCTAATCCCCCTCGTTTCTATTGAAAAACTCAACCTTTTTTTTTCCCCATCATATCCTCATTATCACTATAGAGAACCCCACCCTTGTTATTTTTTTCCATCATATCCCCCATATGGTTTTTGGGGAGAATATGGGGCCCATCTTGACTATTTTAGTTGGGGCAATGTAGTATTTCATGGTTGTTGATACTAAGGGAATGAATGATTCCATCCTATATTGTACTATAGATACTAAAGTGTCCAACCTACTAGTCTCTAAGGTTGATATTGAGGTGAATTTGGCACCCATCTAGGATTAGTTTGAGTCATAGTTGTCATCTCTACATCTAGGATTGAAACCCCTAGTTTCATAGATGGAATTTGTTGTGCCACTACTATGAAGACATTCTTAGTGATGTCTTCCTTCAATTATTGGAGAGTTTAACAATAATTATCATCATGATCATGTAACTTGTAGAAATTAAAATATAAATTCTGAGGTTGTTGGATGTATAATTTTAGGAAATGACATTTCGTAGTTGCATGCCCTACTACATGACAAATATAGTAGAATTTTGTTTTGACTTTCAGGCAGACATTCCTATGGTGACCCTCTTTCTTATACTCCATACACCAAAGGCCTAATTTTGGAATATTACTTTCATGTAACTCATTCATATTGTGTAAAATAAAATATATATTTGCATCAACTTTCACAATAGGTTGTGAACTATCCCCATAATACTCCATTTTCTCCACTTGGAGTGCAATTACTCAAGCATCCACCTTACTGGTGAATTAATTTTTAATAATGGAAAACCTAATCAAAGGTCATAGGCCTTATATAAACCATGTGGCCTTCTCAGTATCTTAAAACATAAAGTTTCCTCAATTCATCACATCAAATAACTCATGATCATAGTCCTATACCGATTCACATGATTTTTTGGCAAATCTCTTTCAGATCTTGGATTGTCTAACTTTCAAATTTATTCATTTTAAATTCTCCTATCATCTTATCTTTGAATTCCTAAAGGTTCAATTTGGTATCATCCCTCTTATACATGAACTCTATACCTCTGCCTACTAAGGCTCCTAAGAGCTTACACTTCTTTGTATTCTATGTAGTTACACTTTTAACCTACCATTTCATCTCATAAGTTAATAGTTATTGTTCAAGGTCAAAATACCTATCATACAGTACCAAGGTAACAAAAACAACCATAGTGAGACCCATGTTTCTTGAACTCGCACCTAAAACCACTTGTTATTGTGGACTAGACTTTATTGGTGTCTTAAAACTTGTTGTAGTCTAAAAACTAGACTCACTTAATTTCTTCCTATCTAACATTTTCTTAATGTCTTCACTAAGAATTCCAAATTTATCCATTTAATAATAAAACCACTAACTATATTTACCATATTTTTTACTTTTTCTTCTTCTCTATATTGATAAAATAAGCATAAGGGATGCATACCCTTGAAATGAATGATCATTTTCTATAATTTTTTCCTCATTTGAACTTGAACCTACTTTAATCCGATGACTTAGCATAACTTCTTCAAAATATTTTTTCATTCTCTTCTCCAAACAATATTCTCCCTTATAGCTATGAACTAAAACTACATTCTGACTACTCTACCTACTCCTATGTTATCATTTCACTTAATTTCTCCTTGCTTTTTTCCATATCCTCTGAATCCATTTGTAAACATCTATCCATTTTTTCACTCTTTGGATCCTTCTCCTCTTTTGGGCCCTCTCATTTCCTCATATCCATAATCTCCATTATCTCTAGCTCATCTCTAAGCTCCCATTCATTCATTATATTTTACACTCTCTACTCTACTCCTAATTGTAGCTACATTTAGGTTGTTCTATTTGATCCATCTCTTATGTTTTCATAATTCCCTTTCAAGCCCCATAATTCTCTTCTTGTCCTATTTCTCTATGTCATCCATCTTTTGGGTTTATGTTCAAGTTTCTCCTCACAATTCTTAATCCTTCACTTCTTTTTCACCCACATCCCCATAACTCCCAAAGTGACTACTCCATGTTATCCAAGATAGGCACCATAGCATTTCCCACAACCAAAATTTTAATCAAAGTAGGTAGTCACTAAAAAAATATACCTTTGATGCCTCTTATGAATAAATCCTACAAAGTTTCAAACACAATGTATCCTTACATGAAAAACTCAGTGATATATACATCAATAGTAGTATTTAGCTAGTGGTCTATCACATGCATCCAATCAATATCTAAGATTTACATATTTTCTTTGGTCTAAATAATTTTGTTTGTCTATCTCAACCTAAAGCAATAGTATTCAATTCTTGACAACCATGTAGCTATCAACCTAGGAAATTCACACCAAAATATTTCATATATTTCTCCATTTACATACTTAGTTATAACCTCTCTCATAGAACTTCCTATTCTCTTTGTCTCCTCTTCTATGAAATTTTGAATTATCTCATCCAACCTTCATTTTAAATCTCTTTGTCCAAGTAACCATCTCAACATGTTTCAAATATCCACATTCACTGCACCATTAAAAAGTTAGTAGAGGTTAGTATAGGAACCAAATATTATTAGCACAGGTTCCTATAAAACCCAAAAGAATATGCTAATGTTTATTATTGTGTGAAATAGAATACATGTTCAAAACTTAGACATAATTATAGAATAAGCTGAGTATTCATTATGTTCAGGTTTAATGATTATCCATAGAAATGTAGACTTAAGTGTATATAACATTCTTTTTTATTATATGATTAAATAGACTCAAACATAACAAAATACAACTACACATGGAATAAGTATAAATACATTTGAAGAACCACGAATTTATCTCTATATTAATCTCAAATCATTAAGAACTCTTTTTCATTTACATATGATCCATATTTATAGAACTTACAATGTTCTATCATTTCAAATTATAACCTTTCATTTATTCTTTTAAATGATTATTTTCATATTTTATGGTCTCTTGATATACATACATAGGTCAAATACATATAACATGGCATATGTTATATATAATTTTATTCATCTCACACTTGTCATTAATCGACACTTTATGATTTTAAAATCCTATGTCCACTACCAACAAGAAGAATCACCCTCACTGAGTGAAAATAAACCATCTGTTCAACCTTGTGAAGGTCCAAACCATACCTAAGTACATACCATAGAAACCATATCCCATCCTCAACCAAATAGAAAACTCTCTATTGAATTTCTCAAGGATGATGTGATTAATGATGAAATTATATTTTGAGCCAATGACCCACCTCTCTTTATTAGCATTTTTATCAATGATGTTGAAATAAGGAAAGTGCTTTGGATTTAGACATTAATGTCATTTCCTTTTGTTTAGTTAAAGAACCATGATATTCCATAAAATATCTTAAGAAAATAAGACTTATTTGTCATGGATTTGATAAGAATAACCAAAAGTCTATAAGTTTCATTTGGCTTCTTCTCACTATAGGACCTAAACCTGTATGCACCAAGCTCATGATTCTTGATCTTTCACTTTCCTAAAACCTACTCGTAGGTCATCTCTAGACTTACTGCATGAGAGTATATTATTATTATTATTATTATATTCACTTGATAAATTTTATTCATGATGTTTCGATACAAACATGAACCAATCCCAACCCATAAAATATAAAATCACTAGATCCTAAGAAATAATTTCATTTCACATTCTTGCCACTAAAAATAATAGTAGCACACCCTTACTTGAGTTTAGAAACATGCATCCCGATGCGCAAGTCACCCTTGTTGACTTCAATTATTATGAACCCAATGAGATTTAAAACACTTTTAGTACTGCTAATTTACCACTATATATCTTAGAATGGCATCTTCCATCTCTTATACCAAGAGATAGATCTCTTCCTTTGATTGAAGATGATAATGACAACTCACCCCCTTGTAATTCCAATGAAGCTTCATATGACAAAGATATTTATGAATACAATGAATATAGGGTGGTTAAAATTTTCCAAGAATCATTATTAATATTTCCTTGAGCTTTTAGTCAAATCGTTATATCTGCCAAGGATAGTCCAATGAAAACCCTCAAAACCTTAACCAAACATGAATAATATCACCATGTTATTAAGAACACTATATTGTTTTCCAAACTAAAGAGAGACACTTTAATGTTATTCATTGTAAAAATATGTTGGCTAAAATGCACACTTTTAATCATGATATCAACTTAGTACATATTTCTTATGATCCACCATTCAACTCAAGTGACAAAGCATAAGGTAGGGACGTAAAAATGAGGGCATATTACGCTACCCATATGTACCTCAATTCAGACTTTGGGGCATATTACAATTCCCACCCTCATTTTTCCTCAAACTTGGGGGCATCTTACAATGCCCATCATTTCTAAACATTTCAGAGTAAAAAACAAATCAAAATTCAAGAAATTTTCAAACAACCAACAAAGTATTACGCTTGATGTATGTTCTTCATAGTTCTCATTTTTTGTACATATCTCATGCTTTTACTTAGTTAGCCATTTATTTAGCCTATAGTTTATGCTATCAATTTATTCATTTTTTTAATTTTAACCCTCTTGTGTTGTAGCTTAGTTTTATTTATATACACCTTCAGGATTTATTTCACCTATCTTAGCATCATTTCCAATCTCCATCAATTTTATCTTACACCCTTTAGGTTTTAACATCTTATCATTTTATTTTTATGCCTCTGGGATCCTTTATTTTATCCTCTTAAATTTTCAATTTGTGATTTGCATGGTAAGAGCTTGGGAAATACCCAAGCCCTTCTCATAAATGCCTATCCTCTATGACTTTGCCTTCAGGTTATCCTAAATTTATTTCCTAGTTTTCATACCTTATTATCTTCTCCTTTAGGTTTATTCTCACTCCCTTGTACTTCATGGCTCTTTCATTTGCTCTTATTTGATACCTCTCAAATTTTAAACTCCACTACCATCTTTGCCTTTGGGCTTTTTATGAGTCCTTTGATTTGTGCCTTCGGGTTTATATCTCTTATTAATTTTTTTACGCTTCATGTCTCTCTCTTGTGGTTACACCTTTGGGTTCTCCTTATACATTTATATTTGCACCTCTTGGATTTTAGTTTGTGAGTTGAGTGTTTGGGTTATGCTCCTCATAAGCACCCATCTTATATTACCTTTACTCTTTCTTCCGCTCCCAATCATAGGTAGATGTTTTCTTAGAAAGATTAGAATATGATCAAGAGCAGTGGTTTTTTCCACTTAGAGTTAGTTATATTATTTTTTGAAAAAACTATTATAGGGTATATACATGTTTCTTGTCCACATTTTACCCTCTCTTATGATAAAGTATCAAACATGTTTGTCATCGTATCACCCTCCTTTTATACATCTTTTGTGATGGGGCCAACCCAATTATTATCATATCATCTATATCTTCCTTATTTAAAACTATGTTGGAAATGCCAAGGTCAATTACAAGATTGCACTCTTTTCTAAGGTACAATCAAAGGAATATATAAGCTTCTTGGTTTATAGGTCTTCTTTAGCAGCTTAGTGTAATATATCTCATGGTAGCAATATTTAGCACCCATTATTAGACTTTTGAATTTACATGGAGGAGGAAAATATAAAAATCGAAAAGACTTAAAAGACAATATATCAAAGAATAAATAAAACTAAAAAGGCAAATTTAAAATAAAAATAATATTTCAAACAACAAAATCACATGAAAAGACATGATCATATTATTGATACACCCCCTATCCTACTTGAAGCTCAAAATCCATAGTTTGTGTCATGATAGATATGAGGTCCATTGGGGTGTAATATGATAGTTAATTGGGGTAGGAGGATTTACATATATCATTAGTGCTACCTACTTTCTCATACAAATGCCTAATCTTTATAGTTGACTGATGGATCTATCGAGGTCCTGAGGAATGGGGAACATGTCATATAAAGGTAGGATCCTAAAAAAATAATGTCTAATTAAAATTGCTTGTGGAAGCCTTAAACTTAACATTAAAATACATTATTAGGTTTTAATTGGGTTAGTCTCACATTGGTAATAATTGTAAGACAAGGGTGATTTACTATGAACTACACTCACCAAAAGCTTTATCGATGGGAAAGAAACTAGAGTGTGAGAAGCTCAAAGTGATGAATTGCATGCACCATTCCTCCTCCCTAATAAAAATTTCTTATTGTGGCTATATGCTAAATTGGGTCCCCTTGTCATATGATTATTACCAAAAATATAGGAAGAAAAATGCCATTGATTTGGGTAATGACTACTTATGGAGGTCATTTGGGTAATGAAAAAAACATATACAAGTAAAAATCTAACAAAAAATTAATATCTAATTAAAATTTCTCATGGAAGTCTTCAATTTAACATTGAAATACATGATTGGGTTGTAATTGGGTTAATTCTACATTGGTAATAATTTTCAGACAAGGGTGATTTATCAGGCACTACACTCATCAATAGCTTTACCAATAAGCAAAGAGGCTAGATTGTGAGAAGCCCAAAGTGGTGAATTACATTCACCATTCCTCCCCACTAAAAAAAATCTTAAAGTGGTTGTGTGTTGTAGTGGGTCCCCTCGACTTGTGATTATTGCCAAAAAGATAAGAAGAAAAATGTCATTTAGGTAATGATTATTCATGGAGATCATTTGGGTATTGAATAAAACATACATGATAAAAATCCTACAAAAATTAATAATATGTAATTAAAATTAGTTGTGGAAGCCTTCAAATTAACATAAAGGTAGGATATTTTTACTTTTCACATATATAGCCTTCATGGGATGATCTTTATATTTCAATATTTATCCTAGGGCTTCAAATTATCAATATTTTTATGATAGAGCTTTATTATAAAGTGCATGTTTAATGAAGTTGAGTTTAAAAGCCTCTTGTTTTTGCCAACAAAGTAATTGGTTTTATCTATTTTGGCAGGGGTGAAAGTGGATAAAGGGAGGATGCAACTTGGAAGAGAGGGGGAAAGTGCAAATGGATTTCAAATTAAAGTGCAATTAGCTTTTAGAGGGAAAATTATTTCCATCCATTGACTAAAATTTCTATAAAAGACCAGCCCAAAGCTATTGCAAGTGCTGGCTCGTTGTGCATCTAAGGAGACATATTGGACCAAACACTTTTTCTTTCATATTTTATTGCTTTCTAGTGTAGTTTTCTCTCATTCTTTGTTGGGTTATGTTGTTATGATGGCAAAATGACAGATTGTAATCAACCCAAACATTGCACTATTCAAGCAAATATTTTATTAATTGAAGCTATGGAAATTTTATTTCACTCTCTACGCATACATATGGCGATGGTGTTTTTCTTCTTCCTAGATTTTTATCCTTAGACTTTGCCACTATCTATGTTCGTGGTTATGTAAATATTGGCTAGACAAAAGACTAGTTTTATGGGTTTGATTCAATTAAGTAGATCAGATTTGTATTCATTGCAAAATAGGGTCTTTTCTCTCTTTTCCCTTATCTTTTGCTCTCTCTTTTGATATAAATTTGTTAGTTGGGGTTTAGATTAAATCTAAATTCAATCCATATTTGTACGTTTTATCTCAATTGCATAATCTCTTTCATTGTCATTACTTTAATGCATTGTTGAATATTCATAATGTAATGGAATGAATGTTTTAAATCCGTCATAATTTTCATGATATATGCAAATCATTGATTTTTACTTGGGTAAATTTGTATATGCATGTTTATTGTCTCTTGTCGTGTTCTCAAAACCCATAATGACAAATTGGACAAAACTCGCAGTTTCCTCTTACTTGTTAAAGTTAAATTTCAATTTAGATTTCAAAACTAGCAGGCCTCTTGAAATAACACAGTTTGTCATTGACTAATTGGGTTATGCAAGACACTATGGCCTGGGAATAATAAACCTTGGAAATATTTTTAGGTTTCTTTTTAAAGGAGATTGGACGATCTTTGTTTTGCTTAAATTGGTGTGCCAAATAACCCATCAATACCACTAAGGTACTTGGGAATACTACAACAGCATCACTACAAACGACAGTTGTGATAATATCCTTATTGTGGGTACCCTTGTACTAGATATGGATAAACATATTTGAGATCTAATATTACTGTTGATTCGAACTTCAATATTCCACCTTCAAACTTTACATATTCCATTATTAAAATTATTTTCAATTATACAATTTATTATTTCAATAATTATTATATGTTTAAGAGTTTGATAAATAAACGTTACTTAAAACCCCATCTAACTCGCATCATATGCCCCTTAATTTTATTTTAGATACAAGGAGAAGAAAAACATGTATTTTCCACGTATAGTGCGAAAAATGAGGCGAATGCAATTGTGAAATAAATAATATTTTTTCAATGTCATTTTCACCTTTTAATTCGTATGGCATTGGAGGAAAGTGTTTTGCACCAAAAAGTGGTCGAAAAGCAAAAGTTTAAAGGTGGCGCACATGACTTTCAAGTTTAAGAAATAATATGTTATTTATCTTTTTTAAGTGATAACGAAATACTATCTTCACATTAAATAATAAATAAAAATTGTAATATTAAAAAAATTGATGTCGACTCCCTCATTAAAAATAAATTTGATGCCGACGTTTACGACTGCCCTTTAATATATATATGCGAAGTATTGATAATGACACGTTAGCATGTGACTCAAGTTCATCATTTCATAGATATGGTGCCCTTTTATGTAAACCCTCAGTGGACTAACTTTTAATGTACGGTGGGAATATGGTTTTACAGCAAAAATATAATATATTTATTTTTTATTATATTTTAAAAAAATCAAATCAAATTTGATTATTAAAATAAGTGTTAAACAAGTTTAAATAATAAGACGAAGTGAATTTTAAAAAGACAAATATCAAATAGGTAGAATTTTATTTGACAATTGCAAGTATCATAGTTGGGGCTCTAAAAACTTAAGTTGAATTTATGAAATTCTACATAGATATCTAGAAAATTGATCATTAAATTAAAGCGATAAATGGATAAGAAAAATCTTTGTTTTGGGGCATGTACTAAAGGTTAGCAAGGTTTTTAAGAATCAATTACTTATTAAGCCCATCATCAATTCAAAATATTGAAAACAACAAGCCAAGTATAATGTAGTTTAACCTGGGAGTCTAGTGTGATGTAGTGTCTACTTTATATGACTTTCAACATTATAATGAGTGCTTGGTTTATCCTAAAATTTAATAGTAAATGCTTCAAATTTCCTTAAAATCTTGAACGTCTGCTTTAAATGCTTGAATTAATTATTTATGCTTATTCATTATATGTCCTAAATGTATTAATGCACCTCTATATTATATACTTCTTGAATTTAAATTAGGGCCTTATTGGCATGCAAAACAATACACAAAGGGCAGGATAATTGATAAGGAAGAACCCACAACTAACTAGAAACCCAAAACAAGGGTCAACAGAGTTTAATCCCAAAACCATACATTGTATGTTTGTAGGGCCCAAAAACCATACAATGCATGTTTTTGGAGAAATCTCCATAATTTTAGGGAAATATGGGAGAGGGAGAGAGAGAGTGTGTGTGCGTGCATGGGGAACATAACAGGGAAAACCTAAATATGGGGAAAATGTACCAATAAGAGCATAATTTGGACCAGTAATCAACAAACACATGTGTACCTTAGAATAATGTGGTATTACAGTTAATAAATACTCCCAGAACAAATTATTATGTCTACATAATGCCCCACCTTGATGTATTTGTGTATACATATCAAATAAAATAAGAAGAAAGTGGATACAAAATTCTACACTCATAAAGTTCCTAATACAACTGCAATACTTCTATGAAACCTTGTTGGGTTTTCCTTGCACACTCCTAAGTCATCCTTTGCCATTGTGCTTGCCAAAAAATATCTTCTACCTGTGCTAACATATCACTTAAGTGTAGCATTTAAGCACTCAAATGAGATGTAGAGAAAGACTATCAAGTCCTTGTTAAGTCAATGAATAAGAACCCATAAAAGCATAATACATTAAAGTACAATCAATAACATAATTTGTATCATCAAAGAAAACATATATCTATGTTAAACCACAAAGAATCAATGTATGCATGTAACAATACCTAAGAGCGCAAGAAATTCCCATCAATACCATATGTTTTTCATGATAAAGGAAAACATGCATCGAGATCCATAATGTACATGGATTCCATAAACTGAAAAATACAACAAAACTTTAAGATGATGTATAATCTATGCTCCCTCCTTGATGATGATGATGATGATGATGATGATGATGATGATGATGATGATGATGGAAGTATATTTATAAATCCCTGGGTCCCCTCCATGTACTTATACTTATGCATGCCTATAGTTAGACAAAATAGAGGTTTCACATTTCCCTTATCTATCCTAAGTAAGTACTTCCAAAAAATTGGGCCCTTACAAACGTATTTCATTCTAAAAATTGTTCTAACGTTGAATGTTAGTGTCTACTCATGCAATCTTAGCTAGCATATTACTGATTAAGGCTTAGATTAGTGCTAACTTTTTGGAGCTTTCTTTCTCTTTTTCTTGAAGTCCCATCTATAAATATTATTGAAGATAGTCTTCCAGGTATTCTTGTCAATTTTAAACCTTGTGATATTAAGCCATCTAGTGTATACAAAAGTTGTCGGTTAGATTTTAAGAGCAAAAATTTATTTGGTAAAATTCTGTATAAAATTACATATAAGTTTTTGGTGAAACCTCATGTTAAATTTTATGAGATTGTCTTCGAATACAAGCCAAAGAAAAATTATTAGACAAATATGATTCCTATCCTTCCCAATTATGAAATTGAATATATCAAGGTCATGAAGATGTACAATTTGTTCATTTTGGCTTGATACGTGTCACTATTAAACCCTTGTTTCTAGCCAATATTAAGCTCATTCATTATCTTGTAATCTGTTATAGATGCCAAACAAATTTCTCTCATGCTTGTCAGTTATCTAATCTTTCACAGTTAAATGATAGACATATTTGTTATGAATTTTGTCTAAATTTGTTGCCCAGTGGAAGAGGCAAAGGGTGTAAAGAAGTAGAAGTTGGAAGTCTAGATTGTTGGGGTTTATTTTCTTCTATTTATGGTCTTAAATTGTTTGGTCTATTTTAGCATGCTAGCCTTAATATTCAAGTTCTATATTCCATAGAAAACACAAGCCACCCTGCAATTATAGAAAGTCTTTCATATGCTCACAAACTAAGTGGTACAGTCCAATTGCAGAAATGTTTGATTAACTCTATTCATGTACCCACAGAGTGGATAACTTGATTAGTAAAAGTATGTCATGCCTAAAATAAGCATCATAATAAATCTATTCATTTTATTGATGGAAATAAGATTCACATCATGCCTAGGAGCTTATCCCATAATATTTCTTCTAAACATAAGGAATCTTCTAGACATAGTTTTTCTAGATAGTCAAGCAGAAGTACCAGAAAAGTAAATTTAGTTATTGAGTTAGAAGATGAACAAATCAATCAAGGGGAAGACAAATTCCCATCTTTATCCATGTCTGCATTGTCCATGGATAAAACCCTTGAAATTTATCAAGAAGATGATCGTAATTTCTATGAAGGTGGAAGATGGCCTCGACTAAAAGGATATCACAAATCTGAAGAAGGAAAAGTATATTACTTTTCTTATGCTTTTCAACCTAGTAGAGCTGAAGACAAAGAACCATCAAATGAATTTAAACACAAATTATGTTACTAGATTTAATTTTAATTTTTAGGAGAATTTTGATGATCTTTATCATGATATGCAGAAAATTGGAACATCCATGGATATTGTTCATAATATTAGTAATTTTGTATCATATCATATAAATCCAGTGCAAGTTGTATATGATCATGTAGATAAATGCTTGAATATTGTTCACTCTTTTGCTGATAAGATTGATGATATTCAAGGATCTGTAAATAATGTGTCAAGAGTTGAACATAATATTGATAGTCAGTTTGACCAATTTATTTAGAGTATTTCTTGGTTGGAAAATGAAGAAAAAAGAAAACAAGATACATCATTAGCCATACCTTCAACCGATGATAGTGGATTACAAAAATTATATTTTGGTCCTAGGTTACATGTTGTCTTGGTTGAAAAACACCAAGATAAACTTAGTAAATCAGTAGAAAAGAAAGATGAACAATCTAAATCCCTTATGCAAATATTTTATATTCCTATTTAGCCATGGTATTTAAATATTAATGATCTTCTTGATCCATACCATGAAATTATTGTAGACACCTAAATTATAGTGTTGAAATGAACCTTAAATGTATTTAATATTTTTTTTTTAAATTAATTCGTCACATCTCCCTCCAAATTCAAATAATTGAATAGGTCAAAATAGTTAATTATACACACTTTAAATCCTTATTTTAAGTATAAAATCTGAATTTTACACCTCATCCAACATATTTCACCTTTTCCTCCCTCATCCCAACTAAACACACAACTTTCTCAAGTTCTTATGAGTCATCCCCTAAGTTGTCAAGAAGTTTGACTTATTCCTGCTGACTCACCTAACCAATCCCATGCTTCTCTCAAGCCATTTGAAATGATCTTCATCCTCATGGGTGAGGACTCATTAGCCACTGTTGATTATTTGGATTATTTAATAAATCCAAATAATCCTCTACCATTGGATCTTCCTCAAAAAACTATAAATAAGCTTGAAAACGTTCATTTTAAAAAATCTTGACTTATGTTAAATAAATTCTATTCAATTTATGATCAAATCTTAGCAAATAAAAGCATACAAAAACTCTTTTTGCATCAAAATGCTACCCATTTTCCTTTGCATTGGAAGAGTGAGCAACTGCATTTTTGAAGAGTAAATCAAGTTTACATCGTAATGGAGAAAGCTTGCACACTTGAAGTATAAGTTTGTGTTTTCTATTTTATTTGTTAATTAATCTATCTTGGTTAAATTTAGCTTAGATTAAGATTGCATTATTTATTGATTTCTTAGCATTTATAAATTTAGTTTACATATTTTTGACATGCCCTGTGGGACCTCCCCTCATCTTTTTCATCTTTTATTCATCATATTTGCATTTAAAAAACATTTTTCATTTGATTTTTGTTATTTATATTTGCATATGCATTTAATATTGTCTTTGTGAGTGATGGTATAAGCTACAAGTCGTTATCAATTATTTTTTACTCGACTATGTACACCCACTGCATAACAACGAATTCAAAAACATCAGTAGCAAAATTATACCTCATGATAGTGAAATCATTTTTTGATCTATTTCTAGTCTCTTTTTCCTTATTTTATTTATATCATTGGCTTTCTGTCCACCTTCTACATCTGTTTGTGTTTTTAGTTTTTTGTAATTCTTTGCTACAGGGAAAGAGCAAAATTGGTATACTTTTAGTGAAATCACTGTATCTAACAACAAAATTGTCATTCTTAGAAGTGAAATTGTTCCACTGAGAAGCGAAATCATTCTATTAGTCCCTCCATGTTTTCTATTCTGTGCTTGCAGGATCAACAACAAATTTGTTTTAGAGCAACGAAATTGTCATCCTTAGCATCAAATTCATCTTTTTGTGTAGCAAAATCATCTTTTTTGGTAGCGAAATCATTTTTTAGGTTTCAAATTCATCATTTGGACTAGTGAATTCATCTCTGTGGACATTCAAATCATTATACAGGGTAGCAAAATTCATTCTTTAAGTGCAAGATTATTTGTTTTGTGATTTTTGTATTCTATCTTTTTCCTATGTTTGCTCTATTTAAATTTTGCTTTCCTATCTTTCTACGTAACTACAAATTTATCATAGAGAAGTAGTTTTTGCTTTGTTTTTGTGGTTTTTACTTGTTCTTTTTAATTTAAAAATTGCCTTGCTTTAAGCCTAAGCAAACTTTTAACCATTTTTTTGTAGAATGCTTGTTAAAGATTCTTCTACATGTTCCAATCACCAAACTAGGTTATACAAACCATTTTGAGCCATTTCTAACAAGATCTTCGATATTAGGTCATAGTTAGGGTTTTAAGGCACTAAAAACCAATTTCCATTGTTAGCAATCGTTCAAAAAGGATTGCCCCTCAGCTCCAAAACTAATACCAAGAAATTTGAGCCAGGAAACTTCCCAAAATTCCATGAAATTATTAGGATATCATGCAAAGGTTGCACGTGCCAACGAGCATAAAAAAATCCTTTCTAGGTCTGTAATACCTCATTTTGTGCACACAGAAAACCATAAAACCATATTTCATGATTTTTACTTCAAAATTTGACCTCAGACTTGGTCAACAAACTTGACACAACCTTTCACACCTTTGACAATGCTCTCATGAGTTCTATCACCTTGGAAACTGAACTTGACCCTTCATTAGGCCATACTAGGTCTCTTTTCATACTAGGCCTAAACCTATAAGTTACACTTAGACCTTGAACACACCTTTAAACCTCATGCTCATGTCATACAACCTCATACCATGATCACACAATACCAATATTTTACTCGTAATCCTTAAACTCCTCACCTCATCATGCTACTAAGCTTGTGCCTTCTCACTAGGTCTCTTCATGCAAAGACTAAGTCAAGAACTGACCTAGAAACCTCCTCTAAAAGATTATATACTTTATACACATGTTTACATAGATTCAAACATCTTATCACATGATCTACCACTAATTTGAATCCTTCATAAATCTTGATAACACTTCAAAATTCTTTATTAGGTCAGACATGGTCTAGGACTAGTCTGGTTACATGCTTAGGCTTAAGACCTTACCACTAAAGGTTTACCTTGAAATTTTTTTGAGTGTTTCAACACTTCATATGCATACTTGGATATTATTAAACATCCACTCATACCTGTGTGTATCCATATTACTAGACTATCATCTTCATACACATGCTCATGATATGACAATGCTCCTTAAGACTAGTGCTCAAAAGTATGCTTACCTTGAATCTTAATCTTGACATCAATGACAAATTTATGCCACAACACCAAAAATAGGAACATACCTCAACATTATATGTTTCTTAATTACATGTTCATTAACTTATTGAGTTAGTTGTTCTTGTATGTTTATACAAGATGATCATGTTTATTTAGTTTATTACAGTAGTATATTATGGATTTTATATTGTTTTAGGCTAATTACCTTCATTGTTTTCGGGTGGATGCAGGATAGATCTGTCTCTCAAACTATGATAGAGGGAGGTCATCATTGGAGAGGGTGGTGTCGATGGAGGCATTGGGGGATGAAAGAATGGAAACTAAGAATCCACATATACCACACTCGTTAGAATATGCTTTTACATTCATTTTTTGATCTAGTAGCTGATAGTTGCTTTCAGTTGTGATCATGTTTGTTGTATGGTTGTGTGTTGTTGCATTTGAATATGCTTGGTTTGCATCCATACTATCATTTGGTTATGTTGTTTGAATTAGCTCACTTCACGTGATGATGTTACTATAACGTGTGTTTTAAGATTTTTAATCTTCCTTGCTATTGACTTTGGTGTTTATGTGCATAATTTTACAAACATACCTTCATCCCTAAATAAATATGGCTGAGTAAGTATGAATGTCTTTGAATTATTATTGATGTCACACCCTGATTACCTATCTAAACCTAATAACTAATTGATTAGTGGATTTTATGGTTATTGTTTGACTAATTATTGTTTTAGTTAAGCTGGATTTCATATGTTGATGTACGTATAGTTATATGTTGCTTAATTACATGTTCGTTAACTTGTTGAGTTAGTTTTACTTGAATGTTTTTACAAGATGATCATGTTTATTTAGTTTATTATAGCAGTATATTATGGATTTTATATTTTTTTAGGCCAACAACCTTTACTATTTCAAGGTGGATGCAGGATAGATCTGTCCCTCAGACCATGACGAAGGGAAGGCATCATCAGAGAGGGTGGTGTAGATGGAGGTGTTGGGGGATGAAAGAATGGAAACTAAGAACTTGCACACATCATAATAGTTAGAGTATGCTTTTACATTCATTTCTTGATCTAGTAGCTAGTAGTTGCTTTCAGTTGTGATCATGTTTGTTGTATGGTTGTGTGTTGCTACATTTGAATATGTTTGGTTTGCATCCATACTATCATCTAGTTGTGTTGTCTAAATTAGCTTACTTCACATGATGATGTTAATATAATGTGTGTTTTAAGATCTTTAATCTTCCTTACTGTTGACTTTGGTGTTTGTGTGCATAATTCTACAAACATACCTTCTTCCCTAAATAACTATGGTTGAGTAAGTATGAATGTCTTCAAAATTATCAAATGTCTTCATACATTGTTAGGGAGCTTATTTTCATTGAGTGTTAAATGACTATTAATATTGACTTAATTCTAGGTCATGCCCAATTATTTAATCATGCCTCGATACTTAGTCAAATTAATAACTGTCATAAAGAGAAATTCAGGAGACGTTGGGTCAATTTAGAATAGGCTTGGAGAGGAAGTTGAGAAAGACATTGTACTCAGGCTAATATGAGGCTTTGTTAGAAGGACACTATACAAAGCTTGACGCCCTGGCAAAGCTTAATTAAACACAAAATAATTTTAAATTTATAAATTACAGCTGACTCATAACTTCATGAGGAAACCAACCAGTATTTAAGTCATGAAGATGTCAAACTATTAAAGAAGATAGAGACATAAAGAGAAGAGACAAGTATTGGACAACTTCAATTAACTCAATCACAACCTATTATTTTAACAGAATACAAGGTGAATAATAAACCAACCTTTGACTGATACTAGTATCTCCTACAATGTTATCTGCGAAATCTTTAGTTCCCAAAACCTTCTTTCACTTGTTGTCAACATCAATCAAGATGTTCTCACACCTCCTATGGTGTTTTCCTTTTTGGCCTTCTCTTTTTGTTGTTCTACTGACCAACACCAACATCCTCTCCTTCAATAGCGGGTTTCATTCTCTTTCCTTCCATTTAATAGCATGTTATTGTTCACCTCTTTAGAGTATGATGTTCTCCCTTCAAATGATATGTCCCAGTGCGTCCTCCAATCAACGTCTCCTTCCTTGGCAAAAACCAAAATTTCAAACACATTTTTTTGTTATCAACAATATATTTATTCTCACTTTCAAACATAGTATGATGTTCTCACTTTCTTGTGAAGTAACGAAGGTACAAAAACCAAAATTTCAAACACATTTTTTTTGTTATCAATAATATATTTATTATATATGTATGTTTTATCTAGATTTTTGCCTTTGCCAATCTCGATGTGATGAGGACAAATGACCTTACTCTAATTATAATATTGTCTTGTGTTCAAGATCCAATGTATATCGAAATACACTTTTGTTTAGATTGCTTAATCCACATAGGTTAGATTTGAGGCACTGGTCATGTAACCAACATGGTATCACGCACAAAATATGAGCACAAAAAAGTCAACAATACATAAAATAAAAAAGATAAACTTGACAATTGACGAGAAATAAAAACTTCTCTTGAAAGATATTATATTAAAAAATGAACAATCTAATCATTTTATTTGAAAAAATAAAACTAAATAAAATGACAAAATCTAAACCAAAATTCATAATAAAAAATCCTACATTACAAAAGAAATAAGCATTTCACAAAATGAATAAAATAAAGCATTTCACAAAATGAATAAAATAAAGCGTCCATACCCCTGTTATGATAAATGACCTCACTCTAGCTATAATATTGTCTTGGGTTCAAGATCAACATTATTAAATAATTAATGTTTTAATTGTTTCTTTCATTTATTACATCTTATTAACACATTACAAAGGTAATGTTGACTAATATTACCAAAGTGAAATTTTAGGTAATTTGTCAAAAAAACAATATGTAAATAAACATAATATTTCTTCTAATAATTCTTTAACTTGCTATAAATTAAATTAACATTTGAAAAACAATATTGAATGAATAATTGTGATCACACAAATTCATGTTGGCCTCCGTGTAGAGTAAGAAAGGCACAAAGAACTAAAGTTTCAAACATATTTTATTCGTTATCAACAATATATTTATTTTATACATACATGTTTCTAGTTAGATCCCTGCCTTTCACAATCTCGATGTGATGAAGATAAATGACCTCACTCTAGCTATAATACTTTCTTAGGTTCAAGATCAACCCACATAAGTCAACACTGAGGACACTACCCACACAACCAACATGACATCGCACACAAAATACAAGTACAAATGAGTTGACAATACATCAAGTAAAAAAGATAAATTAGACATTCGACAAGAAATAAAAACTTTACTCTAAAGATATTAAATTTAAAAGTGAACAATCTAATCAAACTAAATAAAATAATAATTTTAAATCAAAATTCATAATTAAAAAATCCAACAAATAAAAAGAAGTAAGCATTTCACAAAATAAATAAAACAGAGCGTCCGTACACCTGTCATTTTTTTTTGGGGGGCAATTGCCAGACAGGTCAACGATGGTCATTGGATGACCATGACATGTATGTATGCATAATGCACATCATTCATTCATTCATGCATGCATGCATGTTATAATTTATGATGACCAATTACAATTGACACCATCAGATTTTGCATGTGCCAAGGGCGCTGCTCATCAGACAAAATACAGACTGTGGAGATACACGTGGCTACGCTACATACATGCGGAAAATAAATATTTAGTTTTTATACTCCGTAGGCAGAAATGGTGAATTTAGCTGTTAGGAGGTAAGTTCTGCACCGACACGCCGATCACATGAATACAAACTTACAGCGGCGGTTTAGGTGAAAAGTAACACCGTTAACACAACACATACTGTCGTCGTCATATGACAGAAACAGAGCAGTGACAGACAGGCGATTGGACGGCGATGTCTCGTGTCCGGGAAACAGGGTGCTCACCATGTCCGTCCGATGAGGCCGCTGCCTGACGGAGGACTTATACAACTTAAGGTATGACAATGGCTCTTTTCTCTTAATAAGTTGGTGTGCCAGAGAACGCAGATGGGTATACACCTAAGGGAGCCTCGCCCATTGCTATTGTTGAACACAGAGGCAGAGGCATTGTTGTTTTCTAATTGCTAAGCAATTTGCAGGTACATTCATTTGCACCCATTTCTGTTTACATTGTTTATGTTGGGTGTGCAGTTCTGAGCTTTTTTTAGCCAAATCTGCATTCTGGGTTGGGTTGGATTGATCAAATTCTATCACCGTGGAATTGTATGAGATGATTTTGTCCGAGAAATTTTTTATGTAATTTGTGTATTGTGTCTGAACTCTGACATGACGGTTCGTGGTTCTCGTGGGATTTTCTTGTAAAAAGCTTCAGACTGATTTGTTTGCAGAAAGCCTCATTTTGGTGTTTTCTGTAAACAGAGATTTTATGTTAAGTGGTTTGTGATTTTTCCGTTCTTAAATTCCTTACTTATCTGTGTCCTGTCACTCCACTGCAGCTTCTGCATACCAAACAGCTCTTTATTTGGTTGGAATTGACTAGGCATAGAGCTGTAAACACTCTTTGTTTTAGTTCTCTTTTGCAAAGGTCTCCATGGTTTTCTCCACATAGGTAGCTAGCTACAGGTGGAATTTTGTTGAAATGGCCTAATCTACTTCCATGTATTATAAGACTTCCCATTTGTGGTTTTTAATCGGGGGACATAGCAACCAGAGTTCATCCTTGTCCAGCAGGATTTTGGCATGCAACATGTCCCAGTCCAGCACACTGTAACTTGAGTTTTATCGCAGCAAGTACGCCCTACTTAACTCTCAACTATAGGCCTTTGAACGCCCAAGGGCCAAGACTAATGTTGTCATTACTATATTTAGGTTTTGATTTCTGGCTGAAAGTTAGAGGGCACTGGCAAGTTTTATGGTAAGAAGGGCATAACCTTTGGTATTTTTGTGAACAAATTGTGCTCTGCTTGAGCTTCAGTCTTTGGATGCTTTAGCAAAGCCCTTTACTTAAATTGTGCTCTGCTAGAGCTTCAATCTATGGATATTTTAGCAAAGCCCTTTACTTTTGAGAAGCTTCAATATTAGCTCTATTTTCCCAGAACTCAGGCCACTGTCGTCGCCTTACAGAGTGAAAAATTTCAACCTAAACTTTTAGCCACTGCCATTGTTTTCTTAATTTACTTGACTAAAAACATAACTTAAAAGAGTGCCCTTTTGAGCGTCCAAATGCAATGGGCAAGATGCAGGTTTTGAAAAGAACATTCTTGATGGGCCCTATCACCAGAATTAGCCCTGTGCATATCCCTGCTGGAAAATTTCTCAGCAGCCAGGTTTTGAACCTGGGCATCCTAATAAGTGCCGGTCAGTGTTTGAGAGCTCTGAGCATTATTATCTCAAAATTGAAAAAAATAAAAACGATCCAGATTTTTCACTCTGATAAGCATTTTCCGAGCTCCAATAATGCTCTGAAGGCCTCCGAAACTGCAAATTACGTTCTGCTGATTTTATTGGGAAAATCATAATTTTTGGAAAATGACCCCGAAACTGGTAAGCAAGGCCTGAGCCACTGTCGGGATCAGGAAGCTTATGGAAATCACGATCATTTGCAATGGAATCAGCATAACCTGGTCTAACATCTTATTCTGGAGCTGTAGGATGCTATAGTGCATCAAGCTGTCCATTGTTTGATTCCATATGTTTTTTTATCACTTTCATGCCGTCTCATCCTCTCATGTGGTCTACTGTTGGATGTAACTTTTTGTAAATGAGCAAAGTAGTAAAATGTTCTTACTTTTATGCGTTTTTCCAATCATGCAGGTTCTTTGTGGTACACTTCCCTGTCTAAGCTCTTTATAATCTGCGTCGGAAATTTTATAATTTCTGTTTTCTCAAGTATTTGAAATGGTTCACACTGAATTGTTTCACACTCACACTGATACAAGTTGACGAGTTTATCCAAAGATTGTTCAGTAATGGAAATTGCAAATTTTGCAATGGAATGTGTTGATTCCACATGTATGTCTCCAATATTAGGTTGGCAGAGTCCTCGAATTTCTTTCTGTCAAGATATTCCAGGTGACAGATTTTCACTAGAGAGACGCAGAAGGGAAGAAATAGTAGATGATTACTCAACGGATTTCGAGTTCTGTATGGTGCAGAATGATGCAGATCCAACTATTTTTGGACAAACAATGCTTACGGCCGATGAATTGTTCCTCGATGGAAAGCTTCTCCCACTGCATATTCCTCCACAGATTCTTCATCAGGAGATGGATGATGCCACACCAACTATTGCTGCTGAACCAGAACCAGAAACAGAAACCAAAGTTGAAACTACAGAAACTGTTCAGAATGTGAGCCTAGAGAATGCACAATCCTATGCAGAGTGTGGTTCAAATGCAGTACCTATGTTACCCAAATCCCCTAAGCTCACTCACAAATGGAAAGAAATCTTCAAGATTGGCAAGCTACAGGTAGCAACCTCAAAGGAGGGCGAGCATCAGGAAACCAAGAAAGGGGCAAAGAAGGAAAGCCATGGTTCTGGTTTTGCTTTGAAGCAGCCCCTGTCACCGAGATCCCTTTGGCCCTTCTCTAGGAGTAGTTCAGCAGGGGATGCAAAAGCCAATAGCGCATCTTGTTCCTTGGCATCTTCCAGGAGCAATTCAGCTGGAGATAGTAATTATAAGACCAAGGCAAGCAGTGCACCATGTTCACGGAGTAACTCAGGTGGTGATTCCAAATTGAAATCACGGAATGCCTTGAGTTCAAAAATTCACACGGATTCAAATACAAAACCTGCAAGAATGTTTTCTAATTCTACTGCTTCATCATCATCCGCCCACAATATTCCATCAGAACCTGTAGATTTTGTTGTAGCTCCATCAAGGCAGGACACTGGCCCTTGTACAAGTTCAAGCACTCCCACAGCATCCACAACTGAAGGGACTGAGAAGAGCCTAGAATCAATGTCAAATCCTGGTGTCCTGTGTGATGTATCAATGTCTAATCCTGGTGTCGTACGTGATGCTAGCCCACCTGAGCTGACGACTCCTAAGAGCAATAAGAAAAAGAATGTCCGCATAACAGGAAAGGAGACAAGGTCCCCAAAGAAAATCTCTACAGATGGAGTCCAAGGATCAACTCCAACTAGAAACAATGGATGTGCAAGCCCAGGGAGGGCTTTCAGAATGCGGAGTCCTTCACGAAATTATGGAAGAGGAAGTCCTGTCAGATTCCTTGGGCGGTCAGGGGCAATTAATGGAAGCCCAGGAAGAGTTGGATCAGGTAAATTCATGATCAAGAACCTTGAAAGATGCACAGCTAATTCTAAGAAACCGGGAAAGTCACAGGATTCTGTTTGGCCAGGAAGACAGAAGGAAGGATTGAATGTGACGGATAGGACTAGTACATATTCCAATGGTGTGAAAGTGCTGAATGTGCCTGCATGCATTGGTCATCCTAGGTTGGGTAGGGTGTCTAATAACAGACTTTTTAACCTCAGAGGATTGTTTTCCAAAAAGGAAAAGGAATGTTCGCTGGTGAACTGACTTCCCTGATTGGGAACAGAAATTGAAATCTGTGAAAGGGTTTTATACAGGTGACATAAAATGTGAGTGCATGATTTGCAATGGATAGAATTTAATTTCACAGAATGCTTTTCAAGGTTGAAGTTGCGTATTTCGACATGTCTGAGGTCCTATCTACCATTTATGGGAGCATTGTTTGTTTGAAATTGAGTCCTTCGTTGAAGTTGTCATTCTATAGCTTCTATTATTTATAAAAGTACCCAGCTTGTATATATACTCACATGGAAACTATTTCAGAATTTCCATGGAACTACTCATTCTTGTCAGGGTTTTTGCTTTTTAACATAAACCCAAATATGAGATTTCTATGTAAATAGAGGACTTGGATTTTACTTCAAGCATCTTGCTATGGGTTTTATAGAAGCAGAGTAATTTAAGGGCTTGGATATGTAGTCCACTCCTAGCACCTTTATATGGGTATTATAGAAACAGAGTAAATAGAGGGCTTGGATATGTAGTCCACTTCAAGCATCTTTGGGTCTTACAGAAACGGTCTCATCTAAACTGCTAATAGTGTTCTTCAGTTGTTTTTCGAATATTAATAGAACTGCTGCATTTTTATTTGTTATTCTATACATGGGAGCATTGGTCTGAAGGCAGCGAACACCTCTAGGCCGTAGATGTTTTATAGAAAAATGTAACGGATCTGGAATTTCGGTATATTTCTTAAAAGTGATTAACCAATTTGATTCAAGAAACATGAATAGGGTCATGTACTGAGCCTTGTTTTGGAAGCTATCTTGTGTATCAGAAGAAGGAAACCGTCTTACAAGTATACGCTCATGTTTGGCTGATTATTTTTTAGGTGGTGCTGCTGAGAAATTATATGAGTGTTTTTACTTATTAGCCCCCTCATGTTTTTCAAAATTTTGAACAATATATGCTGCTGACAAAAATTAGGAGCATTTTATCTTTAAAAAAAGTTGTTTAAAAAAATAAAAAAATAAAATTGAATGGATGCAAACATATAGTTGGCAATCAAAAAAATAGGAGCAGTCATGCAAATCTTAAGCCCTCTACTGCTTCTTGCCCCTTAAAAGCTTCTTCCTAAAAATTAGCAACTCCTTAGTTTAAGGTGCAGATATTTTGTAGGCAGTTTTCTAACTTTTGATGATGCATGGGACTTTTCTGCCTAAAATTATAAAGGCAGTAGCCCCCAGCATGTGAATTCATCTTCTCAACAAGTCATGAGAGAGTGTGCACCATTGAGGGCCCAGGGGCAATGCAATTTGCATACCAGATATCCTCCGGAGCAACTTACTGGTGGAGCAACTTACTGGTTAGAAATGATGTACACTAAGGTTGCATTTTCATTCTTAGAGTATAGAGAAATGGGCCATTTTGAATCTTGATTAAACCCCTGCAGTGTCCTGCTAAACCGGCATGATGGAGTGGCCAAGTGTTACGAGTTAAAGACCTTGTATATTTAACACTACTGTGTACATTTTTATGTTAACCCACAGACAGTCAAGAGTTAAACATCTTGTATATTTAAGACTAGTGTACATTTTTGTGTTAACTAGAGACGGTCAAGGGGAATATGCTATAATATTCCCCAACGTATCTGCAGTTTATGTGAGAACCCAGTTGATCGGAAAGCCTACTAAACAGGGTAAATATAATGAAATTTCCATATAAAATTGGTGTAAATTAGTGTGGTCTTTATGATTCATCTTTTTAAAAACTAAGTCTCAATCTGATCCCTTTTTGTTTGCTCGTCTGATTAAACTATCTGGTTAGTTGAAGCTTAATTGGGTATCTTTTAGAAATAATATGTTTACACTGAAGGAAAAACTAGCTCGTGAAAAAATGGCCATCTGAAATCTGTGTAGCTGGTACCAGAAACTTTGAACTGAAAACACATATTATAAATAAACAACAGTACTTCACGATTTAAATTCACAAATAGTTAAGGGGATATTTAGGTATATCAAGTGACCGGAGTTCCAACAAAATTTAACAAACGACATGAGAATGCATATGAACCTCACAGCTTTAATTCCTACAAATCTCGTTTTGTACCACCTGCCACCAACACCTTTGAGAGAGACAGTTTTAATTGCTGAAAATGTCTTCAGTAACCCTTTTGACAGAGACAACTTTAATTGCTGAAAATAACTAGTATGTCTTCATTAACCCCTTGGAGAAATAGCCATAGCACGAATTTCAATGAATTCTCTCCAACTTAACTCATCGGAGAATGTGTCAAGGAAGTTATATCCTAAGTCCCCTGAGAGCATGACTTGTATTCCCTGAATCAGATGTGGTGAAAGTATGCCACTCAATTATTGTTGATTTTGAAAACAGCCTGGCATATGCCCTATTTTAACTCTGACCAAGGCATAAACACAAAAGCTTGGAACTATAAGAAGTTCAAATATGAAGAAAATTTTCCAAAGATGTTTCTCAACGATTTTAAGCATCTTTGTTCCAAAAATCCGAAGAGTCAATGATCTTGGTGAGATCCATCCAAGCAATGGTCTAGCACGCATATCTACGAAGAATTTATTAGATGACAATGGTTAAAAGGTTTAAAGAAATGCTAAGGAAGTAGAAAAAATTCTGTCTGTGAATCAAGGTAGGCTTGGAAGGCAAAGATGATATAGTGTATGGTTACACCCTCAGTCTTATATGTGTTGTCACATATGATTGGGATGGACATAGCGTGAATAATCTCGTAAGGTTTTTTAGGATTTTCTGTTTTCTTTTAGTCATTTTAATGAAGGAATAATGAGTTGCCCTGATGACTAGATATCCGGGAATGGTGACCGGATTAGAGTCTACTCTATAGGATTGGAACTAAACATCCCAGATTGTACTCTACCGGATTGGAACTAAACACCCCAGATTTGAGTACCATACCCATACCAACCTATCTCTATCTAGACTCGAATAGGTGCACCACATACGCCCATCGATAGAGATATAGATAGGGCTTTGTGGCATCTCACATCTACCCTTTCTAGATCTAAGATCTCTATTTAGAATAGGTAGATCGATCAATCGACATATATCACTATCTATATCTAGGGGGGTGGTGGGAACAGATTAACCATTCACCTCTACTTTATTGTACTAGTATATAGGGCCATTGGTTGAACACGGGGGTCAAGCCCTATCGATCCCTATCGGTCAAGGCAACCTCTATATCTACATGGTGGTTGAGTCCTCTAGAAAGAACAAGAACTCTAGATTTGAGTTCGGCCATATCTCCATATCTACCCCCTCTATATAGATGAGGAAGTTAAGTATATAGATAATAGAATGAATCATTGGATGGATTCACCCCCTTCTTTTATTTCTACAAGGGGTCGAGGGCCTCGTATAGATATAGGGCGATGCTTATTTAAGTAAGAGGAGTGCAACTTCATTTGGTTCATCATTACGGAATTCATTTTCTAATCTAAGTTAGGGTCTTTTCATTACGGAGAAAAACAAACAAATTAACTTTCCTTTCAAAGGAATTTGCTGGAAGTAGTAGAAGATTACAAGTACTTTGGATTGATTTTCACAACAAACTTATTTGGGAGAGTTGCAAGTTAAAAATAATACAAGAGGGGTGAAAGGGTTTATACTTGCTACAAAATAGATGTAGGAATGTAGAATTGTGGGAATAAAAAATTAAGATAAGGTTATTTAGCGTGCTTGTCAACCGGTGGCTCGGTGTGGATGTGAAGTTTGAGGTGACAACATGTCAGATTTAAAATGGAGACAGTGAGAATCCAAAAACATGTAAGCACAAGTAGCCTCAAAATTAAAACTTTAATTTTATGAGTTTTTATTTGATGAAATAGGGACTTTTTCGTTGGAAGCTCAACAATGACTCAGAGGTTAAGTTATTTAAGGAAGATACAAAATATGGACATTCATTAGTGGCGCATAATGGTGGTAGAGGAAGAGCTAAGCAAGAGGAAGAATATGTGGATAAAACAAAACAAGACGTGGATGAGTAAATGGGGCATTAACATGCAAGAGTGCCTACATTGATGAGAAAATAAAAAAGTATGCAAGAGAAATTCATGATAGTCATGTGGACAAGGCAACTTGGACGGAGGAAACAATACTGTATCAAAAAAATTAATCCCACATGGAACCATGATGAAAAGACATACATAGGTGCATAAATCAAGGGGAAGGAGAAAATTTTGATGGTTTAGTTAAGGATTAGATTGCATTATCTAGGTGTAAAACCGATAGGGGGACAATGCTTAATGAAGAGTGGGAAAAAAGAACATACCAATTTGCAGGTGGGTGCTGGAGACAGAATGACACTACATGGAGTGTGCAGTGTATAGTAACATTTGTATCAAGTATGATGACAACCTAAAAGTAGACAACCTAACCACCTTGTTTAAGGGGATGAGGCTAAACAAAACATCATTTTAAAAAAAATCAAGATCCATGGTAGAAGTTTCAACATCAAAAAGAGAATGTGTAACAACCCTGTTGGGAGCTAGTTAGAAAATGCGAGATTTTTTTTAAAAATTAAACACATATTGTGAATAGATTACATCACAAGAATCTAATAAAAAATCATATAAAATACTTTAAGTGTGATAACATTAAATGAAGCATATTAAATCATATATCACTGATCTATAATATCATGCGAACACATCATAATACAAATATAGAAATTAATTATAATAAACCAACCACGACTGATACATCCCTACAACCACTACTATCAATCCACAGTAAATAGGTAATTACAACTCAGCATGATAATGTTTTCAATAATAAATACAATGTGCATAAAGAAGATACATGGCTCTCCGGAGTATGAGTTTCTCAAACTTTTCAACATTTGAAGCAATCTCAAGTGTCATCTCAAAAGTAGTACTGTTGTGGGGAGGGAGAGCATCATCCAAGTACTTTTCCACACCAACTATGGACCAATGATCATCAGGGAATGGCCTTCCTTTCACATATCAATAAATTGTGATGGCACGAGAATCTAAAGAGACAAGCTAGTATCTACGTGTTGTATGATTTCTAGAACTAAACATGTGATGTATCATAGAAAACCCATTCTATTGCAAAATATCATACAAACATGTAAGTCATACTCATGAAATGACAATGTCTCACTAAACATTACATTGGCCAAAGTTTTCAAAAATAATAAATAATAACGATCTATAAATTAGCCAAAATTCATACACATCACTTGATCGGATTGCCTTCATCTGGAATTGTGATACTAGTAACCCAGTGAAATCCATCTCTCCTTACTCAATATCAACAATGCGAAATTGGTTAACATAATATAACCAAAATATTCATACAATTTACATCTTATTAGCAATCATATCACATAACATGCTAAGCATAAGATAATCTAACAATATACATTTATTCCATCAAACGTATGAATGAATCTCATATTATTATCTATTCTATAATAAAAATAATGACTACATTTTATACCACCCAAATAAATTACATATTTAATTACAAATTCTAACTACCACAATTAATTTTCAACATACTACACCCTATGATAACCCATATTATCATAGTCTAGTGTTTTTAAGCATGACTACTAAATGTCACAATCAATCCTATCAAGTAGTCATAATTCCATGGAAACATAAGCTTTTATTCAAAGCAACAAGATATATCAAGGTAAGTCTCAGTTCACATGAAATATAGAATACTCCTTTCTAGCATTTATTATAAGGTTGAATGCACTCATTCATATGATTCTATTATACATAATTTTATAATATAATTTATAACCACCCGTGGAACTATAGTTAGAAGAACACACCCCTACGTACATATATACGTTATTCATAGATATAATCAACATGCATATATTTAATCCGTCAAACGTATGAATGTATCTAAACATAACAATTGCAGTATATACCACCTGAGTATATCATACATTTAGACTAGAATTTAAAAATGACAACACTCTATGATATCTCATAATATCATAGATCATTGTACATGAGCCCAACTACTCAAATACAAACAACCAGCTTTACAATTCAACAACCAAATGTCTCCTAATTCTATATAATAAGTAAATAAGTACAGGGTATACCGACTAGGTATATCCTATGTTTAAATTGTGCAACCTAACATCCGTAAATAGATTCAAATACAATTTATTCTACCATTGGCACTGTGCACATTACTCAATTCCAAAACAACTAAACATAATATAGGAGGCACAATTCTCACGAAATCATACTCTTTCATTTAAATAATTGTTATATTTTAGAAGGTTGTATGCACAAGTAAATGGTTTTCCATCTTTCAAAAATTTATAACGTAGTCTTTATCAATCAAAAGATCTATAACTTATAGACACGTATCACGATGCACTAGTATATACTATATAAGTACAAACACTTGTACATATTCATATACTCGTAATATGCACTGCTCACCAATTCTCATTATATATATATATATAACAATAATTTATCATGCTATTTTCAAAACGTCAGACAACTCATAACTAAGTTATACCATAATTTTTCATTTAAATAATTTAATTCTATATCTAGGGACTACTTTCATATGGTTATAGTTTCGGTCCTTCAGAGACCTTATGACTCAATATAACCATCCATTTAGCTTTAAGCTTGGGTATATGACCCAATACACCTATATATGTAATAATTTCTTATAATTGCATAAGTCCATGAATAAATATGTTTTCTTTATACAAATAATTGTACAACATAATTTGCACCGTATATAAGCGCACAAATGATATATAAATATCATATCAATGGTCAACTATATTTATCAGTTAATAACTCCATATGATTTTTAATAATCGTTATACTTCCCCGTTCTAGAAGTATATTGACAATCTTTATAAGGTAAGGGATTTTAGAATGTAATTTTGCTTCATAGTTTTTATCCCTAACTAGAGAAATTTTCACTCTGACATATCCAAAACGTACATAACTCTGTACACAAGTTCTCAAGGCAACATAGTCTTACGTATTTTGGTTGCCCATGAGTATTCGACAAAATACTAATTGTTTTTATATGATACACAATAGTTTCATCAAGTACACAAATATATAAATCACTTAACCCGTGATAATATACTAGTAAAAAACTATGCAATAGACTCACAAACATAGTAACCATTCATGGAACAATCAAGGTGTGAACCAACTTTCTAAGCACTAGATCCACTTTTAGTAATACAAGTCTACTTATGAATTTAAAGTTTGGTATTCAACATTTAACGCTGAGAGGCATCACAACATTAATTATCACAAATATACAAAATATATATTAGAGTTGTTAATCTCGGTCATAGATTCACATTATTTATCTCTGATATAATAGTATTTTGATATATATTCTATCATATTAGAATATGCAACCGCTAAATGAACCAATGATCAGTAGTTGGTTTAACGTAGCTTATGAACTACAAACCAATGACATATACCCTATTGATTTTGATGTATATTAATGCATACATGACCACTAATTTAGGTAGGGCCATTCCCTACAAAAGCTAAATGGAATATTCTCCATTATACATGACCAATTACCAATATACTTGGTGATATCCCAGGAAGCAGGTGAAATAATAATGAAATTACATCATGAACAAAGTTTTTTCACACAAAAATTAATATATTATTTCGAGATGATATTTACAAAGAGCGTGAAATCTTATAAAACTTTCATGGGAGGTTACGGGAGAAAACCAACTTTTCCGTGTAATCAACCAACTAACAAAACAAGTAATTAATCTAATAAAATAAATTAAATAAAGTAAACAACTTTGGATCATAAACCCAACAAACTCCCCCTTGATCCAAATAGGTATAGAAGAAGATCTGCAGTAATAACTTTGAAGTCATCAATGAGTATCTCTACTACATCTGCAATTTAGCACATTATACATCGTAGTACCGATCAAACTATCGCTAATGAATATGATCATGACTTGCTCATCCCCTTTCACCATCATACCGTACTGTAGTATAACCCAATCAAAGCTTGTCCAACTACATCAACCCACATTAGGTCCCACACAGGAACCTGTCCAAGTGATCTTCTAGTACTCTTATAAAACATCTCTCAAATACCCAACAAATGCCAACATTATATGCATGCCTTTGCTCAACACTCAAAATGTTAACAAATCTAATGTTGACTTGTACAACCACCAACGACTGATCAAAGACTCCTATGCAATTTCTTATATTCCCCCCTATCAGGGGAATGGTGAGATGCTGTGCAACATAAAAATAAATTCAAACTACTTTGTATGCTCCTCAACAAGCATATCAACACACTGAAATAAAATCAAAATTGAAAGCAAAATATAAAGACAAAAAATTGCTATCCCAACAGTGAACTAATACTCTGAACGAATAGCGAACTGGAGAAGAAAAAATGTCCTCTAACTTCCGTGGATCCTCCAACCTCCAGTTGGTTTTGTTTTCTTGTCAGATTCTCTGGGACTTGTAAACACTAAAATGTAACACTATCATCACTGACAATACAAGTGGTGTGACATGTAGTTACAATCTTTGTTTGATGTATACAACAGATTTTTATCATTTGAGAAAAAAATTGAGGTGTTAGATTCCACCAAAAATGAATCCGATTTCATTACAATGCATAATTTATTTAAAATATGTAAAAAACATATTTATGCATGTCAGAATAAAAAATTGTTCGCACTGATGCTCTTAGAAATCTATTTTCATGAAAAAAAGTGGTCATATGAAGAATTTGGCCATCACATGCATAAGATATGACAGTTTGAAATTTTGCTCCTCTGTCAGACTAGGCAGAACCCCCCAATGCTAATTTAAAAAATTTGACTAATTTATGAAGATTACAATATCATAGCAAGACATGATGGACCCCTCCTTGTTTATACTCATTGAAAAACTATCTAATTCTAGTTTCCAAAAAGGTAATTTTGACAAAATGATATGACAGTGTGTTCAAGATATGGTAAAACCAGTCACGATAGGTGCAGATTTTCTTGGTTTTCATAATTAATTCAAATAACACTTGACCTTCCTTTTAGAAAATGTCTAATATAATTAGTTTTTTCGCCTCTCCTTCAATCACATTGAAAATACAATTGGATTTTGAACCGTGGTTCACTTCTTATGCCAGTGACCAACAAAATTCTCTTGAAGGGTTAAAAACTGCGAACCTCTTTTTCCCAGGGGACAAAATAAACTTTGGGTTGTTTGAAGAATATTTGAATATAAAAACAAATATGAATTTAATTTACCCTCTTTACTTGTATATCCATAATGCCTTCCTTATGTGATGGGGCCCACACAATTTCAATTATCTTCCAACGTGCCGTTTGATTCATAAAAAATCTACAAAAATACTTCTATCTTTCATCAACACTTCCTCAATTTTAGAGATATTATGATCTAAGTTTGAAGGTGTCATTTGATTCTTTTGTGACAATGCTTTTAGTTTAAGATCGATTTATAGTGCTTCCTAACGGATCCTATTTTCCAAGAGAAACATCATCATTTTATAACGACAAAACAATTACACAGCTCAACAGGGGGTTGAGAAGCTTTCAAGCTTCTATTCTCAAATGATACGATGACAATATTCTAAGGCATAAAACAAATATATATATCTTTTCAGTCATTGTACAAATGTAGGTGCTAATTGACCTCTTAATTGCCATACACAGACATGTATATAATGAGCATAAATCAAAAAATACCTTAGTCGTTGTCGTACAAATAAGATTGGCTGCATATCTTCTACTCTACCATATTGCACAATATATTGTTCAGACCTTCCTCACAACAATTCCTACCTGGGATGCCGTACAAGCATGATAGTTTAGAAATTTTCTCAACGTTCTCTCTCCTCCAAGTCTTCAATTCTCCATGCCGTGGCTCTGTAAATTTCTTCTTTTCCAAATTGTTGTCTTAACTTCATCAATCCTCCTTCATGATCCGTGGCTCTAATACCACTTATAGCCTGAGGAGCAGGAGAAATAATAGCGAAATTACATCATGAATAAAGTTTTTTCACACGAAAATATCAATATATTATTTCGATATGATATTTACAAAGAGCGTGAAAACTTATAAAACTGTCACGGAGGTTACGAGATAAAACCAACTTTTCCATGTAACCAAACAACTAAAAAAACAAGTAATTAATTTAAGAAAATAAACTAAGCAACTTTGGATCATAAACCCAACACTCGGCTTTTCCCTATATATTTTACCTATTGAATATTCTCCATTATCAATAGTAAAACATTTGTACCAATTACATATTCTTACTTTTCATACAAAATAAAAAGCCATGTTATAATTAAATTGGTAGCTCAAGGTAAAAACACTGTGCAAAATGTTTAATTGAGATCATAATAATATATTGTGGAAATCACCACATAATCATTTTGCTTAACATAATAGTTACAATGAAATGACTAAAGGGTAACGATTCATAAATCTGCTAATACATAGAAAAATAAAGGCTGACTCCTATAAGCAAAATGCCTTACTACCTATCGCCTAGGTCGCTCATTTGATAGATTACATGCAACTCGCCATACCTTAAGTCGTCGTTCTTTAATAAGACACTGTGATTTGATTGTAGTTTAGATGAATAATTTAGAATATCATTTCAGATATATTTACTAATATCAATCTATTTATGATGATCTTTTCACATATTTTTCGATAAATAACATGAGATATTGTTCCTTTTATGATTTTTCTTATAGCTATATCGACTATATTAGAACGCTGTAGTATGTAGAAATATGATAGTATAGTCCTTACTTTCTACCATAATGTTGTTAGATGCTTTTATATTTAATATCCGCATGATATTAAATTGTCGAACTTATATAACTCAAAAACCAAATGTTTGGATCGTCATACTTAGGTGATGTAGTAATATTTTTGATTACTTACTCTCTACAAGTTGAATGAACACACACACACACACACATGGTACAACATGTTTTATGTAACCAAGTAACATAAGTAGCTTGAGATATTTATGCTAAAATTGAGAATGTCTATGTATATGTATGAATCACTATATTTCTATTATAAAAACATATACAATACACTGATTACTCTGTTGTGTGAAATGCCATACTCTCTAACTGTTGAATGGATTCTGGTTTAATAAGCAGTTTCTATATTCCACATGTGACTATAATGGGTTTATAATTCTCAATTGAATGTGCAAACCAAACCTCTAAAAACATACAGTCCAAAACATACATATGATTAAAAAAATCTATGTTCAACATTAACACAATTTTAAGGCTTTGCTTGCCTGAAATTTCTTCCGTTAGATTGCATCCTTTCTTTCTCCTTCTCCTCTGTGTGTTACGCCTTTCTCTCCCTGTGCTACGCCTTTTTTTCTCTGAGTGGTATTAATTATGATTCTCTTTTCATAATCTATATTAAGATGAAAAGGGTGTATTATTTTTCTTTAAAAGTTTTTTTTTTCTTTTTCTTTATTAATATTTTATGTATTTCTTTCTTTTTAGTTTTTCTTAAATTTAAACCTTTCCTATTGGATTATTTTTTATTGTTTTTGATTTTCTTTTTCTTTTTTCTATTTTTCCCCTCAATAGGAAATTTTTAATTTTTTATTCATTTTTACATTAATTATAAAAATTCATAATTTCACTAATTTAATAGCATCCCCTGATGTCATAACAATTTAATGATAACTTCATAAATTAATAATTTAGATTTAATTTAACTATGCAAATCACATTTCTATTAGCATTTAAAGATCAAACATGTTAATCACGCAAAATAAGTTTCATAAACCATTTAAACTATACTAGCAATTCATAAGCAAATAACTATTTAATGCAAGCAGAAATAACCATGCAGTGCTAATCATTTTATTACGTATTCTAACATGAGCTAGCTAATGTGGTGTGTGTAGAGTTCTAGTCGGCTTCTCTATTATCTTCTATAATCTCCATCTACATCACCCTCTTCAATGATGCTTTCTCTTCATCACGCTCTGAGAGATGAGTTCCCTTGCATCAACCTCACAACAAGCAGATAGTTAAACTATAACAACATGATATACATACAATATAAAATATAGCTGAAATAATAAATCAATATGTTTATAATGTAAATATATACACTACAGCTAATTCATAACAATATAATCATGTAACTTAAGCAATATCCTGCTGTCCCATAACAACATATATTTTAAGACTTATTTAAAATACCTAAATCCAAATTTGTCAGTTATAAATATCTATGAATAATCAAATAATTTGTTTAGCAAGGAATCAAGATGTAATAGAATGAACATTTTATAAAAATAATAGAACAATACTTGTGTTAACACGAAATACTTATGTTACTACTTTTAATCTCATAAATTGTTTTAGTCTTATAAATATTAAACTAAATAAAGACATTTTAAAATTATATATTTATAATAATTTATGTTTTAAAATTTTTATTTAATAAAATTAACAAAATTTTTATACTCTACCATATTAAATCTTTTGTGGTGATTGTTGATGATGGTTCTATACATGACCATGATTTAGATGAGTGACAATAGTGTTTTCAAAACCTTGCACCAATTCACATTTTATCAAGATACTTTTTCCATAATATTTATTTTTTATTTTTTATATTTTTTAAAATTTATTATATATCATCATTTCTTTTTATTTAATTAGTAAAAGAGGGTTGGGGTCTTTCACCCTTTTTATTATTATTTCTTTTTTATTATATTTTATTATTTATTTTTATATTTTTTAATAAAGTGTTATAAAAATTAATATTATATTATTTCTAATTAAGTTATGAAATTGATATTAAATATGTATGTATAGACAATTAAAAATGGACTCGTGGTATTTGTTAAGTTTTAATTCATATGTTAAATACTTATTTAGTTTTCAAAATTTGATCTAAATTAGGTGTTATTGGCATGTTTATTAAATTTTGATGGTTTTCCATGTTTCTTCTCATCCTCTTAGAGTTCTCTCTCTTCCCATTTTTTTAGGTCTCTATGTCAGAAGTGACGATACTCTAGACACTTATTAGCAGTGTCAATGTTCATGGTCCCTTTTCTTTCGATATTTTCTAAGTCAAGATGCACCTGTCTCCCCTGTCCCATCTTTTTTTATTCTATTCATTTAATATCAGTTTATTCACCAATAAGATCCTAATTGGAATTCATTTGTCTATAAATACACAAGCATTATAGTTAATTTGGCACAAGAGGATATATTCACATAAAATATTTATAAGAAACACACCAAGTATTCACAACATTATATTGAGCACTCATAGGCATCCAATAGCAATCAAACAATCATTAATGCATTTATCATTGTCTAAAGCTAACATTTTCACTCAAATCACTTTTGGCGCACAACCTAGGGTTTCATCTATGTTGTGCAATTGACATTTTTAAAGTTATTTCCTTTATGCAATTCCTTGTTTTTATATTACAGTTCCACCCTTTAGGGATCTAAAAAATAGAAATATAGTTGCACTATTTAATAGATTTAACATCGGCCCTTAAAGCCTCTTTGATTTCCTTAAAAGTCTTCAAATATAACACTTTGTTACCATTCTAGGGAAAGGAAAAAACTATATTTTATAGGTATACAAGAGTCTCAACTCATAAATCAAAATTAGGAAACAAGATACCGAACCCAAGAGAACCCACTCATCAAATTATTTTGGTGGTGTATGTCATTTGACTAAAAGAGATGGGGTTTCTAACACCTGACTAGAAGTGGCAACACTCTTGACATCTTACTAGAAGTAATGATACTCTTACGTATGTTCCTAACTACTAGTGCCCTAAAGGTGCAAAGCACGTTAGAAGGAACATAATTTTTTGTTTTAGTAAAGTTGGGTTTTGTAACTTAAAAGAGTGTAAATCATTTGTCATACCTCAATCAAAAGCCATGACTATTGACTTTGTCTTACCTTTTGTGCATGAAGCATTAAGAAACAATAATTTGCTATTTTTGATGGAGGTGACGGTAGAAATTGATGTTATGTGTTCCTTCATACGACATGGTAATGAGTTATGCAGGGGAGGAGAGCTTTTGTTTCACATTGATCTTAAGCAATGGTGAAGCGATGGGGAAGGACAAGGCCATACAAAAAATAAAATTAATGAAACATTTCTAGGTGAGTTGGGCAATGGTGGCGAGGGGTAATAATAAGGTATTTCAGATGTCTGACTTGAAGAAGCCTATATACATACATGTGAAAAGTTCAGTTACATGTCACTTTTGTCAACACAATTTTTAGTTTATATGAAATTATTTCAGTTACCTAATACATAATTGAAACAAATGTCATCTCAATGAAAACAACCAATCAAATATGCTACCACCTTGCAAGCTGCGGACCCTTTTGCAATGGTTATATGTCATGTAAATATAACATATGCCTGAATCTAGGTTTGGTGCACAATATGGGCCCTTTGGAGTATGATATCACATGAAATACCTTGTCATTTCCCCTCACCATTAGCACCCATATCACCTTGAAATATTACACTACTTTTTTGCTTTGTATGGCCTCTCCCTTTCTTCTAGGGGTCTAAGTATGACATTTTCATATGTTCTTAAGCTTGATGTGATTGCTCCAAGTGTGAATATATTGGCAACATGGACCAATGGAAGCTACAAGATGGACTCTAAGACTTCAATATCTTGTCCCCACATCAATGACATTGCAATATTAATTTGAGCCACACATTGAAGGTGGAGCCTTGTCGCAATCAAATAAACACTCATGATGTCTTTGTCTAGCCTTGATAATAAAAATTGGTCAATCAAAGATGCCACTACCCTGTAAGCTGTTGACCCATTTTCAATGGTTGCAGGTCATGTAAATCTAAACAATCACCTTAAATCTGATTCCAATGTCCGATATGGGCCCTTTTATGTATAATACTAAATATAATATATAGTAATTATATATTATAATAATATTATTAAAAAAATAATATATTTTTCATAAATAATAAATATATATTATAAACATTTATCAAATATTATATACAATAGTATATAATATTATTAATATATATAAAATTCTATATCTTATTGTAATGATATTTATTATATATTTAATTATTGTAATCCACCAAATGTGTTTTAATTAACATGTGCAAAGGAGAATGATAAGTGTAATATATAATATTTACCAACATGTTAAGCAAATTTGTTTAGAAGATGCCTCTTCCCAAAGTATGTATAAGTATTTGGATTTTATGTTTTTCTTCATATTGTTTTGTTTACATGATTTTGAGTTTTTTTTGGTTTTGGGTATTGAGGAGACTATTGAGAGAAATCCACTAGAAAAGGGAAAGTTGTTAAAGAGAATTGATTTCCAAGACATCATAGAATTTCTACTTGAGTAAGTTAACTCTATTTTACAAAGTTGTTGAAGAGAATTGATTTCCAAAACATCATAGAGGTTCAGCTTGAGTAAGTTAACTATTTTTTACACCACCCAATAAGCATATATGATTTACAATAGAAGGTCTATAATTAATATGTTTGGTTTTTTGCAGTTCATTTCAAAATGCTGAAGGGGTGTGGAAAGTGTTTGTAGACACTGATACAAAGTTATATGGTGAAAGTGGGACCTATGCAACCATTGGATTTGGTATTGTCAACTTTATATGCCCTCCCTTGTCTATTTAACAGGTGACATGTCATGATGATTACTTTTTCTATACTAACATTGTTCACTCACCAAAAGGGACACCATTCTGACTCCCCTACCACTAGATCTCCAATGTCATGGTATAAAATCATAGTTGTGAATGAATGTTCCTATATTCTAATATGGATTCATTCTACTTTGAAATATGTAAATATTTTGTTGTTGGTCTATTTTTCCCCTGGGATAAAGATTTCATTCTTAGAAAAATATTGCAACGTTACCTAAGATGAAATATGTAGTATCGTAGATGTCACATTGTCTCCATAATTGTAGTGAGTGTGCATAGAGAGTGTCTTGGTAGCCCTTGATATCAAGACATGCTATGAGAAACGTGGTGCACAACATTACTACTCAAGTAGTTCTTTATCACATTAATTATCTTGTTTTAGTTTAGTCTTGATGTCCCTAAAGTCATAATTAATGTGTTGGTTAGATTTTTTGGTAATAATTTACTTGGTAAAACTTTTTGGATTGTTACTTTCATATTATGTCATCTCTTGAGTGATTTTACTATTTTTACACCCATATGTTGGTGGTTAAATATGATAGCTTGGGAGTGGGACCAATAACATCAACGTTGTTCTTGGTCTCCTCCAATTTAGTTTGAAATATCATCTCATTCAAATAACCACCACTGCTGCATAGAGGTGGACCACATACCTTAAAAGGCTTATTGACATCCAAATGAAACTTAATTTCCCCTCTATTATACAAAAAATTTCCCATCTAAATACCTACAAAATCACTAACACTGAATGCCAAATATTCATTTTCCAAGATATATTAATTTATTAAGAGCAAATTTATTATTTGTGAGAACATTTTTATGAAAAATAATAATAAAAAAAGAGACCCACAAAACACATAGTTTTAATAATATATAATTCAAAGTCATGTTTAGAAGATAATCTTTCACCACCTCCTAATGTGCACTTGTGTTTAACTTTTTGTTGTTTCCTTTGTAGTTGTTTATTTATTTTTTTGGCTTACCATGCTTCACCAACATTTTCTTTTTTTGAGCCGGATTTGCTGTTGCAAGAGGGTATGTAAGCCATGAATTCCATCAAGCTACTTTGCTATGTAACCTCATGTAATTCATTTTTTTAATAATAGTTCTAATCTAGTGTTCCAATAATAAAATCATTCTTAAGAATTGATAAGGTTTTTAATAATGTCACAACAAGTTCTTTTGTATTTGAATTAAAATTTATATTGATAATAAGAATGATTATGAAATACTTTTTTAGAACAAAATTGGTCTATGAAACTCAATAACATGTATAGACTATACTTTTTGGTTTATGGAACTCAATAAAATATGCAGAGAATAAAATTTAATTTTTTTAATAATGAAAATGATATAATTATGCAAATAACTTATTTTAGATCAAATTGTCTCAATAATATATTTAGACTATGATTTGGAATGAATGTTTTCTACAAAGTATGAATTTATACAAAGTATGATTTTATAGTTATTTTTGTGAAATATTCCCAACCAAAGAGTTTTAGAAAACAAACAATGATATAAAATTAAAAAGATAATAAATAATATAATATAAATCTATAAATGAGACAAAATTGAGGTAGTTGATTTTTTCAACACCCTATTTCTCAAAAAAAAACAAAACCATGCCACAAAAACCTATAATATCTATACTGATACTTTCCTTTTACAAAATTATCATCCAAATTTTTATAAAATGGGCATCTAAATTCATGTCAGCATCCATCTTATTATTTTTCAACACAATCTAGAAAATTCCCCAAGGCTTATGGTACAATGGTATAATCACAAGAGTTAGTTGTAAATGGCCTAGGGTGAAGCCTTATATGTAGGGCGTGACTTCACGAGTATCAACATGTCTCAGGGTTTCCAAACTTCCCACACAAAAGTAATGCTGAAATCAAACTCCTAAAAATGCTATCTATATGTGCATGGTAACTTAAAACACTAAAGCATGGTTCTCAATTTAATTTGTTAAATATATGTTCTTCATTCGCTTCATTGATACTCCCTTGCTATGTAAATTCAAATATTTTTTGAGAGAGAGTATCTCAAAGCAATCTATAAATTTACTAGTTAACTTTCTACAAAATATCTAAAACCCTTCCAAACCTCATTTAAGACATTTTAGGCTAAGTAATCTTCCAAAGGTGTGCTCACTCTCCATGCCCAACAATAAATTAGGCCTTTATAACAACCAAAACAATTTTTTTTAATGCATCCATTTGCCAAACCCAATAAGCCAATTTGATAATTCTGTTCAAGGTTGTACAATGTTTATCATGAGAAAACCTACAAACAAAAATTTAGGTTTGTCCACACCATATTAGATAAAATCATAGTGATTATTTGTATTGATAAGCATCTTAGTGATTCTTTGTATTGATAAATCAACAAATGCTCATACATCTTGAAATTATCTAATGGGGTCTCAATACAAGTGAACCTCCTCATTAGCGTTATGTACAATGGTTAGATACACAAAATAGACTATACATAAATTTAAAATGCACTCCAAATTCCATTGTAGATACACAAAAATACAAGTGTATCTCATGGGTAAAAAAATCTTATATGCTTGCACCCATAAGAGCTGATTCTTCATACTTTTGGTTGGATTTGGATGGTACCTAATCATTTGGATTCCTTCCAGTACTAAGGCTTATTGAATCGTCTCTTATATTGGGCCTACCAATAAATATTTTCTCTTATTTTACACCAATTTTGACAAGTGATGACATGTGGAAGCACACCAATTTATTTTTTGACAAACCCTAGAGTTGAGGTTCCCCAAATTTTGTTCAGGGTCTAAGGTTGCACCTTGGGGTGTTGCATTTCATAAGGATATCCTTGAACATATTTATCTATAAAATAATAATATGCCCAAAAATTAGTAATTTGTGCATGTATAATAAGATCATTGAAAATGATAAGTAAATCAAGTAGCTACAACAAAAAACTTGACTTATAGTTACAGTGATACAACTAAAGCTAAAAAGACATCCCTAAGCCTGTTTATAGAATTGGAAAAAAGGCAGAACATGGATATTCAAGCTATAACATAGAGATTTATTTTATTTGCATTTTACCTTCACAAATTCCACATCACTATACATCTCCACCAGTTGATAAATTTGTAAAATTGATCTTGGGATGATAATTTTTACTCAAATGCATAAATTGACAAAATTCCACTTAAAATAATAACTACTCAAGACATACTAGAAACATATATTTTAACACAAAATTATTCAACCCTCTAGCCTAAGTACAAGCCTTGAAAAATGAAAGAAGCTTGGAATAAAGAACTAATGGAAGTAGATGGTCTAATCCACTATTCATTGTAATAATGGTGATTTTAGATGATGGAGAACTAATATAAGTAGATGGTCTAATCCAACTATGCACTAGATTTTAGACCTAAAATAAATATCATTGATCAACTGGACTTTTGTGAAAAACATAAATTGATTATACTATTACCAATAAAATTTAATAACAAAACCTAGACAAGGAGGCATGAATATTATGTGAGAAACAAAACCTCACTTGCTACTACATCCACATAAAATATAAATAAAAAATATGTGCAATATTTCATACGACATGATAACTAGGACCAACTATAACTTCTCTCTTTATGAAAAGATTCATTTCTAAGACATCCAAAATATACGATTTCAATAAAAACACACAAATACATATATGACCTTTACATTGGAAAAGATTAGATCACAAGCACACCTTAGGATGTAGAGATATGCAAACCCCAAAACAAGGGGCATAAAAACTCATAACAACCACCTTATCTCCAAAATTTATAAGAAAATCAATTAATTCCTGGGTCAATTGAACTTATCTCATGTTAAGTTTGATTCTTTTCTCTTACCATCTCATTGTTCGTGGTATGCATGTTTATGCTACATAAACCTGGAACACATAAAAAACCTAAGAAGTAATCAAATCCCACCCCTAATATAAAGGGAACACATAAACACATAAAAAATAAGGCATATTGATAAAGAACCCAATAATATGATAAAATCCAAGCCTATAAAATAAAGAAAAAGTTACCTTTGAGGTAGTCTTAGGAAGGACAACATAGATAAACTTGTGGAGGTCATAAGAACACCGAAAACCCACTTGTTTATAAACAATTTTAAAATTAGGTAGTGATGTTAATGGCCTACCTTGATTACTAAATGACCAAAATAAACCCCCTTATACAATTTCAAGACATAATATATGCAAATTTTATAGAAACCACCTAAACCACACTCATTTATAAAAAAATGTTGTTTAAAAAGATGATGTAAAACCACCCAATCATTCCAAGAAACATGTCATGCCCAAAAACTAACACAATGGAAACACACAAAACATACCATTTTTTTTGATATTGTACAAAACACATTCTACACAACAACATTGCCCATTGGCTAGCCATATTCATGACATGAGATGCATAAATACTATAAACAACTCACATGCCTAAAAGGTATAGATGCAATACGCAAGTGGAAGCATGGTCATCACACAACTATAGAGGTCCCACTTATTCTACTTTGCCTACAATATCTCACATACGCTTATAGATATCCAAATGGTCCTAGTGGGCCCCATGACCATAAGGACTAAAATGGATATGCAACTAAACAAAGGTGGGTTCAAGTAACCATTAGCTCAATTGAGACATCTTAACTTGAAATGATGTTCAAGGAGGAATTTGAGTGATTCTAACTAATCACATGGCTTAGTTCACACTTAAGTCATAAATAAAGTTTAGTTTCATGATGACTTAGCTTAGAGGAAAGTGCTTAAACAAAGATATTTTAGTCTCCATAGTGTTAGGTGTGAAGTAACTATTCATGGCCACTATTCATGGTGATGTGGTATACTGGTGATGTGGATGGTTAGTGAAGTGGCTAATTGGTAATGTGGCAGGGTCCATAGAGGGTCTCTCACATGTGATCAAGTTGATGTGATGGGAGTGGGTCATAACACTCCACCAAGGCATATAAGTTTTGCCCTTGGTAGTCACATGGGAATGTCATGTGTGCAAAAGAAAAGGGGTCATGTATGGGTCAAATTTATAAGGGGTCCTAGGATTCACATGTCTGGTTAGAGTCAAAATGTGATTGCAATACCTTTTGGACTCTTATGTTCACATGTGAAGAAGAAGACAAGAGTTTATTATTGCTGATTGTCCTCACATGTGGAGTGGGAGACAATGTTTGGAGTCACATATATGTGGCTTGGATCTTGTCTAAAGTGGATGGTCCACTTTGTTGACCTTTACACATGAAAATAGATATTTTACTATTGATCACTAGTGCCCACATGGAATGTGGTGAATTTTTTAGGCCACCTATGATGTTATTCTCTCTCTCTTCTCTTTATGTAGTAAATGCATAAATATGCATGAGCTCTCCATTGTAATTCATCATGTTAGAGGATCCATGTAAGCTTGTGCTTGCATGTTTGGAGGTTGGATCTTGGAGGCATTGTTATGATTGGTTCACAACCTGACTGCTTCAAGATTAAGCATTGAGTGCTTGGTTGTTAGCACTGAAGGAGTTGATATTTTAGAAGAGGAATTGTTGAGATTAATATGAAGTCTGAATCCATCATTTTTCCTGTGGTTTTTTCCTTGCTTGTTTGCAAGGGTTTTCCACATAATCTCTATGTAATGTGTTCTCTTTCTTATCTATGATTTTTTGTAGCTTGTTTTATTCCACATTATTTACTTGCACAATAGGATATAATTCATTGATATAACATGTAGTATAAAATTTATTTATTCCTAACACATAGGACCTAAAAAGGTGTCTAAAATGTCTCATTTAAGCCCCTTGAGAATGAAACAACCCATTCCTATTGTTGGATCAAATCAACCTTGATCATCTAATCTAGTTAAAGATATGGAATCCATAAGAAACATTATGGAGGTATTAAAGTCTTTAATTTAGTCATTGGATTAGAAACTCATATTTTTGAAAGGAGGGAAGTGGTGTTGGATGATGACTTGTCCATAGTCATCCCTCCTTTCCTTCCTCAACCCTGGATGACTACCATTAATGGTGTCTCTAATATTTTGGTAAAAATAATTTATTTCATTTTAAAATTTATAACATGATATAAATATTAATGAGTTCATTTTTTAGGTACCCAACTTGAAATAAAGCTTCTAGGAGGTTTCAGACTCTCATAGTTTCCAAAAAGGACTTGAGAGCTTCAAGCTCCACCACAACCACTAAGAGTCGCTAGCAAGATTTAAGGTTAAATTTTTAACAAAGTTTAGTTTCATATTTTTAAACTTATCTCAATCGATAGAGGACACAAAAATAATAGGGTTCCCATTTTGGTTTAGCCTGTTCTGGGCTTCCAAGGCCTCACAATCGTAAAAAAGGTCTTATTGATCATGAGGACAAAAGTTGCATACCTAAAACACCATGCAGTTCCAAGTCCTAAAATCACCTCCATATGAAATATGATGAAAATTAAGGGGGGGGGGGAAGGGGGGGGGTCCTTTTTAGGTTCCCCCACCTCCAGGTCTTCAAGTCACTACAATCATCCTCATAAAACCAATCAAAGTTGAGTGAAGTAGTTTTGGTTTTATTTTTTAATAATGTTTAATTTCATACATTATAAAGTATAACATATGAAATTTAATATAATTTGAAAAAAAATTATATAAATATACTAATAATGAGGTTCATTTGGGTGGCAATCATCATAGGTTGACCTCCCCTTTCTCATACCATAAAGTGGATGATCTCCACATAGTTTTCTCCCCTCCCAACTGATAATGCTTAAACCACAATGTAACTACCACTTGTAATTTTGCATGCAAATAAACAAAAGTTACTTACCATAAACCACCAATGGACTTCAACCCTTAAAGGGCTCTACCAAATCCCATGTGGTCACATATATGACCACTGGTTAAAATTTGAAATGCCATATGGAAAAGGGTACAATGCCCTCCAAAAGGGCCTATGTTTTCACAAATTACCTCATAGAATAACAATTTTCAAAAAATCATATCTAGCACACCATGAATAAAAAAATTATGAAACAAGTGATTACAGGCTTAGAAATTCCTTATTTTTTATTTAAAATTATCTTGAGACCTTCACTACTTATTTTTCATGCAATTAAATTAAATAAAGTGGGGGTAGATTATAAAGGAAGTATAATGAGTTTTGATAGTGAAACTTTGAAAATTCATATAAATTCAACCATAAGTCATAAAATTATACTGTAAATTACAATAATTCCATTTAACCATATTTTAAATTCCATAAAAATTGAGAAAAATTTGAATGATTCAAAATGCATAAAAAATATACAAGTGTTTCTAACCTTTCTTGTCTTTACAAAAATCAATGAAATTAGATTTTTTGGAAAGAGAAAACCTTTATTTTTAGATAAATATAAAAATACATAGAAATAAATGTCCAACCATAATTTATAATTTGATTTTTAACATAATATAATCATTTCATTACTTTTATAGTCTGATACAATCAATAGGAAGGGTATGCAAGAGATAGAGAATCATCATGCTATTTTCTAATGTTTGTTACAATTTAATACCATTATACACATATTTTCAATTGAATAATTAAAATAACATGGCTAAAAAAAAATGAATACAATTTTTACAATTCAATACAAGAGTGTTGAACAAGTTGGTCTTCAAATGATATCCACAAGTAACCACAAGGACAACTAAAGGAGGGTTCACCTCCCATCCATTTTCCATCATTAGGTAGCTACCTTAGGCACCCCTAAACCTAAGAATCTAAACTATGAGCATATTCACATCATTGGTGTAAGGTGGAAATTCAGCTTGATAAGGTTCACTCACTAGGAAACACATCTAGAAGGCTTACAAGATCATTTACATAAAGAGGCTTCCATGCTATTAAACAAGCATACAAGTGTTTAAACCTAAATTTAGATATGGAGGGGATAGGGTTTAGAATATATAAAAAGTTAAAACACAAGGGTGATAAACTCATATATATCAAGATAATTAATTATAAACTTAGATAAATGAATATTTGAAATTATAATAATGAGATATGCTAAATAAAGTACTAAATTTGAAATATGTTCAATTGATTGCAATACCAAAGAGAAATGATACTTAGCTATATTTATTGTGTGTAAGTAGGTCTAGATTGGAAACAAGTGGAAAGTATGCATGATCAATATCTAAAATTTTAAAATTGTACTTTTGTAGCTACAAACACTATAGTTAGATCTGGACACTACCATTGATGCTAGTGTCTTACTATTATGTAGGTGCCTAGTAAAAAATAATGAATGGATCTCGATGCGACTAACATCACTATTTTGGATTTTTTATTATCTTTCTACTGATATATTCAATTTTGGGATTTAGGATACCACTATTTGCTAATTGATAAAACCCTAGTTCTTCACCCTTCTTCACCCTTGAAATGAGTTTACCAAAAATGGGTTAGTGGACTCATGATGTCAAGATGAGCTCAATGACCTCTCTATCACTGATCACTACCTATATTACCAATATTCTAAGGAGGGTCTTAGACTTATGTAGTTCTCTCATATATGTGGGAGTGTGTGCACACAAGGGTGCAAAATACTATATAAATATGCATATAATGATCTTACTTGTAACTTGACAAATATTGCATCATGGAATACTATTTGAATGATTTATACCTTTTGTATGACTACTCTTATGATTGATAAATAAATAGGGATGAACATGGTAGAATAACTTAGTTTTGCAATTGATTAAATGAGTCTTGGTAGGTACTTACTTGGTATTTGCTAGATAATCAATGAGAAGGCCTATAATTGTATTTATATCACACATTTTCAAAATATCTCATAGTAGGGTTCAATAAGACAAATAGGCTAACCTATAGGTTTCAAAACATTTTCAATTTGGATGACTTTTGGAAACTGGGCACTATATAAGGATCTATCAACTGTTGTTGGAGGTAGCATCCCTTTATGGTCAGTATTTTATAGATGTCTAAAGAAGATATAGATGTGAAACTAATAGTGAAGGATTTTAATCAAGTTCTAAGATTTATTTGTAGTGTAATAGACCTAGGCCATCAAAATGATATGGATTGGACTACGATATAAGTATTTAGGCAGACACAGTGAGATGGTTAATGAGAGTCTTTCGATAACATAAAGGTATAGAATTGAATGGTATAACCTTGATTTATATCTTTAAAATGTACAAGACTGGGATGCTATAAATATTCAATTTTGGTATCTACATTTGCCCCTTTAATATAGTAATGCATAAGGATAAAATTACTAGCTTAAAGGAAATAAATGTGTACCTAGGTGTGTACAACACACTTTGACATTGCCTGAGATCATTTTGAGTGATTTTTTAGTGTATGACCTTTAACCAAGATCATGTACAGTGTAAATCATTGTATATAATCTAAAATTTGAAATAATTAAATTGCTTGAAAAAAAAAGAGAGCAAGGAAAAAAAACACATGTATGTTGATGAAACCATGTTTCCCTTTGAAACTTTTACTTAGTAAAAATGCTTATTTATAATGCATTGAATCTAGAAGAGGTTCAAACCTAAACCTTGGAAAATTGAAGATGGATTAAAATGTATTATATTCCTAATCTGGTGTAAGGATGAGTTGTGACATGGCCATTGAGATCATTATATCTCACACAACTCAGGTGTGGATATGTAATTTAGTGAGGGTGAGTGATTTAATCAACTCCTCCAATAAATATAGTAAGATTGGATGATTTAATCACTCCAACCTATAAATTTGGTGAGTTTTAATGATTTAATAACTTCAATTTGAAATAACTACTACACTAGAAAAGGCTCGATAATAGTATATCTTGGTGTAATCGGTGCGTCTTGGTGAATAGTATAATTGGTATATTTGTAAATTTTTGGTGTAATAACATGGAATATGCACCTCAATATGTTTCAAATAGAGTATATGTATCATAAATTTAAAAAAATCTATTTCAAATCTATGCAAAATTGAGGTAATGTATAAGATTTTGACCTAAGTGTATATCTAAATAATGGAACTGAACTCAAAATTATGCAAGTGTGAAGGTCATGTCTTTGTGACATGCCCCCACTAAAATTTAGAAATACTAAAAAATGAATAATTGTGGAGGTCATGTATTTATGACATGCCTCCACTAAAATCTAAAAGCTATAAAAATGTGGAGGTCATGCTTTTATAACATTCCCCCACTAATATGCCCCCCTTTTGAGGTGAGGGAGATAGACTTTGGTAGGTACATTACATTAAAAGGATAAGGTAACTATATAATCTATGTATGAATCATGTAGCATATATGAGTAACATTTCAAATCAGATATATCAATGAAGTTCATGGTATGTGATCACATCAAGTCCTAAGATGGATGATATATATCATGATAACTTCTAGAGAGTAACAATACAAGCTTAGAAAATAATCAAGCACACTCATAAGAGCACTCAATGTAATGAAAAATAATGGTTCAAAGAGAACACATATAAGGGGCATGTTCAAATACTAAAAAATTAAAAGGAATGACATATTCAAATACCCAACCAACATAGAATGACATATTCAAATGTCCAATCAACATACAATGGTAAGGGGTTAATAAGTAAGGAATGTATTCAAATGTTCCATAATCAAGATGATATAAAGCAATGGAAGACACCCAAGGAAATGAAAAATAGATGATGCATAAATAAAAAACATAAGCATATCATACTAATTATTGCTTATATGTGTTAGCAAAAAATGTTAGATAACATAGCATATCAAGTACACTATGAAAGATATGAGCATAGATATAGACGTGTAAGTCTTACTATATAAGATCAAACATGATAATGTATAAATGATCATAAAGGATATTTAACCAGTAGTAATCATGATTAAATAAGAATATGCACCAAATGTATTATATGATGTGGGTAGAGGAAAGGTCTAACATTTGTAAGTGCATATCTCATGTGTCTGGGTATGCTTGTATCACACTCAAATGTGTATGAAACATATGTGTATATATAAATAAAATAATATGTTATCTACTAACATAAATAAAACAACATAGATGCCAAGGAGATAATAAAACATGGGAATGCTAATTTTTTTTGCATTTATTTGAATGTTATTGTGTTTTATTGAATATCTATTTTTTTTGGAATATTTAAGCATTATATTTACTTAAGTGCATAATGTTCATTAGGTTCTTGAGAGGTTTTAATTCAATTGTAACAAGGTGGTATACATATGTTCCCAATTTTTCTATAGCTACAAATGGGTCCAGTCAATTTAGTTTAAGATTTCCTTTATCTTTTTATACATTGGTATTATTTTAATTTTATTTTATTACTAGGTCACCCACAACAAATTCACGTAGTTGAACCTTTTTGTTATATTCTCATTTGATGCGATCTTGATATACCTATAAATGTTAAAAAACCTGTGTGTATTTGGCACTCAATTATTCTAATTGATGTAATAATTTTTCTTGATACTCATTATCTTTTATAATATCCTTGAAGGAAACACACAAAGATGGTATTTACAGTTCAATAGGTAGAATTATCTTTATAACATAAACTAGTGAATAAAGTGTAGCCTAAATAGGTGTATGAACACTGGTGCCATATGCCCAGAAGGTATACATCATATGTTGGTGCTAATCTATAATGTATCATTCAATTTTTTTAAAAAGTATTTTGACAATAGTTTTATTTTTTGCATCTAATTGACCATTACCTTGTGGGAAATAGGGTGTAGAAAATGTGTGTTTGAATTTATACTTGCTAAAAAAATGCTTCATTATTTTATTTTTAAATGATGATCCATTTTAAATAATTATTGTTGAATGTATGCTAAAATGATAGATAATATTGGTCATTAAAAACCTACATATGTCATCTCTTATGGTAAATTCAAGTGTAATTGCCTCCAACCATTTGGTAAATTATTATGTAGCTGTGATTATGAATTTGTGACCATCTGAAAATACAAGATTTATTTTTCTAATCAAATCAAAACCCCATAAGGAGAAGGGTCATGGTGAGACAATCATATATAAATCATGAGATAGATCATTATTTAAATTGCTATATTTCTGGCATTGCAAACATAACTTGGCATGTTCAATACATTCTTGTTCCATTGTAGGCCAATAATAATCTTGACATAATAATTTTTAGGACATGGCCTTGCCACTGAAGTTTTCTCACACTCACTATCATGTTTATATAAAAGTGTGGTTCATGTTTCATCTTTTCTTAAGAATCAAAGTAATTGCCTATCAAAACTTAATTTGAATAAATCATTTCCAATAATAAGATAATGAAGTACCTCTTATTATAGTCTACTTTTTTTATTCCATGTAAAATGATCTAGTACGTAACCCTAATATAGGAAATTATAAATGCCATTGTACCATTATGTATTTGTGTAATTATGTGTAATAACAAGAACTACAAATGCATCTATTTTGTTTGATGTAATGGAAGGTTGTCATAATTGATGTATTGTAAAATTTATGTAATCATTATTGGTATCAAAAGGAATTAAGAATGTCACACTGGCCATTGCATCTACATGATAGTTATCTTTACATGGGATATTGTCAAAATAGAATATGTCAAATGTTTCTTTTAATCTATCCACCATTTATTTATTTGGAAGTAAATGTCAGACTAGGCCATAATTGAGGATCTACTAGGTAAATTCAAATGCATGATATAATTACCTACATGTAGTAGCAAAATCAAACAATAGCCAAAAGAAGTAATTAATCAATAATTGAAAGATTGTAATATTAGTATTAAAATCATTATCCATAAAAACTTTAGGAAGTTACATTATATAGATGAAAGATAAACATCTCCTCACTTCTTCATGAATGTGAGATTATCTTTTCTAATGACCTAAAAGACACCTAAGCAAGGTAAACTCAACATGTGTATGGAAAAATCATTAAATAGAATAAAAATATACACTAACACCCCCATTAAGCATAACTTATATGGGTAGTAGAATTGGGTCCTGAATCAAAGGCCTGATGAGGTACCCAAGTACAATAAAATGCCCCCTAAAGGAGGATGCCAAAGTTGCCTGAACCCTAAGAAGAGCTTGTAAATGAAGATACTTACTCTTAATAAAAGGTTTAGTGAATATATCAACTATTTGTTCCATTATCTAGATGTATCAAAGATCCATGAATTTCTCATGGATAAGATCTAAAATTAAATGCATGTGAATATCAATATGCTTGGTTTGTTGGTGGAGGACCAAATTCCTGTAGATTTGAATAGTGTTTTGCTTGTCGCATAAGATGACTATTAGTCATTAAAATAGATGTCAAACTTAGTGAGAATATGTTGAAGCCAATTAACCTTAGTGGTAGCATTACAATCTCCTCTATATTCTACCTCTATAAAAGATAAAGTAATAACATTATGCTTCTTATTTGACCAACTAATTAGACCTAAACTAAGGGATAAACTATAGCCTGAAGTAGACTTGTGATTCTAAATATCAAAAACCCAATTTGAATTAGTATAACTAATCAAGTCGATGTTGATGCCTACTCTATAGTGAATCCTAAAACTATGAGTACCCTAAATTTAGTGGAGGATCTACTTAGTTGCTTTCTAGTGTAGCTCATGTGGTTCCTACATGAATCTAGAGACCATGCCCACTACATATGAAATGTCAAGTCTAGTGTGTGTAAGGTAGATGAGACTACCAATAAGTTATCATTATGAAGTAGCATAAACCAATAGAGATGGACAATCAGTCTCAAGCTTCACACTAGATAGAAACTGAGTTAGAGCTAGATTATTATCAATTATGTTAAATCGTGCAAGAAAATAAAGAGAATACTTGTATTGTGAAATAGTGATATCAGAGTCAAACTAAAAAAATTTAATCTCGAGGAAGTAATGTATCAAGCCAAAGTCAATCATTGAGAACCTGTTAGATAAAATAATTTTCACTATTGTGATGGTGGATAAAGAACTCCTTGTGATAAATAAGTCATTCATGTAGAGAACCAAAATCAATAGTTAATCATCCTACTACAATATGTATACATTTAGATCAAAATTACATATGGTGAACCCAACCAAAAGGAAAAAGGAGTCCATCTTGGCATACCAAGCTTGAGGAACTTTTTTAAGGCCATTGATATATTTCCAAATTTTGCAAACTAAGGAAGAATATTCCAAAAATCTTTGTGGTTACTCCATGTATATTTCCTCTTTGAGGTCACCATGAAGAAAGACACTCTTCACATCCATCTAATGAACATCCCAATAATGTGCTATAGTAATGGTGAGAGCAAGTTAGATTGAGTTAATTTTGATAACTATGAACATCTTGGTATAGTCAATGCCAGGTACCTAAAAAAAACCCTTTTCTATCAAACATGCTTTGAACTTCTCTATGGACCCATATGTTATAAACTTTGTTTGATAGATTCCACCTACATCAAACAAGTTTTCTTTCCTTAGGAAGTGGGACAAGATACCAAGCATTGTTCCTCTAAAAGAACTATACTCCTATTCCATGTTAGTATCCCACTCAAGAGTGCTTGATGCCTCATTAAATGATTATGGATTATAAGTAGATGCAATGAAAGCATGTGGGGCATTCTAGAATTATGAATGGGTTTGATTATTATTTTATGGATCTTCATCCCATAGGCCAATACTTTTCAATGTCTATCTAGACCAAAGAGGACCAATGCTTAGAGAGTTAAGAGGAGATTACTCATTGTCTAGAGATAATCTGGGAGAAGGAGGGGAATCCTCATCACTACTCTCATCATCAAAACTAGAAGAAGAATCAAGATCATCAAGAGGTTGATCAGGCAGATCTGAATCATCAAAACTAACATTAAATATAAGTGCATCTAAGGAAGAGGGAGAGGTGTGAAGTGTGGAGTCTGAAGGACCCTCTATAAAATGATCACTTCTCTCAAGAAAAACTCATGAGTGGTGGGATAGAGAATCTTGTATCCCTTAACACCCTCAGTATATCCAATGGAGATGCAAGGCTGACTCTAAGATTCCATTACCTTACATTTCTTCTTTATAATGCAAGCCATATCAGGTGAAACCAACACTCAAAAGTGCTCTACTGAGAGTTTCTGACCATTCCAAGATTCAAAGGAGTGAATCCCTTTAATTATTTATGAGGAACTAGATTTTGGATATAACAAGCATAGTTAATGGACTCAAACCAATACTAAGGTTCAAGAGACTTTGAGTGTATCATACCGTTGGCCATTTCCTTCAAGGACATGTTCTTACAATATACAACACCATTCTATTGAGGACTATATCAAAATGTGTATTGTAGTTCAATCCCTTATGATGTATACAATTTATTAAAAATGTTACTTACATACTCACCACCATTATCAATGGATAAACTCTTGATGGCTTTACCTAACTATTTTTCTACAAGCACCTTGAAGTCTTAAAAATGGTCAAAGACCTCTAATTTCTAATTTAAAAAATACACCCAAGTGTACCTTGAAAAGTCATTGATTAAAGTAAGTATTTAATTTATCCTATTGAATGAAGGTTTTGGAAATGGACCAGCTATTCTATTATGGAAAATATCCAATATTTGTTTATCTCTTTGTGATTTGCCCTTGCCATACTTCTCCTCTGGATGCTTACCAAGAATGCAATGCTAGAAAACTCCCTTAAAAACTTAACTCATGGCAACCCTGAAACCATGTCTTGATGATTGAGTTTCTCTAAGTAGTGATAATTGAGATGGATGAATCACTCATGCCATAATTTATTCATCTCATCTGAATGAGTGAGCAATGCAATAAGGGGTTGATCAAGAGTAAAATGTGAGAAAGTATACAACCTAGATTGCTGATCTACTTTCCCAAATGCAATAATGGAGTCACTATTAGCTTTCTTAATAACTAGGGAATTAGGTGTGAACTCAACTCTCTTGCCTGAATTGATGTGAGTGATATGATAAAAAACTAGGAGATTGGTGGATAAAGATGGAACACATAAAACATCATGAAATGTCTCATCATTCACTTCAATAGATCCACTCCCACTAAATTTTTTATAAGTATCATCGCTTAATAAAATGGAAGGCATAGAAGAAGACTCCAATGATGAGGACATGTCATGTGATGAAGCCATATGGTGTGATGCACTAGAATCAATAACCCATGTATAAAGCTGGGACACAACTACAATAAGTGCGTTGTCCTTCTTACTATATTTGGCCTTAGAAGATTCATGTTCTGATGAACTCTGATTAGAAAAATTATGGACACTACTATTATGATTTTTGAGTATTTTTGTCACTTGTTTGATTTGCTTCTTCTTGCATTTGGATTCATCATGTCTAGGTTTCTTGCATTTGCCACATGTGAGTCACTCTTTCTTATATTTCCCATCTAAAGATGACTTTTTTGATGCTTTTGGATTAACATCAGATTTATGACCCTTTCTTTTCTCTAGGTCCTTCTTATTCTATTTCTTTTCCTTGCTACTAGAAGACTTTTGTTTGTCACGACTCACAATCATGGCATGTGATTTAGATGACTTCAGTGTACCCATTTGAATGAGCTTGTCTTGATCTTGAATCAAGTCAACAATAAAATCATCCAAGAATGACATGATCCATGTAGCTCCAATGGATTTCTTGGTGGCATGGAAGGTAGAAATGAGGACATAATAGTTGGAACCCAATTTGGGAAGTATGAAAAGAATCAATTGATCATCTATTTTGTCCATGCCATACAGTTTTAAATATAACCTGAGTGATTTGAACTTGGTGAAAAATTCTTGTATTATATCAAAATCACCTAGACTCAAACTAATGAGCTCATTCTCTAACTGATGACCCCTCATTCCATCTTGATTTCCAAAGAGTTTATCCAATGTGGACCATACTTGATTTGGAGATGTTACAGATTCAATATGAAAGAGTAAGTCTAGAGACATAAACATGCACAATAGACCATAGGCTTCATCACTTTGATTTTACCACTTCACCTTCTCTACTTCATGTGTCAGATCTATTTTTGTATCCATCATAATTTGACATAAGCCTTTTCTTGTCAAAATAATTTACCCTTTGAATTTACACTCATGATATTTGAATGGTGTAATAATTGGAATGGAATTGAGATCGATGATGTAGAAAGGAAGTATGTGCTGAACTATGTATGTTGTAGAATAAGACTGTAACACTCCCTAAATCTATAAAGGTTTAGATTTACAAGGCATGAGAATATCACCAATGCATATAACTAAAAAAGCATTTACTTTAAAAAAAAAATGACACCTCAAAAGGAACAATAGGTCGAGAGTTATAAGTGTTTGAATGTTTCTTGTTAGCAAAAAATAATGTTCTCCACTTTGCATAAGAATTTTGGGTGTGCAAATGGTTTGAACTATTTTAGGTGGAAACTTCTCCACAAAAAAACTTATGCCCTCTTATGGTAAAAGTTAAGTAATTTTAGGTTGGACACAACCATGGGCTTAACTCCCATATGACCAGGGGCTAAGACCAAATTTGGGTGCTCTCTCTTCCACTTTGATTGATGTGATTGATGTGTGAGTGACATCATTCCAAAAAAGACCCCTTTTTAAAAATGAATAGTGTGACACTTTATTGAATTAAATTTGACATCCTTCAAACTGTCATTGGAGTTTAGAGGAACTTGCATATTTATTGGGGTTTTAGATTGTTCTTGAAGTCAAAATGTTCGATGTCAGGGTTTCATGTCAAGGTTTCAAGACCCTATTGCATCGAGGTTTATGACTACATATACACCCTAAAGTTCCAATGTTAGGGTTGTAGACACTTCCCATAGTGAAGAAATTTTCAAGGTTGCAACGTCTCTATGCAAGTAAGTGTTCGGGTTTTTAACTACTCCCTCAATATGAAATCCTAATGTAGGGGAAGTGGACTACTCTCGCATTCCAAACTCCTGATGTGGGGAAAATTGACTGCACTTGTAGTTAAAAGTCCTAATTTTAGGGATGGTAAATGCTCCCATAGTCAAAAGTCTCAATGCCAAGGTTTTATACTAAGGATTTAATATCTACTTGTAGTCATCAGGGTTTTGACATGTTGGGCTTTGGAGGCATCCTTATTGGTACCAGAGATGTTGATGGTTCCCATAGTACATGTAGGGATGAAAACCTTGATTTTTTAAAAAACACTAGATTTAATACACGTATTAAAAATTGGCTAAAAACCCACTAGAGATCTCTAAAAATTTAGGAAAACCTAAAAAACCTAGAAATTATTTTTTACTTTAAGACTACGGATTGTATAGATTTATGTGTAATTTCTAGAAAAGCCCTAAACCCTCCAAAAAGGAAAAATTGACTGTCATGAAACTAGGTCATGTTTATAGCTAATCTTAGGGTTTTGACACCTAAATTTGATGACGTACGTTATTTTACATGAAAATATACCAAATATTATATTACTAGAAAAATATGCCTTCTTCCTTATTCTTTTTTTGAATATGAATGCACTGAGAATCTTAGAAGAAGAGCGAAATCTGAGAGATGGTGAAGCTACAATATGCAAGGTTAATGAATGACAGATTTATTACATGTAAGTTGAAAACTCAAGATTTGAAAATAAGAATAATGGCATTCACCTACCATAAAATCTCTGATACCATTTTAGAGTAGGCCATAATTGAGGATCTACTAGATAGAGTCGAATGCATGAAGTGATTACCTATGTGTAGTATCAAAATCAAACATGAGCCATAAGAAGAAATTTATCAACAATAGAAAGATCAAAATATTAGAATTAATATCATTAACCATAAAATATTTATGAAGGTACATTATATAGGTGAAATATAAATATGTCCTGACTTCCTCATGAATGTGGGATTATCTTTCATAATGACCCAAAAGACACCTCAATAAACTAAACTAAACACGTGTAGGGAAAAACCTTTAAATGGAATAAGAACCTATACTAATAATAAATGCTCTTATTTAGTTTGGTAATGATTAATAAATTGATTAACAACCAATTGAGAGTCACCAAAAACCTAAATATCTTTGATATGAAGTTTTTGTGATATGGATAATCTAATTATCAAGGCCTCATATTCTACTATATTATTTGTACAAGAAAAGGCTAATCTATAAGAGAATGACATGTAATCACCTTTAGGGGTGAAAAATATGATAATTTCATGTGCACCTATCATACATATGGATCCATCAAAGAACATTATCCATATATTATGGGATATATTATATGTCACTAACTCATCATAAAAAGCCTTGGTAATTGAGCAAGGGTCTAGTAATGGAGCCACAAATAATTGATCAACTATAAATTGACCCTTTGCAAATTTTTGAGATAAAAACTTAAGATCAAATTTTGTGAGTTACATCACCCATTTAGTTATTCAACTAATTAGGTGTGTTTTGTTTATGAGAAATTTATGAGGATCTTCTTTAATTATAACATAGATCTCATTATTGAGCAAGTAGTGATATATTTTTTACATAGAAAATACTAATGCTAGACATAGTTTTTCCATTATGTTATATTTTCATTCACAATCAACTAATTGATGTCTTATAGAATAAATTGTGTGCTCTTGATGATCATCATCATATTGTGTAAATAAGCCCCCAAGACATCATGAGTTGCTGAGATATAAATGAGTAATGGTATATTTAGTATAGGAGGCATAAGCACTAGTGTATTTTCTAAATATTAATTGATTTTATCAAAATTTTGCTAAAAACATCATCCCATATTAATTTTTTTGGCATAATGTTATCATTGATGTCAATATGATGTCATTAATGTCAAAATGTGTAGTCATTGATGTCTATATGCATCTGGTGAAGATGCATGGTGAGTGGTCTTTGATGTATGAGCTTGTGAGCCTAATGTGACAAGGTTATTATGAAGGCATGATGAGTTCTTATGCCAACATAGTAAGTGTTTTTTCTATGAGAGAGAGTGTAATCATGATGAATGAGGTTGATGTCAACTAGTTATTTTAAGACTGATGTCTAAATGAACAAGGCCAATTGATAGTGTGCGTTATGACAAGCTTATGATCATTTAAGGTAGTAGTGATTACCATGTGAGATAAAGGTATAGGTATAAGTGTCTTATATCTGCTTGGTTGATGTTGTGTTAAGGTCATGAAGTGGAAATATTAGGTCAAGGCATTAAGGTGTCTTGTAAAGCCTTATCTAGACCTTATGAAAAGGTATGTATAGGTAGCATGGTGAAATGAGTGAGCTTAAGTATATAAGAATTTGTTTGTAATTTTATGGGATCAAGAGTTAGGTGTAGAATCCTTCAAAATTGTTGTAAGGTAGGTCTTTAAGTGCTTAAGTAACCTAAGCATAGTCATGTCATGAATGAGCATGTGCATAGTGAGCATGAATATGTATGCATAAAGGTATGTGTATAAGTATGACAATGTCTGAGGAGAATACAAGAAATGTGATCAATTTATAAAGGCATAAATGAGAGTTTCAAGGTGAGTCTACAAGGGTAGGACCTACAAATCAAGTCTGCATTCAGACTATTTCTAGACCCTGCCTAACCTAATGAGTTGTCATGAGGTGTTTTCAAGGCATACAATGTTAGGTTGTGGAGCTAAAAGCTTCACTATGATGCAAACAAGAGAAGTTATGGAGGATGTAGAGTTGCGGGGAGTTGCAGAATCAGTTGCAGGGAAACCAGCTTCGGTCTGATCAACTGACATCGACAGCCTGTGCGTGAACAAGCAGTTCGCATGTTGATTCCGGAGAGTCTATTTTTGAGTTGTTTGTTTGCATGTTGAAGGCTAGTCTTAGTCTTGAGTTGCGTGTCTAATTATTGTAATTAGGTTAGTCTAATTATTGTAAGCATGAGATCTATATATGGACTCATGGGCTGTATTGTAAAAGTGTGCTAGAAAGCCATAGAGCTTTTAGAGAGAGCTAGTGTAGCTCCTCCTAGTTCCAAAGGGGTGCTAAGTGTGTATGATCAGGGAGAGTTGCAAGGTCTGCAAGGTCAAGGAGCTAATCCACCAGGGTACTGGTTGAAGAATCATAAGGACTTGGTGAGGCAAGGATAAGGGTTCTTTAGGGGTGTAGAGATATCTACATGGGGAGTAAGGTCTAGTGATTTGTAGGTAACAGAGAGTAGGAGATCTACTTGAAGTACGATTGTGTACTTGGTGAAATGGCAGCGTGTTACTGACTGGTTGGAGAGGTGAACATCAATTTTGTATTGGAGTTGATTGTTGGGACCGAGAGAGAGAGGGAAGAAGGTCTTGAGGCGTGGCGAACCTTTGAGGTGGAGGAAGAAGTGGCATCTTCCTTATTGTATATTCTTCTGAGTGATTATTAATACAATTGTGTATTGTCTCTCATATTCCTGTGTTGTTTCATATTTCTAGTTACTTATTGATTTTGGTATAATTCTGTGTTTAGTTGCTAATACAAGAAGTAATCATATGTGCTCTAATTGGTAGAGCAAGATCCTGACTAAGTAGGCATCGGAGCATGTTTATTGTTTTAGGTTCCTGACACGTGGTATCAGAGCTTTTGGTTGGGTTGACTAACAGGTGGTTTCAGATCTAGTAGTGTTTGTTGATTACAGGTTACTCACAGGGGTTTCTGATTGAGTGGGAGTATAGCAATTGCAGAAGGAAGTAAGCTACGAATGGAGAAACTGAATAGCACGAATGGTCTGATTGATGGAAAGAAAGAGCAGGTAAATAAAGATTGTTGGTTGGTTGCAGATCAACAGGGAGGAGCAGATGTTGCATGTAATGTTGCACAGGATGTTCTAGATAAAGTGGAATCTTGGTTCACAGATTCTTTTGCCTCTTTCCATGCAGTTCGAAATAGAGCATCTTTTCATGGGTATGACTTTGGAGAGATTTATTTAGGAGCTGGAGAGCCTTGTCAAATGATTGACAAAGGGGAAGTGAAGCTAAAATTGCAGATGGACGACACACAGTGGTTGAAGGAAGTCATGCAGGTACCAGTCTTGGAGATGAGTCTAATTTCTTCAGGAAATTTGGGTGATGAGAGATGCACTGTAACTCTCACAGTGGATACACTTGAATTAGATGGTGGTAAGAAAGTAGGTATCCTTTATCTATCTACTTATATTACTGATTCACCTTCTGTTGTAGAGATGTGGCTTCATAGGCTTAGTCACATATGTAGAAGGAGAATGCCGGTTTTGAAGCGAAAGACAGATGTTTTTAACAAGCTAAAGAACTGGAAAGCCTTGGTGTTCATGGAGGAGATGACGGACATAGATCAGGGGAGAGAACTAAATTATTCTGAGCAAAGCAGGGTTGATTTGATTAGGATTTTGATCCATGGCGAGCTCATGGGTAAAAAGTTATCACTCATAGACGAACACAGGTACCAGCGTCAGTCATACAGTAACTGACATCGGCAATAGGAAGACCAACGTCGCTCATGAAGTAACCAACGTCAGTAGAAAGGATACCGGCGTCAGCCAGGGAAACGACGTTGGCAGTCAGGGTCAGTACAGGAAACTGACATCAGTCGGGAGTAGACTGGGAGATGGCTGAGATCGGTCACTGGAATAAATATTGGGTGGACAACAAGCTATCAACAAGTCTCAAACACTCATGTCGAGGTCAGAAAGGGTAAGTGAACCTCATATTCATTGTTCACCTTCTTTATATTGCTTATTGATGGTTAAGAACCAAGAAGATGCGAAGAGGTAATGCAGGTAGAATCCAGATACAGTGGGAGCTTGGCATGGATGAGGAGTGTGAGTCCTTGGAGAAGAACCAAACAAGTATTTGTTGGTAGAGTTGTCAGCTAGAAGAAAGCACTGAGAGACGGAATGGATTCCCGTTTTAAAGAAGAGAGTGGACGGATACATGAGACGGAAGGCCAAGGTATAAGGTCTTGAGGAAGCTGCAGGACAGTGGTACAGGTTTGACAGGTGGATGACTAAGCATGGCTTCAGTCAATGTCAGTGTAACTATTGTGTTTATCTTACCAGGTGGATAATGATTGCAACATTATTCTATTATTGTATGTGGGTGATTTGCTAGCATGTTTGTACATACAGGGTTTTGCTGAGCTAAAGGTAAGGTTAGTTCAGAGGTGTGTCATGAAGAATTTAGAGCAGCGAAATTCTTTGGCATAGGAGACATGGAGATTTTATCTCCAGTGGGAGCTGATGTGAAGATGGTGTTGGTGAGGTTCATTACACAGGATGCAGAATCGGTAAGCACACCAAGGGCTGGACAGTTCAAGCTTAGCTTGAAACAGGGTTCAAAATCACATGAGGTCTAGTGTAGACCTGAGTTTTCCCAATCAGTGGGGGTTGTCAGAAAGTATGGAGCCAATTTGGGGAAGGAGTACTGGAGGGCAGTTCAGTGGGACTAGCAGCAGGGATTCTTGTTATGCAGGGTCAAGTTCTTCACTACATGGATGTGTGGGTTCGGATATGGCAGGTTACTTGAATTATAGGTATAGCATCACAGGTTGTGTGGTGGTTGGTCTTCAGGATTGATCTTGAAGAGGGATACAAGCTAGGAAATAATTTAGACGGTGTACAGGTACATGTACAGGTGCAGCTATTTATCTCCAAGTGGGAGATTGTTAGGTTGTGGAGCTAAAAGCTTCACCAGGATGCAAACAGGAGAAGTTATGGAGGATGCAGAGTTGTGGGGAGTTGCAGAATCAGTTGCAGGGAAATTGGCTTCGGTCTGATCAGCTGATATTGATCAGATGGCAGTGAGGAAGCAACTGACGTCGGTTACCAGTTGGCCGACATCGGTCTTGGAGGTGCCGACGTCGGTAGCCTGTGCGTGAATAGGCAGTTCGCATGTTGATTTTGGAGAGTCTATTTTTGGGCTGTTTGTTTGCATGTTGAAGGCTAGTCTTAGTCTTGAGTTGCGTGTCTAATTATTGTAAGCATGAGATCTATATATGGACTGATGGGCTGTATTGTAAAAGTGTGCTAGAAAGCCATAGAGATTTTAGAGAGAGCTAGTGTAGCTCCTCCTAGTTCCAAAGGGGTGCTGAGTGTGTATGATCAGGGAGAGTTGCAAGGTCTGCAAGGTCAAGGAGCTGATCCACCAGGGTACTGGTTGAAGAATCATAAGGACTTGGTGAGGCAAGGATAAGGGTTCTTTAGGGGTGTAGAGATATCTACATGGGGAGTAAGGTCTAGTGATTTGTAGGTAGCAGAGAGCAGGAGATCTACTTGGAGTACAATTGTGTACTTGGTGAACTGGCAGCGTGTTATTGACTGGTTAGAGAGGTGAACATCAATTCTGTATTGGAGTTGATTGTTGGGACTGAGAGAGAGAGGGAATAAGGTCTTGAGGCATGGCAAACCTTTGAGGTGGAGGAAGAAGTGGCATCTTTCTTATTGTACATTCTTCTGAGTGATTATTAATACAATTGTGTATTGTCTCTCATATTCCTGTGTTGTTTCATATTTCTAGTTACTTATTGATTCTGGTATAATTCCATGTTTAGTTGATAATACAAGAAGTAATCATATGTGCTCTAATTGGTAGAGCAAGATCCTGACTAAGTAGGCATCGAAGCATGTTTATTGTTCTAGGTTCCTGACATACAAATGATGTTTAACATTGTTTGAGAATTTTAGGCATTGTGTGAGCATGTAAGTGAGGTGGTGAGCACATGGAAAGAGGCATGAAGGTCAGTTTCAAGGCCTAATGTGATTTGTAGGTCAAGGTCTAAGCAAACAAAGAGAGACAGTATGGCCTAATGGGGTATGAAGTTATATTTACAAGATAATTATGGATAGGTGAGTTTTTTTATAGGTATGTTATATTTTTCAACCATGTTCACAAATTTTAAGGTCATATTTTGTAAGAAAAGGCATGAAAAGTGGGTTTGAGGTCTCTCAAGTGTATATAATGAAGGGTTCTCAACTTGAGAAGGAATTTCAAGTGTTCATTAGCATGTGAAACCTATGCATGAGAACCTAAGCTATTCATGGTATATGGGGAAGGGCCATAGCTCAAAATGTTAAGCATTAATTTTTGGATTAAGGGGCTATGTTTTATGAATGATCATTAAGACGAGAAGTTGGTATAAACCCTCAAAGAACCCTAATAGTGACATGATATGAAAAAAAATTGTTATAAAGTGCTCAAATTGGATTGGTATGGATATTTAAGTGATTTTATGTTGTATTCAACTCTCCCAGACACCTCTAGGTGTGATTGGTTTGTCAGGTATGTGAGTAGACCCTATAAAAAAGTGCTAGTTTCTTAGAGATTTGTTGTAGTAGTTAGAATTGACCAAGTAAAAGTTGTGAAATAGATGGAGGAAAAAGTTTGAAACTTTTAATTTGTGTTCATGGTGGTTTCTAGGTAGGTTATATCTCTTAGGGGTGCTAAAATATTCATCCAAGTTGACGAGTCACGAACAAACCTAATGGTGAAAATAGTGAGAAACCTAGGCAGTAGTGAGAAGATGTTTAGGGATGTGTTATCATAAAATAGGGATGAATCCATGTGAATAAATAAAAATTTCAATAATTTTAAGACATTTTAATGTTGGATAAATTTTTTTGGGGTCAGTGGATATGATGAATATGTCTGGTTCATATGAGATAGTGAGGTACATGATTATGAGATTGGCATGCAAGACCAATATTTCCATTTGACCATATTATATTTATATATTATAATGGTATAATGATATCATAATATCATAAAAATAAATTATAATTATTTATAAATTGTCATATAGGTGATTGAAGGTCATTTTCACCATGATTATGTTTTAAGGTAAACTGACATTTTTGGGTAAGCAAGTTGCAATGATGAGTTTGAGGCTCTATGCTCTGAGTTGAAGCATATAATGTACATGATATTTATATTTGGTAATTTTATGTAATATCCATTATTTTTATAAGATTTTTTAATCAGTTAAAGTAGTGAAAATGTTGAAGCCAAAATGGCTTGACTGGCTAAGTGAGGTCTATGAGAGAGAAGGTCAACAAACTAGTTTGCAAGACCAATAATTTCCATTAGAGATTATGATATTTTTGTTGGAAATAATTATGAGGATGTTTTAGGAATATGTTAATGCATTATATGTTCTTTATTATGTTTTTTTAGGTGTCAAAAGTTCATGTTTACATGATTGTGTCTTGAGGCTAGTTGGCAGTTTAGAGTGAGAATTTTACAAAAGAGAGTTTGAGCCCGTATACCATAAGTTGAAGTATGTAATGAAGTTTTTTATGACCTAAAGGTCATGATGTTTTTTAATTTATGATTTTTTTTCTATGGTTGTTTAGATAATTGGTTTTTTATCTTCAGAAGTTCAAGATAGACTTTTTGAGTATGCATAGGCTTAATTGTGAACATTACTAATGACATACTTCAAGTGGTGGTTGGAGATAAAAAGTGTCATGGACATAATATGAGATTATTAGAGGTATATTTTATTGGAATATGAAGTTTCAATACCATGTGTGGATTTTGAAATTTTTCCAAGGAGATCAAAGGGTAATGTGTGCTAATGAAGGCCTAATTGAATCAGGTCTTCTTAAGGCCTAAAAGAGGTTTTGGTCCTATATGATGTGTATGACATATTTTAATAATTTATTCATGTATGAAATGTGTTATAAGACATATTTAAAGATTTTTTAAAGTGTGAAAGTGTGTATGGCTGACCAAAGTATGTGAGTATAAGAATAAATCCTAATAGGCCTAATTGATGCGTGTGTGTGTAAGTGAGAGATAGAGAAGTTGAATATCAAGATAGAAGATCAGAGTAGAGAATGTCAAGATGGATATAAAACCATAAAATGGAATCATGTCATTGATTCCTATGATCTTAACATCAAAATAAAGGCAAAGATCTACAAATGAAAGATAATAAAAAGAGAAGTAGAGTAGAATCTATGAACCTATCATAAAAGAGCAGAGATGTGTTAGACATCTGAGTATATCTATGAGACTTGTGATCATAAGAGAAGGTGAATAATATGAAAAGATGAAATAGATATCTGTGTATGAATATCAAAGGACAAGGAATGATAAAAAAGATGACCATCATCTATTGAAGATTACAACAAGGTTAAAGATGGAAGGCAAAAGTCTACTTTGTTGAGTGGGTGCTTGGTTAAGAGGTGGTTGAGTTGGTGCCGAGTCACTAAAGAAGTAGTTGGTGCTTCCTTGAAAGTGGGTTCTTGATAAATAATCTATCAAGTTGGTGATTGATAGACTGGGGTTGGTACTCCAAATTGAGTGGGTGCTCAACTGAATTTGATTCATTGATTTATAGGACTATTTGTCCAAGCTATGGTTAATAAATTTTATTTCCCATGAGGGTTTCCCACATATATGATGTGTTCATACTTGTTAGGTGTATATTATCATTACTATGTTGCTAGACTAGTTGATATTACTCATATGATGATGTTGCTTGATGAATGATTGGAAGATCTATTGAAGTAAAAGTAAAAGTTTATAAGGACACTGATTCACCCCCCTCTCAGTGATTGTATCTTCAACAATTGGTATTAGATCAGGTCCTCTGATATAGGCATAACAACCTAAAGGAGATCCTAATAAGCACAAGCATGGATTGTGATGATGATAGTGTTTATCATGATACCAATGAAGGTCTATACATAGAAATGAATAATGGATGTTGTTCAAAGGGGAAGAATCTTATGAAAGAATACTTTAAGCTTAGAAGATAAGTGGAGTCCTTGAAGGAAGAGTTAAATCATAAGTTAGATTTGAAATAATTTCAAGAGTATTATTTGTCAGCTTAGAAGGATGATGAAAAGGCCAAGTTAAAGGTCAAGCCTAAGTTGACAGTCAAGCCTATAAGGACATTGAAGAATATTCAGACTTGTGAGAGTATGTAAATTTGGGAATCTCCTAAATTTGTGTTGTTATAGTGCCCTATGGAAGGGGTGACTCCATTAGGATTCATGGAAACACTCATCAGTAAGTGGAAGCATGGTGGATGCTAATTGAGCTTTGACATGTGTTGTATGTCAATAACGTATGAAGACATGTTGAAGAATTTTGAGTTTGTGTTAGAAGTGTGGTCTTTTGGCATGTTGAGAGGTAATTTTTTGGTATCTAGTTTTAGTTTAGCTCCATATATGTTGAGATTTGGTATTGGTACCAAGGTGATTGATCTATGTTGGAGATGGTCTATGTGTACTGTTGATTCATATGGTGAGCAAGTTGTGAAGATAAAGGGGGAACATGGTTGTGTAGTTCTATATGGTCTTTATTTGTTGAGTTATTGAATTTATTTATATATGATTGGTCTAAGGGAGATCTTAGTAGCTCTGAGTTCTTTGTCAAGATAGTGGTTTCCTTTATTATCTAAATAGAGGTAAGCATGGAGTTAGGGGGAGCATGATTTCTGAGATGTTTCATGATTCTGGTCTAATTATGAGAGAGAGTTGAGTGTTTTATGTGCATCAAGATGACATTAAAGGACCAAGGGACATGTTGTATATTTTTAGTTTGCATATCATGAAGAAGACAAGTTATAGGTTTATCATGATGAAGCATATATGCATAAACCTAGTTATATAATGATGCAAGGAAGATGTCATGATGAGGTATGTGCCATGGTGGATTAAGAAACATGTAGGAGATAAATTGATGCAAGAATAACATATGAGATACCATATGGACATGACATGAGTGATCTCTAATCTAGCATGGAGGACTATATTAGTCCCTTAGAACAATATCTTTGATTTTAGACATACCTAATAGACATGGTGGACAAGCATTGATTATAGAGATGTTTTATGCTCGAGCATAGGAATTGAGTGTGATTGATCTAGGCATTTGAATATGACCTTTGGGTCATGTATCACAAGTCTATATGCTCAGTATGCCCTAGTTGTGTGAGGTGAAGGTGATCAAGCAAGATAGAAGTTTGGTAGATAATGAATTAGGTGTTTTACAGACGTAATGAGTAGTGAACTAATATAAGAAGGATTGTCATGATGTATATGGATAAAAAATGTCTTATGGAGCTAAGAGGATAATAACAAGAGTCTTTATGGTGTGAACAATGGTTGAAGGTCCAATCAAGCATGAAGGAGGTCAAAAAAATATTGTTATTCATTGTGTGACTCAAAAGGAAAGTATGTACATAGGAGGAGCTTATTATCTCTATGATTTAAAGGATCAAGGTAGATATAGCCAATATATAGGTAGATTTGAGGTTGATGTCAGATATTCAAGGATATTAAGAACAATCAAAATTTGAGAAGGATCTTTGTATGTAGTTCAAATGTAGATGACATTAGAGGCATGATTTGTTAAGGCAAAACTCAAGCATTCTAGAAGTTTTCTACAACAACTGGTATGAGCCTAAGGTGAGTATTTGGTTAGCATTTCATCATGTGATTTCTTGAAGTTCAGGTCCAAGGATCAGATAGTTATTTATAGAAGACACTTTGTCATTAATGTCAAAGGGGGAGAAAGACCAATTTGGGGAAGAAGAGATTGATTAGAATATAGTGTGTTTTTCCATAAATGATAAAGGGGGACTTTATTGGCATAATATTGTCATTAATGTCAATTTTATGTCATTAATGCCAAAATGTGTTGTTATTGATGTCTAGATACATCTGGTGAAGATGTATGATGAGTGGTCTTTAACGCATGAGCTTGTGAGCCTAATGTGACAAGGTTCTTGTGAAGGAATGATGAGTTCTTATGCCAACATAGTAAGTGTTATTTCTATGAGAGAGAGTGTAATCATGATGAATGAGGTTGATGTCAAGTAGTTATTTAAAGACAGGTGTCTAGATGAGCAAGGCCAGTTGGCAATGTGTGTTGTGACAATATTATAAGCATTGAAGGTATTTAGTGATTTCCATGTGAGATAAAGGTATAAGTCTAAGTTTCTTATATCTACTTGGTTGATGTTGTGTTAAGGTCATGAAGTGGAAGGAATAGGTCAAGGCATCAAGGTGTCTTGTAAAGCCTTGTCTAGACCTTATGAAAAGGTATGTGTAAGTAACAAGGTGAAGTGAGTGAGATTAGGCATGTAATAATTTATTTGGCATTGTATGGGCTTGATATTTAGGTGTAGAATCCTTCAAAATTGTTGTAAGTAAGGTCATTAATGACAAGTGCTTAAATAGCCTAAGCATAGTCATGTCATGAATGAACATGTGCATGGTAAGCATGAAGATGTATGTGCAGAGGTATGACATTTTTTGAGGAACATGTAAGGAATGTGAGAAAGGTGTAGAGGCATAAATAATATTTTCAAGGTGATTTTATAGGGGTATGACCTACTGATCAAGTCTACATCTAGACCATTTCTAGACCTTGCCTGACCTAATGAGGTGTCACGAGGTGTTATTAAGGCATATGAAGGATGTTTAAATTTTTTTGAGCATGTGAGAATTTAAGTGAGTTTTTGAGCACATGGAGATAGGAATGAAGGTTAGTTTTAAAGCCTAATGTGATTTTTAAGTCAAGGTCTAAGCAAACAAAGAGAGAGAGTATGGCCTAATCGGGTATGAGGTTGTGTTTTCAAGAAAATTATGGATAGGTGAGTGTTTTTAGAGGTATGGTATAATTTTTAAAGCATGTTAAAAAATTATTAGGTCATGGTTTACAAGAAAAGGCATGAAAAGTGATTTTGAGGTCTATCGAGTGCACAAAATGAAGGGTTCTCAACCTGAGTAGGACTTTCAAGTGTTCATTGGCACATGTAACCTCTGCTTGAGAACCTAATATATTCATGGTATATGGGGAAAGGTAATAGATAAAAATTATAGGAATTAGTTTTTGGATTAAGGGGATATGCTTTATGAATGATCATTAAGACTAGAAGATGGTTTAAACCCTCAAAAAACCCTAATAGTGACTTGACATGAAAGAAGTTATTCTAAAGTTATCATAATGGATTGGTATGGATATTTAAGTTATTTTATGTTATATTCAACTCTCCCAGGCACCTCTATGTGTGATTGGTTTGTCAGGTATGAGAGTAGACCCTACATGAAAATACTAGTTTATTAGAGTCAGAGTTGAACAAGTCAAAGTTGATAAATGGATGGAGGAAAAAGTTTGAGACTTTTATTTTGTGTCTATGGTTGTTTTTTGATAAGTTATATCCCTCAAGGGTGATAAACCATTCATCCAAGTTGACCAATTGCTAACAAACATAATGATGAAAATAGTGATAAACCTAGGCAATAGTGAGAATATGTTTAGGGATGTGTTATCATGGAATAGGGATGAATCCAAGTGCATGGAGACATTATTAAATAATTTTAATACATGTTAATTTTGGATATAAGTTTTGGAGGTTAGTGGATATGATGAAAATGTTGCTCATAATTTGACCTATCTGGTTTAGATGAGACAATGAGGTACACAATTATGAGATTGGTCTACAAGACCAATATTTCCATTTAAACATATTATATTTATATCTAATAATGTTATAATGATATCATAAGATAATAAAAATTCATATATATTATTTGTAAATGGTCATACAGGTGATTGAAGGTCATTTTCACCATGACTATGCTTTAAGGCAAATTGGTAGTTCTGGGTAAGCAAGTTGCAGTGATGAGTTTAAGGCTCTAAGATATGAGTTGAAGCATATAATGTACATGGTGTTTATATTTTGTAATTTTATGTACTATTAATTATTTTTATAAGTTTTGGTACTCAGTGAAAGTAGTGAAAATGTTGAAGCCAAAATGGCTTAACTAGCTGAGTGAGGTCTGTGAGAGAGAAGGTCAACAAACTGGTCTACAGGACCAATAATTACAATTAGAGATTATGATATTTTTGTTGGAAGTTGTTTTTATGATGTTTAGGATCATGTTAATGTATTATAAGTCCTTTATTTTTTTATTTTAGGTGTCATAAGTTCAAGTTTCCATGATTGTGTCTTGAGGCTAGTTGGTAGTTCAAAGTGAGCATTTTGCAAAAGGGAGTTTGAGCCTATATACCCTGAGCTAAAGTATCTAATAAATATTTTGATGAAAATAAGGTCATGAGTTTTATGAATATATTTTTTTTTAATGGTTTTTTATATAATTTGTGTTTTATCTTCAGAAGTTTAAGATAAACTTTCTAAGTATACACATGCCTAATTGTCAACAGTACTAATGGCATGCTTCAAGTGGTGGTTGGAGATAAAAAGTGTCATAGACATAAGATGAGATTAGTAGAGGTATATTTGAGTGGAATATGAAGGTTCCCTACTATGTTTGGATTTTTAAATTGTTTCAAGGAGATCAAAGGGTAACGTGTGCTAATGAAGGCCTAATTAAATTAGGTCTCCTTAAGGCCTAAAAGAGGTTTTGGTCCTATTTGATGTGGATGACCTATTTTAATGATTGATTCATGTATGAAATGTGTTATAATACCTATTTAAAGAGAGTTACAAGTGTGAAAATGTGTATGGCCAAACAAGGTATGTGAGATTAAGTGACTTGTATAAGAACAAGGCCTAATAGGCTTAATTGATGTGTGTGTAAGCGATAGATAGAGAACTTAAATATAAAGTTAGAAGAGAAGATTAGAGGATGCCTAGATGGTTATAAATCCATACCATGAAATCATGTGATTGATTCCTATGATATTAACATCAAAATGAGGGCAAAGATCTGTAAATAAAAGATAGTAAGAAGAGAAGTAGAGCAAAATCTATGAGGCTATCATGGAAGAACAGAGATGTGTTAGAAATCTTAGTATATCGATAAGACTTGTGATCATAAGAGAAGGGGAATACTATGAAAATATGAAATAGAGAGATATGTATGAATATTAGAAGATAAGGAGTGATCAGAAAGAGGATCATCATCTGTTGAAGATTGTAATAAGGATAAAGATGGAAGGCATAAGTCTACTTGGTTGAGTGGGTGATTAGTCAAGAGGTTTTATTCCCCATGAGGGTTTCCCACACATATGATGTGTTCATAATTTATATGTGTATATTCTTAATGATATGTTTCTAGACTAGTTGATATTGCTTGATGAATCATTGGAAGATCTATTAAAGTGAAAGTAAAAATTTATAAGGACACTGATTCACCCCCCCTCTCAGTGATTATATCTCCAAAAAATTTAGTGTCCTTTTTTATCAATTGCATGAAATGAATCATTTTTTTGGCCAATTAAGCAATGAAGCATTAAATTTCTTAAATTCTACCTTGTAAACATCATAATTATTTTAAATTAATTTGTGGTGGCATCTCATCAATAGATTTTACCTTTTTTGGATCAACCTCAATGCCTTCTTGGGAGATAATGTACCCTAAAATATTTTCAAAAGAAACTCTAAAAACATGTTTCTTTAAATTTAATCACACACTAAACTTTCATAAGCATTCAAATATTTATCATAAATATGCAACATGATATTATCGGTGTTTAGCTTTTATAAGTAAATAATTGACATAGTCCTCAATAATTGTATGAATGAAATCATGGAAAATGTGTGTCATTTCCCTTTGATATGTTGGTCTTTAATTTTTGAATTTTAAAGGTATGATAGTATACAAAAATGTTCCTCATGGTATGGTAAATGATATTTTTTTAATTTATTGGGTTAATTTTGATTTGGTTATATCTAACAAAATAATCCATAAATAAAAATGTCTCATATTTGGTTGTAGAATTGACAATCATGTCAATGTTAGGTAAAAGAAAGTCATCTTTTGGACAGGCTTTATTTAAGTCATGATAATTAATACAAAATAAAATTCCACCATTAGGCTTAGTGATGGGTACAATGCTTTTTTTTAATATGGGTAAAATAAGGTTTTTTGAACTAAGGACCTGACCCTTTACAAGAGACAAGAAAACAAGGCCTCCAAAGCCTATAAATTTAGAAAAGTCTACTACAAAACAAAAATGTACATCATATAAGGAAAAAAAAAACAAAAATAATAGGAGAATGGCTATTTTTTGGCTTCTAAAGGCCTCTTCCTAGCTATTGATAATTCTTTTCAACTCCATGTCCATACACTAATATACTTGAGAGGTCTACCCAATCTCCTTATCGCACTCATTACATTTGACTTTCTTGTTGGACTTGCCTTTTTTCTTAATATTTCCTAAAATAATTTTGAGAGATTCTACTACAACAAGACTATCTTTCATGGACACTTTACTCACTACCACAAGAATTTTAATATTAGCTTTCAGCTTATTATTTTCCTGATCCAATATATAAACTGTCTTTGAGTATCTTTACCTAATTTTCCATTTCCTTGTGGTCAATCATGCTCTGTTGATGGAAGTTCTCCTAAAAATGAGTTTTGACCTATTCATTTAAGGATAAATGTTCCCGCATGAACCATATGAGGATCAATTTTGAAATGTCAATATCTTCTTAAATTTTAGCTTCCCTAATTTAGCTTTTCATAGTTTTAGATACAATATCAAACTCAACATTGGGGCTATTTTTACCAACATAATTATAAGCCTCAGTATGGGTGATGTCTTTATTCATAATTTCCCCCTATTTGACTTTGCATTTCCTAGTCTTCTTATTCTCCATAGCTAGTGAGGTAGCTGTAGACTTGAGCAAATGAAGACCCTATACAACCTTCTCCTCAGTATCTTCCTGAATACCCAATAGGTTATCCTTCGAATCACATCTATAGTCTAGGTTTAATCCTCCACCTTGATCTTGTCTCTTGAATTTCAAATCACTTCTCATTTTGTGTTTATATCCCCCATGAAAATGTCCTTCTTTATTAGCACATGGAAGCACCTTGGACTCTTGTTCATGTCGTTAAGATACTTGTGGATCATGAAAATAACTACTTGATGGAGGGGTTATTTTTATTCCCCCTTTTTAAATCCATGATTGATATCTCAAGGGACTACATAATGTAAATGGGAATACTTAAATAAATATGATGCCTAAAGTAATTAATAAAGATAAAATGAGACATGTGGACTATGTTCTGCCTACCTTCAAGTTTAATATAAAGCATGATCTATTTAGAAACTTCATCAAACATTCAAGGGATTTATTCTCGAGAGAAGCTATTGTGAAATAGAATGAGTTCTTCACCATCTAACATGGACTTATCTTTTTCATCCTTAAAATCCTTTCTCATTTTAAAAGTCTTGGTGTTCTTCACTCTAAGCCCTATAACATGAGTTATAAGCTCCTCCATAATTTACATAGACACTCCATTAAAGACCATCATTATATTATTACATCCATTCACAAAGGCATCTTATATATGCTTGTCATTCCCCTCCATATGTTTCATGAATTTGGACATTCCTCCTACCCGAATAACTTGCTAAACTTCCCTATCCTCCTTTACATAGCCCAAAATAATAGGCTCAACTCTTATAATATCCCCTCCCATCCCGATGAGCTTGAAGAAAATAGATGGTAAGAAGAAATTATGGTTGAATTCTTCCTCTTGAGTACACTTACATACCCATTTATCATATAACTCAACATAAATATTAATAATGTTACATTGATTAAAATAATTATTCCCCTTTTTTCTTATGATCTCCATGTAAACATTATTTTTATACTTGATGTGCCATCTAATATTTTTAATCTCATCATTTCCACACACCACCATTAAGACAATATAATAAACAATTAAAATATCTCTAATCATGATATATAGTCTCCTTAGCTGCTACTAGATGCTTCCAAATCAATCTTATGGTAGACTAGTCTCATTAAATCTTCCTTGCAAAACCATTTTTAACAATGTTAGAAACCCAATTAGAATGTGAAATGGCTCTTATGAAGCCCTCATATAATGGTCTTTCAATTTCATCTTTTACTAGTAATGACACATTGGGATGCATTTTACAAATCTTTTGTTTAACTAGTTTTGCATCTAAATATAATAATATATTATGCATTGCCACTAATAAGTAAATCCTAAGAATATTTAAATAAGCCCAAGAAAATAATTCTAGGTAATCATGTAGGACCTGTCGATAGGTTTTACCTTCATCCTCTTGCATCATTGCAACGAGTAATACTGGTTGAGGATTTTTATTTGTTTCATAGTTATATGGTACTATTTATTCATTTAGAAAAGTGCATCATTTGGTGACAAATGGTGTAGTAGGAATAGTGTCAGATATATTTTGTTAGATATTAGTATCGTTGCTCTCACCAAAGTAGCATGAGAAAAGGTGGCAAGAGGAACCCTATTATTATGATCAAAGGAATAGAGATCCTCATATGCCCCCAAGTACTCTAACAATGACTCATTATTTGAGAACTCATTTAATGTCCAAATTTATGATAAAGAATTTTCATAAATCAAATGAGGGTTTATCAATTGTATATTAATTATATAAGTAGGTATATGCATTAATTTTGATTTGGCCCTTATGAAATAGGGTTTACTATCAATAGCTTATCTGTGACTTAACTTTTTTTTTCTAAAAAAACCAAGCCTTGTCGATTTGTATTATTTGTAGGATAAATTAGTTGGGATATACCTTGTTCATTTTTTTCCTAATCCTTATCTTTTGCATCCATGTTTTAGTAGATATTGAGAGCTAAAATTAGAGTTATAAGATCATGGAGTAGGAGCATTCATTTTTTGTACCATCTCACAATGTTTAAATAGATCAGTATCCATTGAACATATTTAGATAAATCCCTGGTAAATGAGTTTTAGGCATGCATGAAAATTATATGGGACCACATACATTTCATGTATCCAAGATCATACCAAAATTATGTTGTAATTAAAATCATTTGGCATAACTTGGCATAAAGTAGGCAATGCACGAGGTCCCATAGTAATGTGAAATGTTATTTTCCCTAATACTTATTATGAAATAATATCAAATCCCTTGATGCTCATACTTGAGGATTCAATGTCTTTATCCCTAATTCCAAGTAAGGAAAGGTAAAATATTTTACAAATGTTGAGTCTAGAACCATTATCCATGAGTACTCTTTTAAGTATTTTTATTTCAAACACACACTTGGATGCATAGTGGTAAACAAAAATTCATAAGATGTTGAGGTTGTAAATACTCTTTTTCAAATGATATACTATGTTCAATCTATTTGATGATGTTTATCATGAAGGACACATATGGTGGATTCACATTGCTTGGTAATATGGTCATGTGTAATACATCCAATATAACATCCTTGTAATGGGAATAATGATGTAGTAAATCCAAGAGTGAAGTTTTTGAAACAACATCATTGGAGTGGTTTGTAGTATGATATAGATAAAGTGGTTATTTCATGTACTCCATTTAGAGTTTAGTAGTGATAGGTAGGAGCTCATTGTAAACACTATATCAATAAGGGGTATGCAAGGATACATTCATTTTGAAGTAATATGATTTTGAGTCCCATTTGTTTATAGTTTTTATTGAGTTAACAATACATGAAACATAATAAGTAATGCCTACCATTATCTACTATATGATTAAGTAACTAATAGTTGTATCTATATTGAACATGATTTTAGGAAAATAAATTATGATTTTTAAATTTTGAATACTTTGAAATCGTAAATTAGAATTCAAGAAAAGAGTAAAACAAGAAACCCTAGGTCAATCTAAGGTTTGGAGACCAAAGTTTAGGTTCACCAAATGTTTAACCCTAAATTTAGTTATGGAAGGGATAAGGTTAAGAATTTATAAATAGTTCAAACACAAGGGTGATAAACTAATCTATAGTAGGCTAATTAATTATAAACTTAGATTAATGAATATTCTAAACTATAATATTGAGATATGTTAAAAATAAAAAGTACTAAATTTGAAATATGTTCAATTGATTTTAATACCAAACAAAAATGATACTTAGTTGGGTTTACTATGTGCAAGTATATATAGAATGGAAATAGGTGGAAAGTATACATGATCAGTATTCAAATTTTGGAAATTATACTTTTATAGCTATATACACTTCCATCAAATCTGGACACTACCATCAATGATAGTGTCTAACTATGATGCAGGTGTCTAATATAAAATAATCATTATATCTTGATGTAACCATCTTCACTGTTCTAGTTTTTTCACTTTTTATTGATATATTTAGATATAGGATATAAGTTGTCACTCTTTGATAATTGATCAAACTCTAGCTCTTCACCATTAAAATGAGTTTGTAAAAAATGGGTTAAAGGGTTCATAGTGTTGAGTTGAAATCAATGACCCCTCTGTCATTGCACACTACCTACATAGCCAATAATCCAATAAAAGCCTCAGACTTATGTAGTTCTCCCTTATGTGTGGGAGTGTGTGCGCATAAGGATACAATATAATATATAAAGATGAATGCAATGATCTAGCTTGTAAATTGACAAATATCATATCATGGGCTACTATTTGAATGCTTCAATCTTTTTTATGACTACTCCTATGATTCATAAATAAATAGGGATGAATGGGGTAGATTAACTGCATTTTACAATTGATGGATTGAACCTTGGTAGGTAACTACTTGGTATTTGATAGGTGATCAATGAGAAGGCTTAAAATTATATTTATACTACACCTTTTCAAAATATCACATGGTAGGGTTCAATAAGAAAAATAGGCCAACCCATAGATTACAAAACATTTGTAGTTTGGATGAATTTTGGTAACTGGACACTAGATAAGGATTTGGACACTACCATTAATGATAGTGTCCCTATGTGGTCGATAGTGACCTGGGGGATAAAAATAGGTACGGATATGAAAATAATAATGAAGGATGTTCATCATGTTCTAATATTTTGGTGTAGTGTAGGAGATCTGGGTCATCAAAATTATATGGATTAGATTAAGAGAAGCAATTAAGCATAGTGAGATGGTGAATATGGGCCTTTCAGTAGTAGGAAGGTCTATAACTAAAAGGTAGAGCCCTGATTGATATTTGTCAAATGTCAAAAAATGAGATGCTATAACTATTAAATTTTAGTATCTAAAAAAGGAAATCAAATAACCATTTAAAATACTAAAATATCACAAGGCAACCATAAACACATATACAACATAGAAGACCTTCTAAAGGAGAAGAAGAACATGGGAATGCCTCCTTGTTCTACCATCTCTTGGCCATGGGAGAGAGTAACACATATTAGGGAATATGAACCTTGTTCCACTAAACACTACCACTACATCAATAAAACATGAAGAAAGGCATTGGAACTTGGTTCCACTAGCCACTACCATTACATAAAAGAACACAATAAAGAAATTAAATTTAGACCCAATCAGGCAACCTGACAACATAAAATTTAAATAGAAAATGGATTTAAAAACAACCAATAAAATTATGAGGGATTTTACATCTCCAAGACCTAAGTGGGAAATAAAATCAACATGGTGGCCATAAGCACAACTGTCACAAACAGTGGTAAAGAGAGGGTAGGCCAAGTGGCCCTACACATATTAAAAATAAGTATAATCACAAAGGAGAATCTTCTCTATTTTAATTAAATAATAAAACATGAAAACATAAGAGTACATGGAATCCTTCCTCATTTCTCCTTTAGGATCCACACAAAATACCCTCCACAAGTGCAAGGATACGTCTTCCTTCTCACCAAGGTTCCTTCGTTCTTTGCATAGATTATTTTTTATTCTCTAGCTCTCCTCTAATTTTTAAATTTCAAAATGAAAAAAATTATCTCAAGGATTCCCTTCCCTAACTAGGCTAAGCATGCAAATCTAAATGCCAATGGGAAGGCGATGTGTCTTTTCCCATCCCTTGGCCTAAGTTTAAAAAGTCCCCCTAGTAATAAATTATCTTACAAGCCCATGTGGGAAATAAAGTAAGTCCATCCTTAATAATTATCTCTCTATTACATGCCATAAATGGCACATGGGTTGGCCTTTTGGTTTCATATACACTTCAAACAAGGTCTCCATCCATCACATAATCAATAAGGGACTTAAATTCACCTCTAATCACTTCTAAACACTCAAAATACATTTGAAAATTTGGTTATGTGGCTTAAATTACACTTTAAGAAATAAATAAAAAGTAAATAAAACTCCTAAGGTTTATAAGAAGAGGTACAAAGAGATTCTAAGGGGGTGAATAGTGATAAGAGGTTAAACAAGAACAAATTTCTTGACTAGGTTTACATATGGTGGTTGGAATCATGGAAAGGTTCAATACTCATACCACCACTCTACCATTGATGTGCTCATGCCCAACATAGTCTTTGTTCCCTCATCAGCTTCTTTAATCACCTACACAACATTATGCACATTAAATGACCTACCCTAGATAACCAAAGCTACAAAATGTAAATAATATATGTGTTTTAAATAAACACAATGGTAATATACTCATATATATCATATAAACATATGTACAATAAAATATATGCTTAATAATAATAGTTATAGTAGTACGGAAATAATACACATTATAATGGATAACCAAAATAACATAAGTAAAATGACATCATAATGAAAAGAATAATCATATAATCTAAAGCATATAACTATTCTTTCATAAGAAAAATAACATCACATAATATATATAATATGTGTCTCATAAATAAGGGACCAATAATATCTCATGTCTCAAATATACATAAAACACATCTTGACAAGATGTGTGTATAACAAAAAAATGTCTAAAGTAAGCATGGTGAAAATATGGGTCTCACATCCCCCTTTCCTTATGCAGACTTCCTCCTAAAAGTCATTAAAATATGTGGGGATATGAGACGCTCAAAGGTGATGGATCCTCTGAAGTGATAGTAGACTCATCATATATGTCCCATTGGACCTTAACCTGGTCAAACTCTTTGCCTTGAATGCCCAGTGTCCTATGTGCTATAATCCACATGGGCTCCAAAAGTAAAATCCTATCCATGTCTACCCAAAGGGTCATCTAATTCAGAACATGGGTAGTGTTAGGTACATACTAATGCAAAAATTAAACATGAAACACATCATGAAAAAGTGATAGGATAAGTGGAAAGAATATGTGATAAACTATAGGGCCAACATCCTCCAAGATCTCAAATGGACTAATAACATAGAACATTTTCCATAATGGATATGGCTCTTATTGGGTGTTAATCTCAAAAATATTTTTTTACCCACATTGAAGTGTTGATCAATCTTCTTTTCATCAACAAATTTCTTCTATAGATCTTGTGCAACCTCAAGGTGCTATAAAAATTTGAACAACCTGCCACTCTTTATCTTATAACATGGTATGACCAATCATGACCAAATCATCAATGCAATCAAAACATAAGGGGGTCATACATGTTATACCATATAGTGCATCAAAGGGTGTCATCTTGATCAAACTATGGTAACTATTTTATAAGCAAACTATACAAGGTACATAAAATAATCCCAATGGTATAACTAATCCATAACATACATGTGAAGCATGTCCTAAAAAACCTGGTTGGCTCTCTCATTTTTTCCATCTATGTTAATATGGTAAGAAGTATTGAAATTGAAATGAGTGCCAAATGCCTTCTACTTATTAGTCCAAAAATGGGATGTATACAAAGGATATATATTTTATATAATATCACAAGGAATCTTGTGCAGTCAAATAATATCATCCATGAAGATCCTTTCCATTGATGTGGCATTTTAAGTAGTCTTAATAGGAAGAACATGAGATACCTTCATCAACTTATCCAAAATCACCATGATATAATAATGAAGATAGGATGAGTTAGGAAGTCCAACAATGAAGTCCATAGATATGGTGTCTCATTTCCATTCTAAAATCTCATGAGGGTATAAAAACCTTGTTAAATGTCGATGCTTAACTTTGACCCTTTGGCACTCAAGGCATCAAACTAAAAAGTCTAAAATGTCATGGTGAAAATCAACCCAATGATATAACTTCCTCAACTCCACATGCATCTTCTTCACTCTAGGGTGTGCCTGATAAGGCGCTATATGAGACTCTAAAAAGATAAATCATGCAAGCCACCTGTTATGGGAACATAGATATGATACATTAAAAGGCCATATAAATCAAGTGAATATCCCTTAAATTTTCAATTTAGGGCCATATCTAAAACTAATATCTATTTCACCTCCATATATAGATTTACATTAAGAATCCACTCAATAATATGTCTCTAAAAATCAATGAGTAGCCTCATTGCTGACAGCTCATGGTGTCTCCTACTCAAGGCACCTAAAACCATATTATCCATTCCTTTGATGTATAATATTTCACATTACTATTCACAAAAAATTTCCATCCAATGCCTCTCATGAGTGTTGAGGTTGGGATGACTAAAAATGTGTTGTAAGCTCAAATGGTATGTCTTTAGAGCAAAGTGACAACCAAGCATAAAATGTCACCATCTCAAACAAGCATGGATTATGGATACAAACTCAAGGTCATGAGTCAGCATTTTATCTCATAATCTTTGAGTCTATAAGATATGTATTTAATCACTCTACAACCCTTCATGAGGATGGATCCTAACCCAACATGGGATGAATTAGTGAAAATGAAGAACTCCTTCAAAGGAATATGTATCACTTAGATAAAGACACTCTTTTAATAACTAAAATACATCCATACACTCCTCTGTCCAAACAAACATCTTACCTTTTATTTTAACTAATGTGATGGGGTCTACAATGTGAGAAAATTTATCAACAAAGTGATGATAGTAGCCTACCAAACCCACAAAGATGCAAACCTCTGTGACACTCATGGGTGTTGTCTACTACATTATAACATGAATTTAGAGGGCTATAATGAGATACCATACATATATATGATCTGACCAATATATTATACCTTTGGCTATACAAAATCACACTTCCCCAAGTTTATATACAATGGGTTCTCTCTCAAAACTTGTAGAACTTATCATAAGTAGTCCTCATGTTCCTCCTTATTTCATGAATATATCAAGATATTGTTAAGGAATATCAACATGAAATGCTATAGGTATGTGTGGAAAACTCCATTGATGAGGTTCATGAACACTATTGGGGCATTAGTCTAATGAAAAGTAAAACCTTAAACTAATAATGCCCATATTATGTTTGAAACATGGTCTTATGAATATTGACCTTTATAATTCACAGTGGATGATACTTAAACTTTATATCTATCTTAGAGAAAAATTTGACTCCTTACATCTGATCAAACAAATAATTGATCCTAGGTAATGGGAGATGATTTTTTATCATTACTTTATTTAGATGGAAATAATCAACACACCAACAAAGGGATATCTCCTTCTTATTCATGAAGATAACAAGTTCTCCCCATGGTGAAACACTATGAAAAATAATACCCTTATCCAAAAGTTATTCAAGTTGCAACTTGAGCTCACAAATATCTAGTATGATCATCCTATATGTTTCCATCAAAATTGTCTTAACTCCAAGTACTAGGTCTATTTGGAAGTCAATCTCTCTTGATGGGGCATGCCAAAAAACTCATCCAAAAATACGTTGGTAAAATATCATAGAGTGGGATGGTAATCTAATGAATCCTTCTCTATATCTTCCTTATACCCATAACTCATTATGATAGTGAACATATGACATCCCTTCTGCATGCTCCATTTAAGGAGCATCATAACTACTATGTAAAGAGAGATGAGTCTCTTGAACCCTATGATAACCATGCTAGTCCTAAGGTTGTCAACACATTTAATAGCCTTGTTGTGGTAATCTATGTTGGCTATATTAGCTATGAGCTAATCCATACCTAAGATAAATCCATAAGTACCCAAGGTATGATGCAGAAATCAATTGTGGTAGGGAAAACACCTAGATCTAGGATGCAATAACTCACTAAATAACAAATAGACATATTATCCCTAGTGTCCAACTCTACCTTCCAACTCTCAAGTTGCATAAAATCCATCAACCTACAATGGTCTATGACTAAATGGGATATAAAAGAGTCCAAGGCTCTAGAAGTAAATAATATTGTAACAAAAACTCTATTAATTAAACCTATGGTCTCAATGACCATCACCTGGTGCTCAGCTTGGTAGTTATCCACCACTGTATACATCATGTGGCCCTAACCCACATCACCTATTGTCTGCTTAGACATCAAATCCTTTTTCCTTGTGGTAGATAATGGTCTCAAAGGGAAATCACATGTGTAATTCTAAGGAGATACATAATTAAAATAAATGCCTCTAATTTGCTCTCACCTTGATGGGGCTCCAACTATCCTCTACCCAAATGTAGTTGTATAACTTTAAGGTAATACCTACATATATCATTGAGTCTGCATCGGTCTAGTTTATTATTGGTCTTGATGTCTACCATTATTCTAGCCTTGGAAATTCTTGTTTGACCTACCCCTATACTGACTACAGCTAGAAGGATTACTCCCCTATTATTGCTTCTGAGAGTTTCCTAAAATGAACTGGGTAGGTCTCTAACCACCCCTAGGTTTAAAATGTGCAACCTATGATATGACATCATATCATGACTATATATTACCTTAGAACCTCTTTGGATCCTCTTAGGTCTTTCCTTGAGACTCCTCTATAAGATAAGCCTTATCCATTATGATTGTTAGGGTTGGTAGAGATAATTTCACACTATGGCATTTAGATATGTGTTCAAGCCTCTAATAAACCTATTTGCCTAAATATACCCATATTTATATCCCTACACATATTGCATTAGGTATATAAAATGGAACTCACTTTGCACCACTGTACTACTCCCCTATCACAGGTCATGGAACTCATCTACCTTATTAAGAATGTATTAAAGAATTTTTTTAAGCTTTTAATCACTCCTAAAAAACATCCTAGGTGAGGGTAGTTGGTGTCAAATGGATATTTTTATCCTCTCCTTCCCACCACATATTTTTTGTATCTCTTAATGTGTACCTAGATGGGACTTCCCATTGGAGGCTCAATCATATAGGGTGAAACATCCTCACATTATAATTAGCCAAGCATATATTAAAAAACCTTCTAGGGTACCATCAAATGTTGGTGGGTAAAGTCTAATAAAATCCCTAACAAAATCCCCAAGTGTTGGCCTAGGAGAGAATCATAGTCTCACCTCTCTCGATGCTCTCCTTTGTGGTGTAACTCATCTCTATCTCCCTCTACACACTAGTGTGAGGGGATAAAATACTTGATCCTCTCTCCATATTTGTGCCCTCTACTATACTAGATATGAGACCTTCATCTCTCACTTTCTACTAATATCTATTGACCACATTAACATTGTGGATATTGTCTCTTTGCTAGCTCTTATACTATTGGCAATATCTCTTATAGGATGCTAAGCATTTTTTTCATGTCTTGATAATATAGGACCCTAGATTTATTGGAACCTATGGAAATAGAGGTGGTTATAAAACTAATGATGGTGGCATATGTTCTATGATGTCATCAATAACCTAAAGTTGTCTCCATCCCCACACCATACTACACAAGGAAAATAAAGTTATTATATCTCAATGGACAAACCAAAAAAATAGTAAAACAATTAACTAGAGCTCCCAGTATGGAAATAATACTCTAATACCATAATTTCAAGCCCAAAAATTAACATGATGAAAACACACACAAAATAGACTTATCATCATTTTTTTATGAATGTATAATACACAAAAATATTTCCCATTGGCTAGCCATATTCATGGCATGAAATGCAAAAAAAATCTAACCAACCCACATGCCCAAATGGTATAGATGCAATGTATAAATGGACACATAGTCGTTACACAACCATGGAGGTCCCTCTTGCTCTAATTAGCCTATAGGTTCTCACACAAGCCTAAAAACCTCATGGGACCCATAACCCTAAGGAATAAAAATAACATGTAATTAAATAGAAGTGAGTTTGATAAACTCATACTAACTCATAATGATGTTCAAAGAGGGTTCTAAGAGATTTCAGCCAATCACATGGCTCGATTTAAAATTAAATTGTATGTAAAGTGTAATTTTGTGATGACTTGGCTTAGAAGAAAGTTCTTTAAAAAGATCATTTATTATGCATAGGACCTAAAAATGTGTCTAAAATATCTCATATAATCCCCAACATAAACATATAAGAAATCAAATCACCATTTAAAATACTAAAATGATCACAAGGAAGCCATAAACACATTTGGAACATAGAAGGCCCACCAAAGAGAAGAAAAACATGGGGATGCCTCCCTCTTATTCTACTTTCTCTTAAATATGGGATAACATTAACATTATTGACCATGCCAAAGTAACACATATGAGGGAATATGAAACCAATTCCATCAACCACTACCACTACACCAATAAAAAATGTAGGAGGGTATAAGAACCCAGTTCCACCAGCTAATGCCAATACATAAAAGAACATAATAAGGCAAGTAAATTAAAATCTGATTAGGTAGCCTACTCATATAAAATTTAAACAATAAATGGATTTAAAAAATAGATAATAAAATTAGGATGGATTGTACATATCTAAAGCCAAAGTGGTAAATAAAACCAACATGATGGCCATAGACACAACCATGGCAAACAATTTTAAAAGGCCCAACACCTATTGAAAATAAGAAAAAACACAAGGGATAAAATTTTCAATTTGAATAAAATTAAAAAAAAATGAAAATAAAAGAGTATATGGATGCTTATCTCAGTTATCCTTTGGGATCCACATAAAATATCCTCCACAAGTTCAAGTTTAAGCCCTCATTCGCACTAAGGTTCCTCCTCTACTTGGCTTCTTCCTTCTTCTTTATCTCTCCTCCAATTTATAATTTTCAAAATGGAAAAATTATATCAAGGATTCCCTTCCTCAAATAGGCTAAGCATTTAAATCTATAGGCCAATGGGAAGGTGATGTGTGTCTATTCCCATCCCTTGGCCTAAATTCAACAAGTCGCCCTTAAAAAATTCTTCTCTTACAAGCCCATGTGGGAAAGCAAGCAAGTCCATCCCTAATAACTATCCCTCTATCCCATGCCATAAATGGCACATGGGCTGGCCTTCTGATTTCATATAAACTCCAAACAAGGTCTCCACTCATCACATAGTTAAGAATGGACTTAAATTCATCTATAATCACTTATAGAATACTTAAAATCCATTTGAAAAGTTGGTTAAATGTGTCTATCCGAGTTTTGGGTTAATGGGGCCACTTATGTGGCTTAAAATTACACTTTAAGAATACCAAACAAAGTAATTAAAACTAATAAGGTTTATAAGAAGATGTACAAATAGTATCTATGGGGGTGAATAGTTCTAGGAGGGTTAATGAAGTCCACAACTTTTGACTAGGTTTACATATGGCACAAGGAGTGGTTTGAATCATGAAAAGTTAAAATAATATTTCCACCACTATACCAATGATGTGCTCATGCCCAACATAGTCCTAGATACCTCACCTACCTCCCCTATCATCTTCAAAACATTTCACATATAAATTGCCTTACCCTAGATAACTGAAGCTATAAATTATAAATAGTACAAGTGATCTCAATCGACACAAAATGCACATGACATATCAAAGACATAACATCTCAATCTTAATAAACTCATACTAGCCATGTAAATATATGTATAATCAAATATATGATTAAGAACAATATCCCTATAAGTACATAAATAATACACATCGTAATGGAAAACCAAAATAGCATAACTAAAATGACATCATAATGAATAGAATAATCATCTAATATAAGCATATAACTATTATTGCATAAGAAAAACAACATCACATAATATATACAATTTTTATCTCACACATAAGGGAGTAATAACATCTCATACATAAATCACATCTCAACAGGATGTGTGTAAAACATAATTTGTCTAAAAACAAGCACTATGAAAATAAGGGTCTCACATCCCCCTCCCCTTATGTAGACTTATTCCTAGAAGTCATTGAAAGAGGTAGGGACATAAAAACATCAAAGGTGATACATCCTACATAGTGGCAAAAGTCTCATCATATATGTCTCATTAGACCTTTACCTAGTCTAGATCTCTACCTCAAAGGCTCAACATCCTATGTTATGAGACATAGACACAATAACATCTTTTTAAAAAATGAAAAAGTTGTTAATTTGAAAATCTTAATGCTTTAGAAACGTGACATGTTAATAAATGTAGGTTGTTATGAGACAAAAATAATAGGTTAATGCCTCAAAGGGTGGTTAATAATCCCTAGATTCCCCTTCGAGGGAGTAGGTGATAAATAGTGTCATTGAACAGGCCCTCAAAAAGAGTCAAATGACATAGTCTAATAATAACGATGGTCAAAATAATGATTTTCACAAAGGAATTTATAATCATTGGCATAGTGAAGGTGCCTAAGTAGGGAAGATGTGAACATGATACAATTCTATTTTTACCTAGTAAGGTGGTTGTGATCAGTGATTAACATTAATAATTTGCCTCGTTATGGCAAATCGGTAAAGGGAACTCACATAATGAACCCATAATCATGGATCAATGGTGAGCTAACCCAAAGGATAGGTATGAATTTGGGCTACCTACTAGTATGGAGATGCACATCCTAACTAGAAATAATTATTATTCTTTTATGATTTAGTTACTATGTGTTTGAGTGGTGTTTGGGTAGGTCTTTTGGGAATAAGAGGAAATACTATTGGAACCATCATTGAATAGATCATTTATCCTAATTATTGCTCTAACATGTGACATCATGCATTATAGTTATAAATAAACCGTGATAACAATATGTGTTATATGCATGGAAAAACTTAATTTAAATGCAAATATAATCAAATTGTAGACACTCCTTTTTGGCCACTTCCATCGAAAATGAGTGTCTACAAGTTGATCAATTTAATTTCATTTTCTAAATTAATGTAAGGTTATCCTTTTTAGCCACTATTCATCTTAAATTCATCCATGCATTGGACATAAGTGCCTTGAATCATGTCAATGCATCCTTAATTGGGACATTACCTTATACACAACAATAACCTCTCTCCAATTCATCCTCAATCAAATTGTGACATAGACAATTGACATTTTCGGCCAAGGTTGAGGGATAACCTTACATAAATTTAGAAAATGCAATTAACTTGATCAAAATTGCTTAATTGATCAAACTCAATTAAATACATAGTTGAAAATTCCATAGCTAATTAGTGACTTCATATTTTTATAACTTCATAATTATGGATTTGATGACATCACACAAATATCTAAAATCCATAGCTTTTAGAATTTCCTATTTTTTAAAATTTACTAATTAAATTTATTCCTCAACTCTCATGACAAGTGGCCAAGTGGATCATGGAGAATTAATGAATTTCTATTTTTAGAAATTCATAAATTCAACCAAAATATATTCTATGAGTTGTTAATCCAATTTTAAAAATATCAAGAATTGGGTGGAAGAAATAATCATTCTTGACTCATGTCTCTCACATGGCCCTCATGATTATCTTTAACCTTACCTAGAGTTAGCCTAACTCAACTCAGGGTTAGACTGAATCAATGAAGATTAGTTCTAAAGCTAACTTCCCTGGGGTTAGAGTTAGTTTTGATACCTATAAATAAAACTGCCAAGACACCTCTAAACCAAGTTTGTTAGCGCAAAAAACTAATGCATAATTGCCTATAAGAGAGCTTCACATGTCAAGCCAATCCAAAGCCAAATCAAGCTAACATTACCAAGGTGACAAGGAGAAGTGGAGCAATAGAGATTCATTAAAAAATATTTATTTATCACACAACCAAGCACATCATTCCATGTCCAACTCATAACACTTGCTCTCATGGAAGGTAAGATCACTTTTTTTACTTTCATTTTGTTAGTTAATTATGCAGTTCTCTAGCTCCTTGAGTGTCAAGGCTAGAGGTGTTAGTTTAGTGTGTTTATTTTGATTTTATTTATTTAATAACACAATAATAATATCCCTTCTATTTAAAATTATTTTATTACATAATGGCACACATGATGGGATAACTCTTCATGAGTGGACACCCCATAAAATTGTTTTGTTCTTAGTCTCTTATTTTGATTTATTTATTTTTGTTGCTAGAAAATGACTCATAAAGTTTTCATAATATTTTATTTATTAAATATTTTTTTAAATTTTTTTGTATGGATGTATGTAATTTTCTCATTAAAATAATCTAAAAATTTCAAAAAAAAAAGTTATATTTTAGTAATTATCATCAAATTAGACACTGCCACTTTTGTTTTTTGGCTTTATGCTAAAAATGGCTGATATAGAGCTCATAACTTTTTTTATTCACTTTTTTAATCTAAAATTTTGCATAGAGGCTCATATTTTACATATGAACAACCTAAAAAAATTTCATGAGAAATTAATGTATATTTTAGAAGTTATAGTCAAAATAATGACTATTGTTTTTTATGTTTATGTGTGTTCAATTTTGTTTTTAACATTGATTTTCCAGGTTCCCTTTCCTCTTTTTGTCCAATAAAACATCTAACAAGTTTTTTGAAAGTTTTTTCAAGCAAGGAAAAATAATATTACATCTCAAAAGGCCATTTTCACATTTATATTTGGCGTTTAAAAATCGTTTACTTGCTTTGTTTTCATTTTTAAAAGTTCACAAATCAACAAACAAAGCCAAAGAGTTAAATTTCACATCACATTTTGCTTGGGTGTTTTAAAATGAACTCAAACTTATACTAAGTTCTCTTAAGATCTTGCTTGTTTATCTTTTTATTTGTTTGTTGTGTTATTTTTTTGCAAAATAGACTTAACATGTATGCTCTCCCCTTGTCCCCTTTAGGGAACCTAGGTGACTAAAAGTGATTTGTCCTTTGATTTTATCACTTAATCCAAGCATAGAAGGAATATCACTAAGGCGCTAACCAAGATCCAAATGACTCAGTGATCCTAAAATTACTTTAAAGTCCTTTTATATTTATTTCTTGCATCTTAACTTATGGGTGGGAGCTCATTTCTCCCTCATAAATTATATATGGGTGTGTTGACCTAGGGTTTCATCTCCCAACATCATACCAACCTCGCTCCATGGTGGGGTATATAAATTAGGTTATACATACTTTTATTGTTAGGGGGATAAACAACTATCCTCTTTGATTATAATGAAAATGTGAGTCAAGTTTGGCTAACCATGGGACTCCACTAATAAGTACATGAATGGAGTCACTATGAAAAGGAATGGACCCTTGCATAGTAAGTTAGCTAGTATGAACTCAATTGATGTGATTTCATATCTAGTGTTAAAAACATTTGGGACCATATATAATGTGTGAAACTTATAGTTTTAGACAAAACCCACTTACCACATAAATATTATCAATGCAGGGTGAGTAGCCTAAAGTTCCATGTCAGCATATGAATTCTTGAGAGAAGAGGGAGCCTAAAAAACCCTACTTTGCATGCACATCTAAATTTTTAGATTAACATATTATTTTATCTCAAGGAGTATATAGACAAAATTTGATAATATAAATCCACCTTATCACTTTTTAGGAATAGGACAATACACTTAAGTATTTTTATTATTTTTCCTTTTTTACTCGCATTATTTTGAGTTAAAACTATCTTTGTTTATGAAAACCACATCCAAGTAAAGTCATGTTTATACACCCATTTTATCCTAAATATGTGTTATGCCATCTATTTGACACCACACTTTGACTTACTCATTTTACAAACCTTTTGCGTGTGTATGTGTGTGTGACTTATTTGAAAGGGGGGTTTTTATGCTGCCCATTTTGTTCCAAGTCCTTGCCTTATAGTTTTTGAAACAAACCATTTGTCATACATTTTGAGTGAGGTAACATCATTACACTTCTCACATTATTTCAAAGACATTTTCTTTGTGTTCATTCAATTTCAAAACCATGTGTGCCTTTTTGTTATATGCCTAGTGTTGTTATGCTATCCATTTTGGTCTCGTTTGCTATCCATTTGATAAATCAAGTCTTTTAAGCCAAGTTCAAAATTAGTATTGTGAATTTAAGATTCAAAAAATTGATTGATTTATGCCTATGCCTCACCTAATTTTAGCTTAGGTGTTACATTTCACTTTTGAATTGTGCAACTTGGATTAATTCCTTAGTTGATATAAAGATCTTTGTGCTTAGATTCCGAAAGTGATCTTTTCCGTATGTATTACATATCTTTAGTTTCTTAGAACTAAGGTCAAAAATCTCTCTCCAAGTACAATCTTATATTGGGAACAATTGAAGTTTAATAGAGAAATAATTAATCACACAATAATATTATTTAATTCCATACTTCATCATATGAGACATTACAAATATATAGGAAAAGTCTTTCCTATTAATAGGGTGACCCATATCACCATAAATATTTCACATCCCTATAATCTATAATACAAATAACCAACCCACTATAAATAAAATATATTGTTACTATAATATATTTGGTTAACTGACAAACTAAATAAAACCAAGCCATATATTATTGTTATTATTGATAATAATAATATATCACACAAAACTCTATTAATGTATTATTGTTTAACTAACAATAATTACATTATTACATATTAATAATGTGAACACACCTCAAAATTCACCCCCTTATGAACATTATTAAACCCTAGTCTACACCCCCTTAATGTGAACATGGGGAAAATAACAATCTCATATCTTCACCCATACTCATGATTCAGTGATTTTCACAAGATAATCACAAACCTTATCGATGGTTTTATAAATGGCTTACCAAAAATTGAAATGAGATGGTTTTCAAGTAGATTATCAATAACCACAAAAATGGTTTTGTAAGTGGCTTACCACAAATCACATCATGATTTGCAGTACAATTACTAGCTCTCTTCACTTTCACGTATTCAGAGAAGTTACAGAGGAATTTTTAGTTCACTTATTACAAACATGAATAGGTATACATCGTATATTATTATTCACATAGCTAAAATCAAACACATAACTGAAAAGTAAATGCACCACTAAAGCATAATTGACCCTATCAATAGTGGATAACGAGAGGTGTAGAAAGCCTCTTACCTCCATTTCCTCCATCCTCTAATATAGGAATTTGCTTACTGGATCGATGAAGATTTGAAGCTCATGTCATTTTTGATGATGAGACTGTCCCACATACTTAAGTGATGCTTTTGACTTAAGACATTGGGTTTGCTCGAAAATACATCCTTTACATAGGATGGGATTAACTTTAAAAATTTTGACATAAAAATGACTCTTGAAAAAAAATAACTCAACAATCAATACTTTTGAATTTTTGACATAAATAACATTTTGACATTGACAACTTAACATACAAAATGACTCTTTGCTCATTTTTGACTTTGATAATATGACCAAATGATAATGACAATGACAATGAACACTCAATTAATGACTTTGACTCTATTGATAACAATAACTTATGAATACAAATTTGCATGACTAATCCTAAGATAATCAAAAGACTCAATTAAGACTCTAATTATGAGATTATATACTAACCCTATCGACTATAAGACTAAGACATGTCATAACTAAATGATGTTAAGGACCCAAAATTTAGGATCGTGAAAACAAACACAAATAATCTTTAAATACAATAAAATAAAAACTTAAAACTTCTTTGATAACACCACACTAGAAGAAAAAGGACTTAGAAAAATAAATTAATAATATAAACCTAAAACTTCAAGATATACTTGACCAGATAATGCGCCACCGTAAGATGGGTTAGAGAGCTTAGAGATGTAGTCAAGAAGGAATCGAAGGACCAAATAGGTAGCAAATTATAAATACATGGCATATAGATTAGACCAACACACACATATAGAAAATTATCAACTCATCTTGTTCTTCATTATAACATAATCCTCCTTTTGATGCTGCACTGTTGGGTAAGATCAACACATGGGGTTGCCTTGTCATGTAGAACAACTATGATGTATGATACATAACATAATCTTTATAAATACAAGAGAAACTTATTAATATGTATTATGATCTTGCTTTTATCACTTTCTCATTCACTACGTACCCCGTAAGAATCTTATTGTTCTTTAAAAATGAATGATCTCAACAAAATCCTAGAATAGTTGAGTTTGATTGATTCTTATTGTGTAGGCAATGATAAATGCATTCAATGACATTGTGAAAAATCAAATGTATGTAGGGACATAGGGAGGTCATTATAACATGAACAATAGATTTATGGTGATAGATCATGCATCACATGTCTAATTATAAATCCATAATAATATGTCTTTAACCTTTACAAAAGACTCTCATTACCACTGATTAGAAAGTGCACAAAGAACACTCAGGTGGAGCTTTTGAAAATATACATGAGACTATAGAACTCTCATGAATGGAAAGAATATGGACAATAATTAATCCCACAAAAATTATTCTAATTTTCACATTAATATTCTATGATATATTACACTCTAAATACCCTTAGAACATGTTACAAAAATAGAAATCTAATCTTTCATCCATAGGGGCAAGTAGAATAAATGGTGAGTTTGCCCCTCACAAATTCCTAGAAGCCCATCCTTGCTCTAATACTAGATATTGGGAATAATTAGAGTTTAATAGATAAATAATTAATCACATAATAGTAATATTTAATTCCATGCTTCATCATATAAGACATTTCAAATATATAGGAAAAGTCTTTTCTATAAATAGGGTGACCTGTATCACCATAAATCTCTCACATCCCTATAATCTCTCATACAAATAATCAACCCACTATAAATGAAATATACTATTACTAAAATATATTTAGATAACTGAAAAACCAAATAAAACTAACTCATATATTATTTTTATTATCCATAACAATAATATATCAGACAAAACTATATTAATGTATTATTATTTAACTAATATAATTACATTATTATAGATTAATAATGTGAACACACCTTAGCATCTTATGCATGATTAGTTTACATTTAAGTCTTACTCATCACTTGGGCTTGAATGTTTTACTTCTTGTACTTATTTTTGCCTAATTGGAATTGATTTTTCCAATTAGTTTTATGCGTATGCCTAAGGTCTAATGTCTTTTACCAATGGTCAAGTTTGTGTTTGAAATCCATATGCCTAGTTTGAGTTCACGTGTTTCAAATTTTTATATTAATTGTCTTACCATTTTTACCTCAACCCAGTGTGTTTTCAACTCTAGATTTTGTGTTGTGTTTCCAAAAGACCTAGCATTTTACCTTTCATTATTAGGCCTAGTGTGTTTCAAGTCTAGATTTTGTGTTGTGTTTCCATAAGACATAACATCTTTCCTTTTATTTTAGACCTTGTTGTTTTGAGCCTAGATTTGTGCCTTGTTCCCAAATACCTAGCAACCTTTCCATTTTTAGACCTAGATCAGAGTTGTTTGAAACACTTTTTTACTAAAATTGGCATTCAAATTTATCCATTCAATTGACCATTTATGTGAGACATTTGACATTAGAACTTGAAAGAATTTTAAAATAAGTACCTAATCTTAGACCATTGTCAATTTCAAACCTAACCCATACCATTTTCAAAGACCAAGAATTCCCTGTTTGGGATAATTACGAACCGAGCCATGCTGATTATCATCTACCATGATCTCCCTTATTTGGGATAATTAACATACAACATTATCCCTTTCAATGATAATGGTACCTAATCCCCTACCTATAAAATTTATCCTCCTTCAGTTTGTGAAAACAAATATGCTCCAAAACATCCAAGGATTACCATACCTGGACCTCATCCTTTGGCTTGCACTAGCAACTAAGCTTTATAGTGCCCTTCCATTACCATTTTTAGGACCTTATCTTTTGGTTTGCACTAGAAGCCAAGCTCCATAATGCTCTTTTATTACCATTCCAAGCCCTCCTATTTTGGCTTGCATCAATAACCAAGCTTTACATTTCCCATTTATTACCATTCTGAGCCCTCATCCTTTAGCTTGTGCTAACAACCAAGATTCATAGTGCCAACTCATTACCATTCCAGGCTCTCATCTTTCATCCTATATCAACACCAAGCTTCACAATGCCCATTCATTGCCATTTTATTCCATCATACTTTATCTTGTGTTACCAATCAAGCTTCATAATGCCCTTCCATTACCATTCCAAGCTCTTCTAAATATGGTATCTCATTATACTAATAAGGTTGTGTAATTATGACTAGATAGGTCACAGTTATCATCCTAGAAAAATAACCAATCTTTGCTAAGCCCATCATAGATGAGCCTATTTAAAAAGATATCATTATCTAACCACTGATCATTCTTCATCCAGTGTTAATGTTCCCCCACTTTATAAAATCCATGCTAGTCTTATAGCCACAACAAAGGCAATCATTAACTCTCCAAGAGCCATCATTTAAAGACCAAGATTTGTTAAAAACTAATATTTTACAACTAATTGCAAACCAAGGCTAAGAGAACCAACCAATCCATGATGTTTTATTAAACCACCTATTTATGATTAGTCAACCTATAATGAATCACCTTTTTATCCTTTCCTTGTTGCCAAGGAGTCTCACTCTGATAAGCCAGTCTTTGTTGAGTCACATCTTAATGATTATAACCACCTTTAGGCAAATAATTATCTTGACCATTGAATTATTTTTAAAGATCCTCCCTTTGACAAATCAGTCTCTATGGATTTGTCTCTTGACATTTTTCTCCTTTTTGAAGATCCTTACATTAATGAGCTAGTCTCTATGGAGTTGCCTGTTGACCATTTCCATTTTGTTGAAAAGCCTCACTTGGACAAGCCAATTTTTATGAAGGCCTTATTACTTAGTTGAGCCTATTTATACAAATCCAATTATTTAACCATAGGTTATTACTCATTTAATACCAAGCATTCAACATAACATCTTTGTCACAACACTAGACAAATAATCGATATTGAAGTTAGGTTCTATTTTTGAAGTGATATCAAATTTAGCATAAAAAGTAGAATGAACATCAGTATCAACATCATATTTAGATTCCTTTGATTCAAACTCAATTTTAGAATCAAAATATATTTATGACTATTACAACATTGGTGACATATGCCTTATAGATAAATTTGAATACATTAGTGATCCTTTCATAATTTTTGAGGATGATTAATTCAACATCGACACAAGTTCTCCTAGTACCTTATATAAGGATTGTGCTACCTCTTCCCATTTCATTACCATTATATCTTGCATTAACACCAACCATCATAGCCATTATATTGAAATTCTACCTCTTACAAGTGTCGATTGGGACCTACAGAATCACATATTATTGAACTACATCCACAAAGACATATTAGTTGTAGAATATTAGGCTAACCAAGAATACAATCATGCAAAAAAATAACAATCTCCTAGTGAAACCTTTTTGAAGGTGCTAGAGGGAAATCAAAGTCCAAATTCAACATATTCTAGTGAAACCTTATTCAAGGTGCTAGAAGACAATAAAAGTCAAAAGTCAACATTCCTTAATGAAACTTTTTTAGAGGCACTATGGAATAATCATGATAAATTTACTCATGTAAACCTCTTTGAGGTGTCAATAGTTGAACATAATAGTTCTTCACTACTTGATGAAGACATTATCAAAGATAACATCAACACATATTCCAATCTACATCATAATTAGATGGGAGCTACTCTCAGGTGCAAACAACAAAAAAATCTAGTGGTCCTATCAAGAGCATATTTATAAGTATTCAGCCTTACCACAACCAAAATTATGTTGAATCCATAATAAAAAACATTATGTATTCTAGAAAATACCAATTTTCATTTATTTCCCAACCATTATACATTCCATTATGATCCATATCCTCATTACCAAATCAGACCTTTTATCCACTATTTATCCTTATTTACTGTAACATCCCCTTAGGGATTTACTATAATAATGCAATAATTTTTTTAAAATATTTATTCAACACTTATTCTTTCATTAGATTACACCATAATAATCTAATTAGTTATCTTCAACATACTAACTAGCATATTAAACATAAGTAAACATGTAACAATAATAATTACTGATCACTAGCATATTATGTAACATAACATAATTACATAAGGAAAGTAATCACATTAAAATCCAACCATGACTGGTGCAATAATATAGCCACCATTATTAATTTATAATAATAGATCAATTACATTTCCAACATGCATTATGCCTTAGCATAAATACAATAATAGATACAATGCTCTTCGGAGCTTGAGTCACTTTAACTCTTATATCTCTAATAATCTCAAGTGTAGTTTTTAAGTAAATACTACAGTGGGGATGGAGAGCATCATTCAAATGATTTTACACACCAACCATAAACCATTGATCCCCCGTACAATCCCCCAATCAGGGAATGACCCTTCCTTCATGGATGGGTAGATAGTGATGGTACAAGAATTTAGAGAGACATGCTAGTACCTATGTGCTGTAGTATTTCTACTCCATGATGTGTACCATAAATAAAATATGTTCTAACATGATATTGTATAAACACGTAAATCATACATATGAAATGCCAATGTCTATTTAACATTAATTTGGCCAAAGTTTTTAAATAGCTATTGATATTTAGGATCAGTCAATTTCATACACACTAATTAATTAAATTACCTTTATCTGGCATTAGTGATGCTAATTAAGCCAATGAAGTCCATATGACTACTTAATTAGAACCATCAATGCTAGATTTTGTTAATATTTATTATAACTAACAATTTTGTATAATTATTTATACTAGCAAGTACAAACACATGGCAATTATACAAATAAATACTATACATACATTTGATCCATCAAACATATGAATGAACCTTATTTATATTATTCATCACATAAATAATATTCATGACAAGTAAGTTTATTTACCAAATGGGTAGAACACAAGTCATTCCAAAGGATATAATTTCCTTAAGTAAATGTTAATATACAAATTCATCATTTTCATAATATATAGTTCATATTGCTCAATATAAACCAATAATCATAATTTATATGATGATTTAATGAACTTAAACAAACACTTATTCATTCATTAATGAACTTAGGATATGTGTGTATAGTTATAGTTCCCTATCCTTCATGATTTCATTACTTATATACTTAGTCACATACTATAAATATAGACACACTACCTATTCATACCTGCTATATACAGATATGTGGACCTAAGTTCACATATAGGTATATAAAATATATTTAAATATATATATCCTTTTTCTATCATATTATGGTTTTTTTACCCATTCACTTTCAAGACTATATAATTCATATCTTTCATGAATAAACAACTAAATCTAATTAGGGTCATCATATTTACTAGGTCCCAATTTGATTTACAAATTTAAACATAAGGGAAATTATTTAATTTTAACGAAAATCATCCCAATGTTACCCTATTATTCTCTTTGATAAAATCCTTATTCTATATATGTACTAAAGAATACAGAGTATAAAACATCAATTAATTTATCAATTCTCTTTCAGTATGACCCATTTTCCATATATGTATATAAACTTGACATAGTCGTTCTCTATATAAAAGAATTTATAGATTTCTAAATGAAATCTGAATTTATATGTTTCCTTTCATTGTAACATACATGTATACATAAACATTAACCAAAATTATTTGCAATGGAAAATGAGTATACACTTTAAGTAAACACATATATTTTGTGCTTGAATATTTAATTAATACATAGCCACATTTTTCCACTAGTTCATATACTAAATGTGTATCCTATGGTTATGCATATGCATAAAGTGCTTAAGTCTTGTGTCCTTATTTATAAACTCATAATTTCATTATATAGTTAATAAACTCAATCTACACACACACACACACACACACACACACACACACACACACACACACACACACACACACACACACACACACACACACACACACACACACACACACACACACACACACACACACACACACAACACCTATGATTTGAGTATACACACTCCAAATATGACAGGGTATATATCATGTCTTGTATTTCCAATTATATAGGGCATATATACATATGTGTATACAAATTTTCAATAAGAAAGACTTTGTTTGATTATGATCTATTTTTAAATTTACATAGTTAAAATAATATCCAATTCGATAGTCATATTTCATGCTCAGCTGATTCAATTCAACAATATACCTATTTATTTTATCAATCGATTATTTATATCTTTTTGTGTTAATAAATTAATATACACATAATTCATTTTTAATCCATCCAAAATGTCTTCTATAGTTTTGTCTCATATATATATACAATATTCCTAAGACTTATGAAATTTTACGTTAGTATTATATATATATATATATATATATATATATATATATATATATATATATATATGTATGTATGTATGTATGTATGTATATATTTGATCCATTTCCCAGCTGAGTACATATATATGTATTATTATTGGGTGTTACCTCTATGTAGACATATATCTTGAGTTTCTGAAGGTTCATTCATAATTTTATATATTACATAACTATTTGCCCAAATTTCTATCTAGGGCATAAAAAAAGAACCACTTATATCCTATGACTTCTTTTTTTAAATATAATTGGTTTATAAATCATAGGGTTTATATGATATGATCTTAGTTCTATGAATGGCCAAGGCATCCAAAGGACTAAGCCTATATTCTCAATACAAAAATAAAATTTATTTCTAAACCTCCAGGATCAAATCATTCACATAATTCAATAAACAAAAGAATAATAACAACATAACCAACTTTACAATCACTTCTAACTTGATAGTAATCCCAAACTAGAATTTATTCCTTCCCTTCCTGCTCTCTCTTTCATCTCCTTTGGTTTGTCACCACCTATATCATTTGCCCTCCCATGGCTTTCCTCTTATTATAATCTTCTTATTAAAACTAGATTTACATGCCCTAGTTTACCTCAGTCCATAGTCCATGCAAAAATCCACATTTTTACCATTTCAACTCAAGATTAATGACCAATTATTTTCCAATAACCAGGCTTAAGAAATCCCTAATTATAACTTAACTTGAGCTTTCATTTATTTTAAAAATCATGCATGTTGATATTTATTAAAAGACCGATTTATTCACTAAACAAGTCTACTTTAGTCATTATACAAAATGATAACTAACACTTTTTAAATCTCTACATAGTCTATGCATGTCAATAAAAGACTAGGATTTTATTATAGGATATTTAAACCTCCATAATTATAAAATAAAGGTAATTATCCCTTTATGATAGACCAAACATTTATTACTTTCAATTATGACAAGATAATTGTTTGCATCATTACTAGTGTATATAAGCTATATATGTCTTTTATTATTATTATTATAATAGATTGACATATATTGATATTCTTGAATATTAATCATAGCAAGATTAAAATTCTAAAATAGTAATAAGATATTTTATAGTTTATATAAAATAATAATTAGATGAAATATATTATATTTATGTTCTCGTAATCATACACAAACATGAATAAAATAATCTTATATAATCATACTGCAACTTAAACACTAAGTCTATGTATAATATATAAAATGCAATCTCATACAATATGTATAAAATATATATGTACTAACATTAAAATACACAAAATCCAATATCTAACTGCCATTAGATTTCAAAACGTACTAAATCTAACAATCCAAACACATAATGCATATAACATTTAAATATAATATGGTGTGTGCATAGGTCTTGGCAATTTCCTCTATCATCCTTCACCATATCCATCTAGGTTACCCTCTCTAATGATGTTCTCCCTCTGTCATGATCTGAGGGATGAATTCTCCTGCATACAACTCATGACAGAAAGGTAGTTAGTCAAGTATATCATGATACATATAAAACAATGATATAACAACAAATGTAACATAATTATTATGTATAAAATTCATAATTAGCCATCTCATAATAATTAGCTCATAAAATATAAGTAACATACATTTGTCCCATAATAAATTATGACTTAAAATTTAGTCAAAAAGTAACAAATCAATTTAACAACTATAATAATCCATGGATAATTAGTTAAATTAGTTTAGTGAGAGAATCAATATGTAACATTTACCATCACTGGCCGCACTTCCCTTTAAAGAGGCTACAAAGACATCTTATCTTGAATTTTGGAGGAAATAGAATGAAATACCAATGAAGATCAAAACAACATTATTAGAGTCCAAATTAACATGTTCTTAACATAATAGCTATTCAAAAGAGGTGTGGGATATAAATTTAAATATTTGACTATTCTAGTTGTATCATATGTTTATTAGAACATGCATCTCTACATTAGTAGGAACAACATAACTGTTTACCATACCTTTTTATTTACCTTGCCTTTTCCCATTTACCATTTGCCTTGACATTATTTCATACCTTTCCATGTGCCTTGCCTTGCCTTTTGCCTCACCTTACCATCCTTTCACACCTTGCCATACATTTAAACTACAATGACTTGAGGTCCTTTGGGGCTATGTAGGTAGTGCTTAATTCACATTAAGGTCAGATCGATCATCCCTTTTGCCACAATATACCATTCTTTACATCATACCATACCTTATACCATTTCCACCATGTCATTAAACCTTTCCCAATGAGTTGTTTTTACCTAACCCCACCTATCATGTTTAGTCTTGGTTTTGACTCATTTGTAATTTAGTCACATTCAGTGGTTGATGACAAATTTAGTTCTAGTAGTTGTTTCATAATTACATGTTCAAAAGGTAGTATATGAAATTAGTATGATTGTGGTCCTAGCAATTACATCCTTCATTTATTATTACATTTCATTATGGGTGCCATTGATTATAATTGCCTTTGAGAAAATTAGTGTCCAACCTTGTGATATTAATTATAGTTTACTATGGGTAAATTAATACCACTAACCTTTTTCCATTATTTCCTAATTATAACTACCTATGGGAAAATTAGGGATAACACCTTTCCCATGCATTGTCACATCACCTTGTCATTAGTATTATCATTTTCCTTGCCATTTGCCTTTACCTAAAACTTGTTGATACTTAGTCAAATGCCTTTTGCGTAGGAAGAACTATAATGACTTGAGGTCCATTTGGACTATATAGGTAGTGCTCGATTCATATTGAGGTCATCTCAGTCACCCATTTACCATGCTTTCATCATTTTATGAGCAACATAATTCCACATTCTTGACATTTTGTGAGTGGTATCTTGTTAATATCTAATGAGTTAAGAAACCCCAAAAATCCTAAAACATTCAAAATATTTTCAAAATCCTAAAAATTAAAAAAATCAACTTACAATCTCTTAGAGAGATATAAAGCCCCAAAAATCCAAAAACATTTGTCTTGTTTAAACCTAGTTATCCACCCTACTAAGGAAAAATACATTATTGGTTCCAATCTATTCCATTGCCATTATGGGGCGTGACCTTCCCTTTGCATGTATCCTTGCTTGGGGGCACCGTCTAATTCACACTTTTAGGCCAAGATCATAGCTTTCATCTTATTGGTGCAACACTAAAGCATGCAACTTATACCAAGATATCTTATCCCCACATGTTATACCCTTGTAAATAACCTTTCTTGGGGGCACTACTTGTTCATCATTCTATTAAGCCTTTACACTTAGATATTGACTTGGTTAATGACATGATGCTTTAAGTTACTTTTACTTTCAAGCTTTTTGTGTGTGTGTGTTTGTTTAATTATTTGTTTGTTTGTTTGCATGTTTATTTTATTTCATTGTTATACCTTGAATCAATATATATATATATATATATATATATATATATATATTCATTGGTGATTCCTTACACATTAAACTTGAGTCCATCTATATTCATATGTCAACATTATCATCATGGTTTTTATCATTGGTGTATTATTTTCAATTATTTATTAGATCAGGAGTCAATCTTTATGCACATTATGACCCAATCACCATGGTGTTTTATATCATGGTGTATAACATGACATACTACAATAAAAATTAGGTCAATGGATTTTAAAAATAATGGTGCCACAAAAACTTCTCCTTGTTCACTTTGGTAAATCCTCCCACCCCGCTTGATCGCATCAACGCATTGAGCATTTTGGTTATATCAATGCTAATAAAGATGAGCATCTTTGTATTGGTAGGTATAATCAAATTATTCACATTGATCAATTATTATTCTCCTATTCTATTCCTTATTCCATTTTTATCCCACTTTTGGGTGAATGACATGGCCTAAGGTCTATTTAGACTATGTAGGTAACACTTATATACATGACATATCTTGGGTTAGCTCAACCACCATTATTCTTCCAATCATCTCTTTCATCACTTTGTGCATCCTCATGTACCTAGTTATTTATGGATTCTTAAATCATTAAATCATTGCATCTATGTTTGTGCCTGATCATCTTTAATTTATGTAACAATTTATATCCTTGAGTTATAATTGCCAATTTTCCCTACTAGGGTAGAACTAGTTTTATCATGATCAAATCTGTCCTACTGGGGAAAAATCATTATTCAATCAAGTCATCAAAATGATTATAACCACCTTTAGGTAAATCATTATTTTGACCCACCTACCCTGCTAGGGCACATGTCTATGCCACTTATTATAAACACCTTTGGAAAAATTAGTGTCTCAACATTTGTTACTGATTATAACCACCTTTGGCAAAAACAATATTTTCATCAAGGCATGCTATCATTAGCTTAATTGGATTAATCTCATCCGTGGCTTAATTTATTTTTTATTCTTGATTATTTTTGAGGGACAGTAAATCAATCGTATGCATCGACCACTCCTTCAAGGAGGCATCATCATGGGCTTCCCAAACTTTGTTTGGAGCATCATTTTTCAAGCATTGTCTTCTTTTTCTTCTTAATGGATTTTTCATTATTTGAAAACACATTACTTTGCCTATGTCTTGCAATGAATTCTTAAATATGGGAAAAATATAGACACTAATTTTTGGCCACTTTCATGTCTAAATGGACATCAACTGATTTCTTGCAAATAATGCAAATTAAGCCTATAAATCACTATTCATCCCAAATTCATCCATGCACTAGACGTAAGTGCCCTGAATCATGTCAATACATCCCTGATTGGGGAATTACACTATACACAATAATAACCTCTCTCCAATTCATCCCTAGTCAAATTACAACCTAGGAAAGTGACATTTTCAACTAAGGGTGAGAGATAAACTTACATAAATTTAAAAAATGTAATTACCCTGATCAAAATTGCTTAATTGATTAAATCTAATTAAATGCATAGTTGAAATTTCCATGGATAATTAGTGAATTTATATTTTTATAAATTCATAAATCCAAATTTGATAACATCATCATGACATCACACAAATATCTAAAATCTAAAACTTTTGAAATTTCTTATTTTCTAAATTCATAATGAAACCAAAAACTATCAAGACAATAAAATTATCAATAGACTAAGACCTATAAAAATAACTCTGAATTGATTCATATTAGATGAATTAAAATAATTACAAACCCAAACCATGCTTAAATAAGCCTCAACTTAGAATTAGAGTTGACATACAAAAATTCAAAATATATATATATATATATATATATATATATATATATATATATATATATTAAAAAGTCTATTTTTAGCAGTTGTTATTTATAGTAAGTTTCGCATACAAGCACGTGCAGTTCTAAAAATCTTCAAAAATACTCTAAACACTAAAATTGACTTATGATACAAAATTCAACTGAATTTGACGTCCGGTCCTAAAAGTAAACAATTTTAAAAAATAGAAAATTCTTAAAAAAATCATTAAATCATAATTTTGGACCCTCAAATGATCACGTATGGCCATCAAAAAATATAAAAAACAAATCTAAGTGAATAGGGAGTCTTATAAAAGTAATTAAATTTTTAATATAGTCATTTTGGAACATGGAAGAGCTTAAATGGAGATATGGGCCAAAAGTTATGGCTTCTGAAAGATTGGCCTATTTTTTCTACATCATTCTCTTCTGGTTGAAAACAACTCAGCGCCTACGAGTTGCATTGATTGTACTGCTATTTTTATTTGTCAATCTTCTTTAGCTCCCATTCTATAATCCAAGTGTTATCTTCTTAATTCAATCCTTCCCACTATACCAAATACCTATTATAATTCCCCTGCCTTGTGCTCACTGTATTTATATCCAAAACCTACACTATTATTTTCCTTCTTCTTCTTTAGAACCTGCTACTACCAATTTACTTATTCATATTCATCACCTTCATCATATTCTCCATGGAATTCATATAAATTTGAAACATTAAATACTAGGGAGATATCAAAATTATGTGGTAAACTCACCTCATAAGCATTGTCATTGATTTTCTTCTCAATTCTAAGTGGCCCAATTTTCTTGTACTTTAACTTATTATACGTGCCTTTTGGAAATATTTATTTCCTCAAGTAAACCATTGCCAAATCTCCTTCCTAAAATACTTTATATCTTCTTTTTACATCTACTGATGCTTTATATTTCTCATTACTCTCCTACAACTTTCTTCTTACCCCTTGTAACTACTATATATGCTCTGTAAATGCTTCTGCATCATCAATAATTTGATTTACAATTGGTAGTTGTACCAAATCTAAAATACCCATAGGATTTTTCTCATAAATAATTTAAAATGGTGATTTTTCTATTGATTTATTCATTAAACTGTTATATGCAAACTCAGCTTGTGGTAAATCCAAGTCCCATTGCTTGGGCTTCTCTCCCACTATTCATATCAACTAATTTCCCAAGCTTCTATTCACAAATTATATCTATCCATTTGTTTGTGGGTGATATGCACTACTGAATTGTAGCTTAGTACCTATCTTCTTCCAAAAATTCCTCCAAAAATGACTTAGAAATTTTATGTCCCTATTTGAAGGAATAGTTTTTAGAACACCATGCAATCTCATGATATCCTTAAAAAATAATCATTTAACTCTAGTGGCATCATTGGTTTTCTTACATTCAATGAAATGAACCATTTTAAAAAATCTATCTACAATAAAAAAAATTGAATCATTACCTCTCTATGTGTTTGGTAATCCCAACATAAAATCCATACTAAAATCTATCCATGGTCCTCTTGGAAATGGTAATAACATGTATAATCTAGTATTTTTTGCATGTCCTTTAGCCACTTGACATATCCTATAATAAAATAAAAATATCCTGCATCAATTCACTAATTAAATTTATTCCTTGATTCTCATGACAAGTGGCCAATTGGATCATGGAAAATTAATGAATTTCTATTTTGTAAATTTATAAATTCAACCAAATTATATTCTATGAGTTGTCAATCCACTTTTAAAAATATCAAAAATTGTGTGAGAGACATAATCATTCTTGACCCATGTCTCTCACATGGCCCTCATGATTATCTTTGACCCAACCCAAAGTTAGCCTAAGTCAACTCAGGGTTAGGTTGACTCAACCAAGGTTAGTTATAAACCTAACCTCCCTAGGGTTAGAGGTTAGAGTTAATTATGAGACTTATAAATACAAGTGCCAAAACACCTCTAAACCAATATTTTTAGTGCAAAGAACTAATGCATAATTGCCTATAGGAGATCTTCACATGCCAAGCCAAGTCAAAGCCAAATCAAACCAACATTACCAAGATGACAAGGAGAAGTGGAGCAATAGAGATTCATTGACAAATATTTCTTGATCACATCATTCCATGGCCAACTCATAACACTTGCTATCATGTAAGGTAAGATCACTTGTTTTAGTTTTATTTTGTTATTTAATTATGTAGTTCTCTATCTCCTTGAGTTTCAAGGCTATAGGTGCTAGTTTAGTGTGCTTATTTTGATTTGATTTTTTGACTAACACTATAATAATCTCCCCTCTATGTCAAATTCCTTGATTATAAAACTTAGGTGTAAGATGTGATGAATCAAATCCCAAGTGAAAGATAATGTGATAAACTAAGTATATGATTGAATTCAAATACTCACAACTTAAGTACAAGATATAAAAAATCAAGACTCAAGTGTAAACATGATATAATAAACCTATTGTAATTGAGGGAAAGGGAGACACAAAAACACAATATAATTTAAAAAAATAAACAACTCAAGCCCAACTTATAATCAAGACTCAAGTGTAAACTAATTATCTTTAGACACACAACATTTAAAACAAACAAACATAAAACCACTAAATAAATTAATCTAAGGTGAATGAAACAAACAACTACTCTAAATCATATAAAATAAAAAAATAGAATACATAAAAGCAATGAACTAATTAATTACTGACACCATTCGTACATGTGTAATAAAAGTGTTATGCTTCGCAAAAGGTTAAACCTAGGCTATAGGGAACAATGGAACATGTATGATGGCATAAGAAGGGGGAATAAAATAATAAGGAAGGGGTATCCGAGTTGACTCCAAATATGTTAGGCAAGTGGATGATGCCTACATAGTCCCATAGACATGAGTTCTAACATGGACTTTAGGCTGAATTTAGTTCTCCTAGGAATTAGAAAGAGAAGAAAAATGAGGATAAATAAAAGAATAATCATATAGGAAAATAGGAATGGGCTCACAAAATAATTAGAGTGTGAAACAAAAGGGGTGGTGCTCACAATTTGTGAGGACATCAGGCATAGGAACTTGGGAGAGTGTGATTTAAGTTAAAACCACACTGAAAAACAAAATGTGAGTATTCATAAATGAAATAGGCTAATATTTCATATTGTTCACTATGTGTAAGGTTTAGAACAAGAATACATTTGTAAAATGGTGAGAGAGTTTGGAGATAAACCTATAAAAAGGATTGATCCATGAAAATGGTGAATTAAATCAATCACCGAGACTGGTCAAGCTGACTCAGGATGCCCCATGCATCCAAGTGATGCCTACATATTTTGCGCAAACCTCAGGCCAATGTAGTTTCCCAAGAATGGGAGGGAACATAATTGTAAAATGGAATAGTCAAATAGAAATGGTCATGTGTTGAATTATGTGAAAGATTTGATTATACCTACTAACTAGGAGATGTATGTCCTGATTAACATGGATATAATTTGAATGGCCTAATATTAGAGCCTTATTTTGGGAGTTTTTTTGACATATTTCCATGTTTTTGGGACTTTTAGGCATCGCAACTCGATGGAGAATTATGAGATATAGAATGTGTTAATTTAAAAAATGTGAGATCAATTCTTGAAAGTGCTCACAAAATGGTGAGAGCATTACTTAAATTACTCACAAAATGTTGAGAGTGTGGGAAAAAGGGTGGCCGAGATGACCTTAAAAAATATTGAGTTCTACCTACATAGTCTAAGTATACCTCAAGCCATTGTAGTTCATCCTACAATAAGGAATCCAATTAAGTAACAACAAGTTCATGAATAGGGAAATGGAATAATCAGGTATAATGGCATATAAAGGTATTAATTATATGGAATTGGAAAAAGTGAAGGATGTGATTTCCAAACCCATTGTCATAATGCCTGAAGATGACCACTTCAAAGAATGCAATTAATAGGCTCCAATATAAATCACATGTTGATAATTGCATCTAAACCCAACCACTGGCATTGTCTAAAGTACCAACATAGTATAACCAAGGTCAAAAGAGGGATGAGAGATTAAAACCTAAGACAAATAGAAAAGGCACATGGTATAGTATAGTATCAAAGTGAATGGTCATGATATAAAGGATGCGATCCTCATAGATAATACTTCGGGCCACTCAAGTAAAAAAATGCTTGAGGTGTATTATGTTCTTTAGTTCATCAATTTCATCACCTTCTAGATTATCCAACCTAGATGATCCATAAACATAGTTAGTGATAATTATATAGGGTACTAACCAATTAGGCTTAAACTTGCCTTTTTTTATTGTGTTTGGCATTGGTATTTTTATAATTTTATTTAAGTACAATATCACCAAGCTTGAATTCTCTATGCCAGACTCACTTGTATTAAAAACATAACCAATTTTGGTATGCTTGAAGGATATTCAAGGCTATCATGCATTTTTCATCAAGTAGTTCTAGCTCCTAAAAATGAGCTACTATGTAATCCTCATCATCAAGGATATGTTTCAATGAAATATGTAAACAAGGAAATTTGAACTTGACATGAAGAATGACATCAGTTACATAAACTAAAGAATATAGTGTGGCTCATGTTGGAATTTTAAAATTTAGTTCAGTAGGTCTAGAAGGCATGGAAAAGTGGCAAGTGCTAATCATGGCCAACATCATTAACAATCTTCTTGAGGATCTTGACAATGGTTTTGTTAGATGCCTCTGCTTGGTCATTGCCTTGTGGGTAATTGGGAGTCAAAAAATGTTGGGTAATATTATATTCATTATAAATGGATTTGACATCCTTATTCTCGAATGAATCACTATTATTAGATATAATGTCAGAGGGAATACCATAGTGGCAAATGAGGTGATTGAAAATGGATTTGGATATTTTTTTATCTATCATGTAAGTTAGGAGAATGTATTCTACCCACTTATTAATGTAATTTGTGGTGGTAAGGATATGTTTATGGCCATCTGAGGAGGTGGGGTTGATCTTCACTATGAGGTTGAGTCCCTAGGTTGAGAAAGACCATGGTGTGGTCAGTGGTTTGAGTGTTTGAGCTAGAGCATGTATCAAATTAACATGCTTTTGACATTGTTTACACCTTTAACATAAATAGTTGCATCTACTTCCATGGTAGGCCAATATTAAATATTATGTAGTCAAAATTTGGTAAGGATGACCGTACTAGTGTGGGTCCCACAAACCCCTTTGTAAACTTCCCTCAATGTTAGTCCATATTTTTTTGAGGTTAAAAAATGAAGTATGATTCCATCAAAGCTTATATGATAGAGTTTAGGTCCAAGTAGAGTATAATGAGAGGCTTGGTGGATGAAGGATTTTTTTTTGAGATAGGTTAGGTGGAATAAATTGGTCATGAAGGTAATTATATAGTTCATTATACCAAGTAAAACTGGGACCAAAAATATCACATATCATTTCAACAATAAAAAGTTCATGGGATGGTGCAAGAATATGTTCAATGAGGAAATAAAAATATCTATCCCTATCTTTAATTTAGATTATAGAACCATTGTGGCCATGGCATCTGTTGTTTTATTACTAGCCTAAGGTATTTGCTCAAACTGAAAATGAGTGATTTGTTGTTTGAAGGTGCCCGCTATGGCTTTATATGAAATAAAATTCTCATCTTTGGTATGAAATTGGTCTCTAACTAATTGATGAAAAGTTGAAAACCCCCAAAACTTATAAGATATTGAATATTCCACTATATCACTAGATAAAGCCTTGTAATGAGTGATTTATATTTAGACATATTATTGGTACAATAAAAACTATTACATAAGGATTTGGGGAATGAGATCCCCTTGAGGTGTGATAAACAACAATCCTACCCCTAATCCATGAGACATGAAAGAACCATCAAAATGAAGTTTCCACTAATGCTCTTCAGGAGGTGTTTCTGCTATGGTCATGATAAAATCATCTAGAATTCTAAAGATGAGTGGTAAATTATTGACAATGGGATCATCAACAAGTTGGTTTGTAATTCCTATCCCTTTATGGCCCTTTAGTTGACATTCAATTTCAAAATCACTTAGAATCATGATCTATTTATCCATGTGGCCTTGTAAAGTTGTTTTTGAAAGTAGATAAGTGGATCTACTTTGGTAATTATAATGGTCTTATTGTTAAGCATTTAGTGTTATAGTTTCCTAAGCTATGAAGACCATATCAAAATAATATTTTTATATTGGCATGTAATTGTGATATGTTGGATAATTAAACTTAATTTGGGTCTTTCCTATAAAGTTATATGTTTATCCTAAGTCTTAGTTATATGTGTATTTATTATATTTATAAATACACTTTATTCCTACCTTTATGATAGGTCATTCACCTCCCTAATCCACTTGTTGGATTTAGAGTTATTTTCATTTAACTCACTTTCCCCCACTTGGCACACACTTCCATCCAATATCTAAGGGAATAGGCCACAAGTGGAACACACAAAGGAGGCTATAAGGTAATCATGGGATTCCTTGTAACTCAATTATTTTATTTTTACTCTACAAAGGAGCCTTCCTCTCATCATTTACTTACTATAAACTTGATATCTCTCTCTCTCTCTCTTATTCTATTGTGTTCTTTATTCAACCTTGTATTTGTGAAGATTTTGGTAGCAAGCCTTTTAATAAGATTATGTGGATTTTTCATTGGTGTGTTCAGTTTTTTACTTTAAAATCTATGTCTTAAAATTATGGTTTGCTCTCTTCAATGTGATGTTATTATTTGGTATTCATTTTCTCATTTATTTTAATGTTTAAATCGATCTTTGACAATATTTATGTCATGGTATCATATCCTTGGTTATTTAAAATCATATTTGGAGTGCTTGTGTAGATTTTTGAATGGAAAATCAAGTATTTTTGGATACCTTTTAAACCATGAACTTCTAGTTTTTTATCACCATTATGTATACGTAACTTAGTGTTTCCTACTAATTAGCATGACTCTTATCATTTTCAGACATATTTGTCTTCTAACCTAAATTTTACAGGTGCTAATCATAAGGTTTTCATGCTATTTTTTTTTAGTTGCTTACATCCTTCATGTTATTTTAACAAAACTCTTTCTTTTGCTCCATCTTCCAATGTGCTTTATTTTTTATTTTTTTAAATATATCTTTCATAATATTCAATCATTAAGCTTGGTTCATTATTTATCTATTATAAATTCTTGTTTCATACAAACCAAGTTTGTTTTATAACCAATTTCATTTGAAATCATAAAGCTTTTTCATTTTTTATTTTTGGTGTTTATATCATTTGGTGTTTAAAATCAAAAACCTCTAAGTAATTCACATTTATTTATTTTAAAGATTTGTGTTTCAAAAGTTTTTATGAGGGTATAATTTTTTTCCTCCTTAAGCTTAAGGTCTTTCCTAAAAATCACCCTTCTACTCTATTATTTCCTTATCCTTACCATGCATCTTTGTGGCAATCTTCTGATTCCTAGGAGTGTTGCCCTACTATCACCTTTATCTGGGTGGCACAATATACCTTCTTCAAGTTTATGATGCAGTCCGTATCATATAGGAATTTTTCTTACCACAACTAGAAGATCTCTATGGTGCCTCAAAACTTTGTTTGCACTTTTATTGTGCACTAGTTACTAGGTGAAATATTTATTCAATCTTTGATCCTTCATGTATCATTTTCTCCTTGCTACATTATTCTTCCTGTAACTTTTTTGGTAGTTGTTTATATCTATATGTAGAGTAATCATAAGCATCATTTCAATTCAAAAATAAAGTGTTTCAAGTTTGCCTCTATGTTTGTTGTTGTTATGTTGTGCATGCACTCTCTTCAATGCATGTGGCATTCTTGTCAGGGAACGTTATTATTCTCCAACTCCTTTTTTTAATTAAAGGTTATAATGGTTAGTAACATTTCACTATATCATCTTGTTTACTTTTTTTTTAACAAATTTGTTATATGGTAGCATTGTTTTTTTTAATTCATTTCTAATTGCTTCATTATCTTTTTTTAGGTTTGCTTTTAGTACACCAAGTGGCATCCTAGTAAGTTGAGTCCTTTTTTGATTTACAAAGCTTAATTTCAAGCATTGCTAAATATTATCTTATCACTTTTCCAATCTTAATTCATACTATGTACAAGAATTTATTCAAGCTTTAAAGTTTGATTCAAAAACTTAACTCTTTTATCTTGTACGAAGACTTAATTAACCTAAAAAAAAAAGAAAAAAAAATCAAAAATCACTCATGTGGCATTTTTTTGCGTGTGAAATGCTTTAATATTCATAGGAATTCATATTATTCTTTTTTGACATGTGCATATCTAAGATTTGGGTTGTTGGTATTATGTAGTCAAATCTACACATAAGTTTTTTAATTTAAAATAAAAAATATATTTTTAAAAATTATTTACCATTAAGTTTTATTCTTAAAATATTTTTTTCAACACCAAGTTTTTTAAAGCATATGGTTTATATTAATAAAACTTTTTTAATGCTTTGGAAATCATAATAAAGTAAAAGTTTTTTCCAAAACCATCTAAGTATTTTATTTAGTGTTTTTTGATGGACGTATCTTTATAAGTTAATTAATCTAATCATTTTTTTACAATGAATAGTTTAAAATGTTCTATAGATCAATTAGTGTTTGTTGTCATTGATTTTTTTCAATGCTAATGACTATCTCGTTTCCTCTCATTGGTCTTAAATTGGCCATTTTTTAAATTTTAAGCAAACTATTCAAAATGTTGAAATAGTTGCTTTCAAGAAACAAATTGCATATAAAAATGACATTTTAAATGCTTTACAAGTCTCTTTTATTGAACAAATGCAAATTATGCAATTGTCCTTAGATGCTCTCAATGACAAATTCATGTCTTTTGCACATGATAATAACTATAGTGTTGTTGAATCTCATTGTGCTTCTAAACAAACTCAAACTTCTTTGAACACTCTTTCAATCAACCCTAACTTAAAATGAATGCACTCCATGGGGTACACTGGTGGAAGTCTTGGTAAGTATGAATTTAGTATACTTGAACCTATTTTTACTAATTCTAATGCAAATTGTAAAGGTATCTATTTTGATGCTTCACATGATTAAAATGCTTCTAATACACATTCAAAAATCTTGTTATACTCTTCACCAAATGACTTATCATGCAAATACTTTTGATTATCCTACTTCTAATTCTCATGCTTTGGTTAGAACTACTAAACCTTGTATAAAACATGGGCATCATAGATCTAAATGTTGGAAATCACATCCATTCACTCAAGATACTTTGTATTTTTGGAAAATAACTAAATTTCCTACCTCTAAGGGTAAAAATGTTTAGATTATTAAAAAAATAAATATTCTAGAGAATTTAATGTCTTCTTGTGATAATTATTCTAATGCTTCACACATAATATCTTTTACAAGTGACACATCTTTTTTTGTCAACATTTTGATTATCTAAATTTATTTTTGCATTCCTTGTTTATTATTGAATATGATTTATACTTTGATTAATTTGACTAACTTATTTTTATGTTGGATTACACACTTTATGTTGGAAGTTATCTTTACTAAGATTTTTCTTAGTTGTACATATATTTTTATTACATTCTATATGTAGATTGTATTTTTGAAATATTAGTTATTTAACTTAAAAGATTGGTGCTAGCTTGCTTGTTCTTCAGGTTTATGGATCATTACTCTTTTTTGTTGATCTTTATTCCATGGTGGATTGACCGCCTTATCCAAAAAGGATTCTTGGAGATTCTTGGTGATCACACTTTTTTTCTTATGACTTTTAGAGGCTCTTATCTTCTTCTTCTCTCAATATTTTGTAATTCCTCTTGAAGGAAGTTTCTATTAAGGGGGAGTATTATGTAATCTCAAATCCCTTATTTTTTTGAAAGATTTTCTTCATTGCGTAAGGGGGAGTGTTGAAGAATTAACTTTAATTTGGGTCCTTCATATAGGGTTCTAGGTTTATCCTAAGTATTAGTTATGTGTGTATTTATAAATACACTTTATTCCTACATTTATGAGGTGTCACTCACCTTCCTAATCCACTTATTTTATTTAGAGTTACTTATATGTAACTCATTTTCTTCCACTTTGCACACACTTCCCTCCTCTCTCTAAGGGAGTAGGCCACAAGTGGCACATACAAAAGAGGCTTGTAAGGTAATCGTGATATTCTTTATAAATCTCATTCTTTTCTTCTTTCTATATAAAAGAGCATTCCTCTCATCATTTCCTTACTAGAAACTTGATAGCTCTCTTTATTCTTCTCTTGTTCTCTTGATTCAATCTTGTATTTGTGGAGAATTTGGTAGAAATCCTTCTAATATGATCATGTGGGGTTTTCTTCATTATGTTTAGTTTCTAACTTTAAAATGATTTTCTTAATATTGTGGCTCGATCTCTTCAAGGTGATGTTATTATTTTGCATTCAATTACACATTTATTTCAACATTTAAATCAATCTTTATGTATATTTCAATCATGATCATATGTGATCAATGTGTGACTCAATTAGTACACAACATGTTATTTTTCCTTCTCATCATTCTGGACCAAAATTACCCCAAAGGCATTTTCAATTACAGAGAGGTAGACTAGTAACAACTAATCTGGCATAGGCAGTAATAGAACAAGTGGATTTGCCAAGTATTCTTTCAAAGGTTCAAATGACTTTTGGTAATAAACATTCCATGAAAAGGTGGTTCCCTTCTTAACCAAGTGAATAAATGGATGGCATTTGTCATATAGTTAAGAAATGAAGCGCTTGATGGATTGTATCTCACCTTACAAACTATAGAGTTACTTCAAAGTAGATGAAAATGCATCTCAATAATGGACTTAACCTTGGATGTATCAAATTCAATGCCCCTATGAGAGACAATGAATCCTATAAATTTTCTTGAAGTAATGCTAAAGGCACACTTTTTAGGGTTAAACCTTGATTTATACCCATAGAGGTGTTCAAATATTTTGTGAAACACCTATGGATGGCTTGCTTTGGTCTTAGATTTACCTAAAATGTCATCAACATAATCCTTGATAATATCATGCATCATATCATGAAAACTGATAGTCATCTCATGCTAGTATGTGGTATCAAAATTCTTGACATTAAAAGGCATTACCTGATAATAAAACATTCCCTAAAGAGTGGTGAATGTTATCTTGTGTTGGTTTCTAATGTTATCTTGATTTGATTGTACCCTAAAATCCATCTATGAGAGAAAACATCTCATACCTAGATGTAGCATCAATAATCATGTCAATATTTGGTAGATAAAAGTCATATTTTGGGTATGCTTTGTTGATGTCTCAAAAATTAGTACATAGTTTGATACCCTCTAGTTTCTTGCTAACCAACATAATATTTGAAATCTATATATACATAATATTTTCAAACTTTTATCAATTAATAACACTTTGTATCTTTCCAGAATCTGTCAAGTCTCAATCTCTCTAAGTACATGCCCTAAGGGGTACACTAGAAAAGGGGTGGGAAGACCATTAGTGATTTGTAGTATTGTTGTCCTTTTTTCCACTTGTTATGTACACACTTGTCTCCTGAAACCATTATCCATAAGCTTTTTCTTCTCTATTGTACCCTTTTTAATCACTTTCTATATTTTATCCTCCTATTCCTCACCTTAATCCCTTTTTGTTAGTCAGATATGCTAGGTCAATTGGGTTGAATTTGTATAGTTTCAACTTATTTTAGCTTAGTAATTAGTTTGGCCTTTGGCTGACCTAGCTCATGACTTAGTGAATTATCATCTGAAATTGTGGTAGGTCGATTGGGTCAACCCTATCAATTAGGATTTTTGGAAGGGTTAAGGGTCAAATATACTAATATATATAAGTTCATTTACATCATTTATTATGAAAAAAAGAAGTAAGAGAAAATGAAAATCTACTTATTGACCATTCTACTTTAGAAGCAAAGCTTAGGGTTCCATACTTTCTTTGGAGATATGAATCTTGTCTTGTGGAGAAGTCTTTTCGATGAATTGATAGGTTGTGTAGCTTAGAGCTAATTTATCTTTGTCATCCTTACATACCACAACAACCTCTTGTGAATCACCTTGGTCAAGGGAGAGATTGAGGCTCGGTGGGTTCATCATCAAAGTTAAGTATTCCTAACTTTGTTTCTCCTTTATAACAGTAGACAGATATGCATTTTTACTTATCTTTCATGCATTAGGATTTCATATGCATTGACGTGAGTATATGTATTCTATGCATGTTTACTTTTATTTTTTTTAACCCCTACTTTGTGACACAAGATTTGGTGAGCACTATATTATATTTACTTTAATTGTTATTAGTTTAGGTGAAATATCAAAACTCAGGACCCCTTAAAGGTTATTACATGATTATGTTAGACTGGAAGCTTTGAAACCCTCCCTAACACCTATATTGCAATAAGATATCCCCTAATTAGGTCTAGAAAATCCCCATATTGATCATGTTCCCACTTAACAAATGCATTCCCATTCAAAAGTGTATGGTATAATCTATCTTCTCCAAGTTACGATTGATTTATAGACATGATGCATTTATTATTACATACATTCTGGTGAACCCGATGTGAATCTCACCCTTATAGGTTTTTTTTCACTTCTTTCATAATTTTATTTTTCATATATTTGCAATGTTGGGTTGACTATATTGACTTAGTACTAACTTTTGTGCACAGGTTTAACACATAGTCACATCAAAATGACTCTATTCTATTTGTGCATATTTTCCATATTTCTAGGTCAAACTACTAGGTCAACCCAATCAACCTTATACATTTTTAGGCATCAGGTTATACATACTAGGTGGACCTAATTGACCCTATAAATTTTTAGGCTATCAAAAATAGGTTTTTATAAAGCTTGGTCAACCAAATCAAAATAGTTAGGAGAATTTGGAAGTATAAATCAAGGTTATTCAACAAAAATCTCACTTTTTTGCATCCTCTAACCCAGCAAGGTTCCTTTATATCCTTCTCTCTCTTTTGTTACTGTTCTATTTTTCATAGTTTACATTCTTTAACACTACCCCTGTATAGTCAACTAGGTTGACCCTATTGACATAGTTATATATTCTATGTGGAGTTTGTAAAGCTAAGTTGACTCTATTGATGTAGTTGAATTTTAGACTTTTTAATTCTATAGTATAGAGATGAAACTATTGAATATATGATGTAATCTGTGCATACATTGTCAACTAAATTGACACTATACTATGTTTCAAAGTTGAAATTAGCCCTTATATGCTAGTAATTAGCTCATACTTTCATTTCTTGTTGCTTGCATGCTTAGAATAGATCACATAATATAATTAGGTGGTTTTCAATATACCATTTAGTTTCTATATTTTATCTCTTGTACACACACTAACAATCATAAAATATTAAAACACAATTTAACAATTGTCTACCCAAGGCCTACCTACTTGGATTTCATCACCAAGGGAAAAGCCAACTTAGTTTTCTAGCTAAGTATAAACATGTGGTTAATGGTATATTTTGGTTAAACACCCAACACCCTTATCAATGTGGTGTGTGAAGTGAGGGGATAGGCCCCAATACCAAGCTGATACCATTACTAATATATATATCCCTTTCAGCCCAAACATCCTGAAACAATCCTTAGATTACTTTCTAGTTTTTTGCTTACAACCAACTTCCTATCACATCTAAAACTATACTTGTTTGCCAAATTTGGCCCACATATAAAGCTTTTGCATAGTTTGATGAAGTAGTGGATCAAAGTCTAAGAAATGGGTCCATAAATGTAAGTGGAGGAATCCAAGCAAGTTATCATATGTTATAAGAATTCAAGAGCATGGACTAGGTTGCACAAGCCTTAGAAAATCATCATAACCTTGAGAGAATGATCAAAAGATGAGCTGTGCAAGTTTTTGAGCTAGACCATCACCAAGACATGACACATGAGCAAATGGACTAGTCCACTTGTACAGTTTTTATCTTCACTTAGAAAGCCCCTATGAGCCAATAAATCACATGAAATTGGATTTCTACATGCTAGGATCATCTTCTAAATTTTTTATCCCCACATGAGCTTTCTTGCTCAAGTTATAAGCTTCTAAAGTTGGACTTACAACATAAGATGTTCATGCTAACATCAAGTTTAAACTTAAACAAAATAAATACTTTCGAGATTAAATTTTATGGTCATGTGAACATCAATTATATTCATGCAAACATCATTTGATGAGAGTGAAAATGTCAATTTTAGGCTCATGAAGTAGCCATTAGATTTGAAATAGTGGGTCCTAGTAGATCTAATGGTCCTCACTCAATCATACATCTTGATCTAATGATGCAAGGTGAGTTAAAAAGTCAAGGAGCTCTAGAGGTTGACATATGGCATAAGCACATGAGCTGGTAGACTAATAGTTGATCTTGAAATCAAATGTGGGGCTACCACATGGTGTAAACTTGGATAGAGTTTTGATAAGTCAAGGGATACATTAATAACTCATGGTCATTCATATTGAGAAAGATTAATAGTGAAAAATAAGTCAATATGTCTATGAATTAATTTAGATATCGATAGCTAATTGGAATAAAGGAGAGCCTAGGACTTTTGACAGAAGTTGAGAAGCCATTTTGATAGAAGTAAATGGGTCTTGCAGGGTCATATTTTTGCCATTGAATCTTGATCCAATGTCATTAAAAGGACACATTGATGTAGACAATGTGATAAAAAAACATATGAGACTTCTATTAAGCTAAATAAAAACCTCTAGTTCATAAATATGTAGTCTAAAGGGTTATTTCTATAATTATGTTCACCATTTTTAAGGAAGAGTCCTTGTATATACAATGAAATCTTAGTTCTTGTAGAGATGGAACGCATCTATTTGCACCTATTATAAACTAAAACAAGGGATCTATAGTCTATAGGTCTGTATTAATATAAAGGCTATAGAAAAAAAAATCTTAGACTGGTTTTCTATCTATATATGAACTTATGATCCAGATATGGAAATGGAATAGATATGTGGTTAATGTAAAAGGGTCTCATCTATCCACATGGATCTATCATCAATAATGTAGGTACTGACCATCATTCATGACATGGCACTATCAGTTTCAATATTCAAGGATTTAATCCTCATGAACATGTCAAGTGGATTTAGGGTCCCAAGGTGGTGAGTTGATAGTTGGAGAAGCAGTCAAGGGCATTGATTTTACTCAAATAGACTTGGTCGTCATACATAACAACCTTTATCTTTAGTGGGATATCTTAGCTAATGAGAGAAGCTCAAAGTTTATTGGGATAAAAGGAGGTCCATTTGTTGATCAAAGCACACATATAAAAATCAATCAATGAGCCACCACCTCACTTCTTGATCTTGATGACTTATCTCCACTCTCCAATGCATTGTTCCCATCTCTCTTTATGATATATATATATATATATATATATATATATATATATATATATATATATATATATATATATATATATATAGAGGATTTTGAGCCAAAAAATAGGATCCCCTTGGTATTTTCTTAGATCCCTCTCTTGGGCATAATTAAACTCTGTCAAGATGGAGCTTTTAACCTATTGAGATAAATACCAGACTATTTTAGTTTTCATTGTTCTTGTATAGTGTATACATGTTGGATTTACATATGTGGTAGAAAACTCTCCCTTGTCAAGTCATGAGCTCACCTAATTACTAGTTCATCTTGCTTTGTAGGTCATGTTTAGTGTTCTACATCTTTTGATTAAAGCCTGAATGTGGATACTATGACTGGTTAGTGTATTGCATTAGACCTCTCCATCATTTCCCTCATCTTAGGATCATTGGTGAACCTCTTCATGAAATACTGATGTATGATAGATATTTGAAATCCTAGATATAGTCTTGTTCCTATTTTGTTAGTGTTTAAGATTAAATCAAAGTGATTCAATCATAATTTAGGTGCATCACCATCTTTATCTTATATTTCCCTTTCATGTTATCTCTCTTTCCCTTTCTCCTTATCATTATTAGGTTTTAGTAGTGGGAATGAGCTGAAATGATGCATTAGAGGAGATATCCTCATTAAAAATCTTAGAGGTCTGGCCCCATTATAAGGTATGTTAGGTTGTGGAGCTAAAAGCTTCAACTATTTTCAGACATGGAGGAGTTACTGAGTGTCACAGTCACCGACATCAGTTAGGCCGACCGACATTGGTCAGGGGTGAACAGAAGGGCAATCGACATTGGCAGGAGTTGGCCGATGTCGGTCATCTCCAGTTAGACAGGGACCGACGTCAGTCGCATGTGGGTTCCAAAACTGTTCCTTGCACAGACAGTTAGTTTGTTGAACTGAGTGTTTGCATGTAAAGGCTATTTCGAGTCTTGAGCTGCGTGTCTAAATTAAGAGTCTAAGTTATGGTTAAGTTTGGGATCTATTTATAGACCCATTGGCATGTATTGTAATTATGAGCTAAAAAGGAAGGCAAGGAAGATCCTTCCATTGTAAGATCATTTGAGTTGCAGGTTGTTGCAAGCGCATAGGAGATCTACATGTGTAAGTAAGGTCTGTTGAATTTTAGGTTGTTGCAGGTTCATGGGAGATCTACTTGAAGTACTTTAGAGTACTTGTGTACTGGTAGGGTTATTACTGACTGGTTGAAGAGGTGAACACCAATTCTATGTGTGAGTTGTGTGTTGGGACCATTTTTGGTAGGAGAGTGAACTCTTGATTAAGAATTACTGGGAGCCCTTGAGGTGTGGGAAGCCTCTGAGAGGTGGAAGAAGAAGTGGCATCTTATTTATTATATTTTCTTTTTGGATGAGTATTAATACAAGATTATGTATTGTCTCTCATATTTTGTGCTATTTGTGAATTCTAGTTACTTGTACTTCTGGTTAATTCTGCATGTTTAATTTCTTGTATGTGGTAATCATATTGTGCTCTTTCTGAGGAGAAAGATCCTAACAAGTGGGATCAGAATAGGTGTGTTGTTCTGGATTCCCCATCAAGATACCCACAACTTGGGGTCAGTCCCATGTTGAGCTAAATTTGGAATTAGGACCTGAACACTTGTACTTTCAACTAGGGTGCAATCTAGATATTCAATATTTCTAGAATGGATCTAATAAATTCATAGTGCATCACCACATATTAGAATAGGTTTTATTTTACACAATTTTTTTTGACTCTTTCAACCCAACTAGTTTTAGGTTTTAGAAATAAAGGTCTAAATTATGAAATCTAAGGAGCTAGCCTAATAGAAAACCCTAGAGGTCTGACCCTATTATATGATACCCACAACTTAGGGTTAGTACCATGTTGAGTTATATTTGGAAGTAGGACCTTAACACTTATGCTTCCATCTAGGTTGCAATCTAGATTTGTAATAGTTCTGACATGCCCGATTGGGCCAAGTCCAAAAGAGTGGAAAGATCTTGGTGTCTTTCCTCTGATAGAATTTTTGAAGTAAGCACATTATCACCAATGGAAAATACAATTCAAACTTCTAGTTATGAGTGTAGAGAGGATTACAAATCAAGTTAGTCAAACATTAGTCTATAAATCATGAAAAATGTATGAAGAACTAACTAACTAAGCCTATCTATTCTTATAGGAATTACAAAGGATATAAAGAAACAAATGAAAGAAAGCAACATCATATTACCTTCCCAAATGGATTCACCATACCCAAATGGCTCAAAATCATGTTCTCCCTTGATCAAGCATCATTATCTTTGTCAAAAAAGGTGGCAAACTCCTCCAATGTCTCAAGAACACTCCATAAAACTTAGGCTCATGATTCCAAATCACTAAACTAGCCTATCAATGAAGCTTGTAACTAATATTAATGGTCTATTGCAAAGGATTGTGGAGACAATTCTATAAAATAACTTTGCATAAATCAAGCTTTTTTCTTCATGTCCATGGCCTCTCTATTTATAGATTTTGGAGATTGGTTAGGATCAACCATGACCGTCCATATCAAGATTGAGATGTGTGGCCATGGATAATCCTATTATTTATAATTAAACTCATAAATATTCTCAATATAAATAATCTTTAAAGAGGCATGAGAAACATTAAATAGGCGTGGGTGACCCATAATCCTGATATTTTATGCACTTATGACTTGATAGATGCCACCCCATAGATGATGTCACTAGGTGATGCAGATATTCAAAATCAATTTCCAATAATGAGATATTCAAAAAGATCTATGGAATTCTTATTTAATATCTTAAATTGAATTAATTAGCTTAAATAAGTTTAGTGCAATTCTTTGAAAATTGGTGCACAATTAATCAAATTGGTCGAAAAGTCATATTACTAGATAATAATTTGAATGGAGAGGAATTGGAAGGTGATGATATATGTGTTAGAGTTGTATTCCCATTTAGGATGTTTCCAACACCAAATAACAAAGGTACGTGATGTGTACCAATGAATTATAAGAAAAGAGTGATCTAGAGCACTAAATGGTGAAATTATCATTTTGACTCGAATTGATCTGATCAAAGTTAGCTGGCCCATAAAATACATTGCTCTATTTAGGGATACTTTGACTTAAACTGGTACTTGTAAGTGAAAAGTTTGAACCATTTAGGGTGTTTTATGGATTTTGACCTAAAATGTGCATTTGAGTGTAATTCGAGTAAGATTGACAATTTCAACACAAATGGTTTAGGAATTGGATGTTTACATTTTACCCCTATTTGAGAAGGCGTAGTGAGACATTTAGGTGAAACAATGTCTTTAAAAAAAAAAGAGTTGTGAAGAAGAAATTGGAATAGACCCATGATGCCCCCTCAAGAGGACATAATAGGATGAAAGAAAAGGATGGACTCTCAAAAAGATAGAGAAAGTGAGAGATTAACCCATGGAATAGATCACATCAAGATGAGCTAATGATTGCACATGTGATTACCATCAATGATAAAAATATAATGAGAGGTATAATAGGCTAGAGAGATGGGGGATTGGGAAAGATACAATCCATAAATGTAAGGGACACACTTTAAATGTACCCAATTTGAGAATACAAGCTATGCACTTACAACATTGATTAACCCTAAGACAAGTTGGACACTAAAATATTACCTTCATGGGCTTTAATGTGGAGAGATTGGAATTAGAAGAAAAGAGAGAAAATTCTACTTCAAGAAGGGAAGCATCACAATAATGGGGTCTCTAAAGAGAATATAATAAGAAGTACTCCATTCGAGTAGATTTGATCGTGATAAAATAGTTTTGCCCTAGTAGGGAAAATTATGATCATTGATAAAGAATAAATAATGATTTGCCCCTATAGGGCTGATTTGATTCAGACATTGTTCAATGTTTTGCCCCAGCATGGGAAATTGGTAAGAAAAATAGCTCAAGGATATAACCCAAAAGATAGGTTAAAGTGAATGGGTCCAAATGGACATGCGATGGCGTAATGACTTAGAAAACCATATAAAATGAAGCATATGAGAATTCACAAAGTGATGAGAGAGCTGAAAAGAAGAATGGAGATAGTTGAGATGACCTCAATAGAAATTGAGTGATGCCTACATAGTTTTATGGACTCATGTTCTAACATGAATTTCAGGCCAATGTAGTTCACCCAAGTTTGGGAGAGAATGAAATGAGAAATGATGAAAATGGACCAAGAATTGATTTAACTCATAATGTATGTGAAGAGATACACATCTAAGCATAGACTTGAGTGCTAAAATTTATATTACCTAGAGGCCTGATACCATATCATGAGCCTAAGTTTTACAAAGTGTTATTGATAATTGTTCATTAGAGCTGATGTTGACATTTAAGACTTTGAGACTTGAGTACAAAGTGCTTGCTATAGAAAAAGAAATTAGGCATCATAAGTATAAATACATTAGAATGACATAAGATTCCAATTGCATTGAGCCAATTCAAATGTGAATATATATAACTAAGGATAATGGTAAAATAATGACCAAAACTAGAGTTATAATGATTTACATTTAAATAACAAAAAAAAATCAAAGATAGAAAAAGATAAACATAAATGAACCTAGCTTGAAATTAAGATATGATCTATCAAGACTTAAGTAGGAATAAAAATGTTTAAAAACAAAAGGCAAGAACATCTTAATGACATGAGACCAAGATATAGATAATCAAGATCCATGTGGACCATCAAGATGTACTTGGAAAAATAAAACAAATAAGAAAGACCAAATGGGAAAACAAAAGACCAGATAACAAACAACAATCAAATAAACACACAAAATGTTTTTGAGTTTTTGAATGGTTTTATGAATGTTTTTAGAATTTTCTAAGTATCTCAACTCGATTGAGGATTAAGAGATATAGAATGGTCTAGCTCATGAAATGGTGAGAGCACACCAAATTAAAATGCTCACAATACGATGAGAGCATATGATAAGAGGGACTAAGTTGACCTTGACACGAATCGAGCATGGTCTATATAACCCAAAAATAATTCCAAGTCACAGTAATTCTATCCACACAAAAGGTGATGAAAAACTAACTAGGTCACAAAAAGTTCACAAATAAAAGTGAATGACAAGACAAATGATAATAGTAATGACCAGATGATGTGGCAATGCATGATAAAAAGGCATTGTACCTAATTTTATCATATGTAATTATAATTAGGAAATAATGTCATAATACTAATTTACCCAAAGTTGGTTATAATCAAGGGTATCAAAACAATACTGATTTGCCCATAGGTGGTTATAATCAGTGATATCAAATAAGATTATAGATGAAAGATAAATTGCCATATCAAATGTCAGACTATGTTCATAGACTTTACTTCAACACTGAATTCAAAAATTGTTGAAACTAGATTAGAATCCCCTTGTAAAAGGTGCAAGATGAACCAAAGGAACCAAGATCAAAATGAGATAAATAGGATGACTAAAAATAAGCATTGGTCAATAGTAAAGAAATGGTATAATAAAAATGGTATAATAAATGATTAGAATAAAATTGGATACAGTGGCAACAAAGTTGCCCCCAAGAAATGACTGGATTAGATTGCTCACAAAATGGTGAGAGTGTTGGCTTAGGTTGCTCACAAAATGGTGAGAGCATTCAAACTTAAAAATTTCTTATAAAATGGTGAGAGCATGGGAAAGGGGTGACCAAGCGGACCTCTATAAAAAATGAGCACTGCCTACATAGTCTCGAAGGACCTCAAGTTAATATAGTTTAAATGGCATGGTTTATGGATCTCAATGGTATAATAATGCCTAAAAAGGGTCTATAGGGTTGTCCCCAAGAGATGAGGCATGTTAATGGAAAATGGGTGAATGGTAGATGAAATATGGTTTTGTTTCTCTTGCTGACAAGGAGATGCATGTCCTAGTCAATATGTGAGACAATAAAAATGATCAGATATATAAGTTGCTATCCAACATCCTTTCAGAATAACTAATTTATTAAGAACTTTTTGCTAATTTGGATCTCAATAATGTGTTCATGATCTTAATAGATCATTGATTTTTCTTCCTTCAAACATCAAAACAAGATATCCATATAACCTCGATAAATTAAAGTGTTACCAGTGATGGTAAATAATGGTAGGATAAATGAGATAAATGGGTAATAAATAGGTGGGTGATAATGGAATGCATAATGAATGGGAAATAAATGAAGATCAAGACTTTCAATCACACGTAATGTTTTTGATGCTAGATTCAACATAATTTTGGTTGTGGTGGGGCTGAAGAATTCTGAAGATGCTCTTGATAGGACCATCAAATTATTTTGTTGCTTGCTCTTGAGAGTATCTACCATCTGATTATGCTATAGATTTGAAGTTATTTTGATTTGATCTTTGATATTATCTTTAACAAATAATGAAGAACTTTTGTGGTTAGCTATTGGTGCCTCGATGAGGTTTTCACCAATGAATTTGTTTTGATCATCCCATAGCACCTCTGAGAAGGTTTCACAAAGAGATGTTAACATTTAAATTTGATTATCTTCTAGTGCCTTCAAAAAGGTGTCACTAAAAGATGTTGAGTTTGATCTTTGATTATCCCCTAGCACCTCTAAAAAATTTTCACTAGGAGATTTTTCTTCTTTTGAATGAATGTGGTCTTTGTCCCCCTGATATTCTAGAAATGATATGTCTCCATGGATGTAGTTCAACAAAGTATGATTCTATCAATCCTAATCGACACTTAAGGGAGGTGGAATGCCAATATAATGGCTATGTTGGGTGCTAATAATGGGATGGTGAAAGGCAACACAATCCTCATAGAGCATACTAGAAGAACTTGTGTCGATGCTGAAGTAATCGTCTTCAAAAACTGTAGAAGGATCACAAATATATTCAAATTAATCTGCAAGGCAATTATAACCAATGTTTTAACAACCAATACTATAATCTATTTTTGACTCTGATTCTAAAGTAAGGGACTTTGAATCCAATGTCTCAATTGATTCTATTTCTAATGCTAAATCCAATGTCAGTTAAAAAATAAAACCTGAATCTAGTATTGATTCTTCATATGATATTATTGTTTTGATAATTTTTTGTTGAGTGCTGAATTTTTTACAAGTAATGGCCTATGATGGCATAATGGGCTCAATAAAAATTGATTCATCTTGGAAGGGTTCAACATAGACCGACTCATCTAAGTGAAGCCCCTCAAAAAGAGGGAATGGTTTAAGGGATGTCTTGACAAAATTTTGTCTATCAAAGTGAGACTCCTTAATTAGTGGGAAAAGATCAAGAGACAACTCTACTGAGACTGGATTGTTAAGGAGATGAGGCTTTTTAAAAATAGGTAACATATGAATAGGTAACTTATCATAGATTATCTTGTCATAAATGGGTGTTTCAATAATAACATGTTGGTTTTGGTTCACAATTGGTTGAAAAACATCAGTTTTGAACACATTTTGATCCTCATAAGATGGATTTTGAAGAGGTAATGGTTATTGTTTAGGCTCAAAGATTGGCACAAAATTTCTAAAGTGGGGAACCTTTGGTTTAGCGAGAACAATGGTTTATGGTTCAATAATGGAATCTCTAAATATTATAATATTGAAGAAGGGATAAGAAATAATTGGTTCATCAAATGGATGTTGTTCAATAATAGGTTCATCAAAAACTAGTGATGGGCTAAGAATGGTAACAACTGGGTGCTTCTTAGTTTGGTTGCTTGTGCAAACCAAAGGAGGAGATCCTAAAATGGTGGTGACTAGATGCTTCTTAGTTTGGTTACTCATAAAAACCAAAGGAGGAGGTCCTAAAATGGTGATCTTGGTATGTTGTGGAGTTTGATTGCTTACACAAGCTAAAGCATCCAAGTCTTCATGATAAACTCAATCATTCCAATCATGAGTTGGATCATAAGTTGGATCTTGACTATGTTCCCATGACTAATTTTTGTGAGGTGGATAGAAATATATCTCAAAAACCATACTATCACCATAGGGGTCTTGACTAAAGTCATAAAAGTCATTTTGTATGGCCATTCTATCATAAGTTAGATTATCCATGACTACACCATAAGTGTAGCTAGACATATCTAAAAATAAAAAGACTTAAAAGTTATGTAAACTCTAAAAAGTGATGTTTAAAAGATAAAAGGTTCAACCTTGGTTGAAATGGTGAATCTGCATCTCAAAATTAGTTTGTGTCAAGATTTGTCATAAAAAACCTAATGTCAAATGTCTAACATCAAAGGTTTTTGAAGAAAGGTTATGTTTTCCGAAACAAAGTCACCAAAAATGATGAGGATAGGCACTCAAACAAACAAACAATCAATAACGTTCAAAATTGAGTAATAATTTAACTGAAGCTATGCAACCCAAAATAAAAATAACTATGTACCAAACCCATGAATTGAAGCCTAAAAATAAATCAATCAATGTTTGGATCCAAACTTGACAAGGTTAATTGAAAATGCAATGTTGAAAACTAGGATTGGACCAAACAAGCTAGACAAGAGAGAACAACATAACAATACATAAAAAAGGTCCAAATGGTATACATGACATGGTTTGAAACAAATGTTTTTTGATATAATGGTAAACAAGTTCTTGAAACAAATTTAACAACCTAATGGCATAAGCATGCTCGAATGATGTGGTCAATTATTATGTTTCAACTACCCAAAGGCAAAAATGATTTGACATGATTTGGACAGCATAAAGCTACCCTTCTTAAGTCAAATATATGATTTTGACATGGATTATGAACAAATAAACAATTTTTAGCCTCAAATCATACCAAGAAAATAATGACCAAAACACACTAAGTATAATTGTCCAATTCCTAGCAAGGGTATGGCAAAATGGGGTTGACTAAAACTAGTTGGTTTTTGATCATTCTAGGGGAATCAATTACACAATGAATTACATGTCAAATGATGAAAAATACAAGCACATAAATTAGGTGATTGTGGTATTGGCTAATTATAAAAAGGTCTAGTCCTTTTTACGACCACTACATCCTATTATTCACTCAGTGTAGTGTGATGTCTAAACACATATACGTCCCATATGCAACTCAAAAGGAGTAACTGAAGTCAATGCCAAGAGATGAAACCTCAGGTCAAAGATTCACTAAATAACTCATGAAAGGTAATTAAGTTCCCCTCACAAGCCAAATTTACATGAAATAAAGAAAGCATAAAATAGAAAGACTTTAGGGTCGTTGTCAAGACTACCCAAACTTTGACAAGTTTTTATTGAACACTTTAGATGACATTCTTTCTAAGCCTTGGACTAAGATTTTTGAAATAATAATGGTGATTTTGATTCCAAAGGATCCTTAAATGGGGAAAATGGAAGAGCATACACATGGCATTCCTCTCTTTGCCAAACAAAATCTAACTTAAACTACTAATTGAATACAAAAATCCTGGAAAAGTGAGTTCATTTTTAAGCCCAAATTCTAAAGATGAGGTGGTGTTTTTTTGACCCCTTGATCTTAATTGTAACTTTTTAAAACATTCACCATAAGCATCTAAATTTTTCATTAAGTACCAAAAATAAGAGTTTTAATTTATTTTAAAATCATGCCAAAGATGTCTTAATAGTTTGTTTTAACAAGTTCCAAGTCCATTGGTTACCTGTCTACCCTTAATATATCACCCCAAAAGCAAATATCTTAGATCAAAAAAATTTTAAATAAATTTTCAAAATTTTGTGAAAAATTGATGAAACTTGAAGCTAAACTAATATCAAATTCTAAAACTTTAGGAGAAACCAAATGGTTTAAAAAAAAATCATCCAAAACAGAGTCCATATGATCCCAAACCAAGCATTTTAAAGTGGCCTATTAGCTCTCAAGTTTGTTTTTTTAAGGAAAACATGGTGAAAAACATTAGTTACACTTACTAATTGATGATATTTATTTATCTAACTAAAAATGGTTACACCAATAATGATCGACAATGGCTATGCAAACTGATGATAGTTTTACTAATCGATGACAGTTATTGTGTAAATTCGTGACAAAGAAAAATGGAAAGAACAAAGTTTAAAAATCAAATTACAAGAGTTTTAATGATCCAAATGAATATTTTAAATAATTATATTATTCATGTGTGGGATGCATCTGGTCCCATCGAGCATGCCAAGATGTAGAGAGGATTACAAAGCAAGTTAGTCAAACATTAGTCCATAAATCATGAAAAATGCATAAAGAACTAACTAACTAAGCCTATCTATTCCTATGAGAATTAAGAAGGATAGAAATAAATAAATGAAATAAAACAACATCATATTACCTTATTAAATGGATTCACCATACCCATGTGGCTCAAAATCATGTTCTCCCTTGATCAAACATCCTTGTCTTTGTCAACAAAGGTGGAAAAATCCTCCAATGTCTCAAGAACACTCAATAAAACCTAGGATCATGATTCCAAATCACTAAAATAGCCTATCAATGAAGCTTGTAACTAATTTCAATGGTCTATTGTAAAGGATTGTGGAGATAATTCTGCATAATAACTTTACATAAATCAAGCTTTTTTCTTCATGTCCATGGCCTCTCTATTTATAAATTTTTGAGATTGGTCAGGATCAACCATGACCATCCATCTCAAGATTGAGATGTGTGACCATGGATAATCCTAATATTTTTAATTAAACTTATAGATATCCTCAAGATAAATAATCATTAAAGAGGCATGGGAGGCATTAACTAGGCATGGGTGACCCATAATCTTGATATTTTATACAATTATGGCTTGATGGATGCCACCCCATACATGATGTCACTAGGTGATGCAAATATTCAAAATTAATTTCCAATAATAAGATATTCAAAAATATCTATGGAATTCTAACTTAAGCTCTTAAATTGGATTAATTATCTTAAGTTTAATCAAGTTTAGTGAAATTCTTTAAAAATTAGTGCACAATTAATCAAAATGGTATGAATGTCATATTACTAGGTCATAATTTGAATGGAGAGGAACTGAAAGGTGATGTTAAATGCATTGGAGCTTTATTCCTATTTAGGATGTAGCCAACACCAAATAACAAAGGTACATGACATGTACCAATGAATTAGAAGAAAAGAGTAATCTAGAGCACTAAATGACAAAATTGTCATTTTGACTCAAAATGATTTGATCAAAGTTAGGTGGCCCATAAAATGCATTTCCCTATTTAGGGATACTTTGACCTAAACTGGCACTTTTAAGTGACAAGTTCGAACCATTTAGGGTGTGTTATGGATTTTGACCTAAAATGTGCATTTAAGTGTAATTCAAGTAAGATCGACAATTTCAACACAAATGGTGTTATGAATTGGATGTCTACATTTTGCCCTTATTTGAGAAGGTGTAACGAGACATTTAGGTGAAGCAACATCTTTTCAAAGAAAAGCGTTACCAAAAATAAATTGGAATAGACCCATGATGCCCCCTTGAGAGGACATAATAGGATGGAAGAAAAGGATGGACTCTTGAAAAGAGAGAGAAAGTGAAAGATTAACCCATGGAATAGATCACATCCAGTTGAGCTAATGTTTGCACATGTGATTACCATCAATGATCAAAATATAAGTACATGCATAATATGCCCCAGAGATGGGGTAATGAAAAAGATACAATCCATAAATGTAAGGGACATACTTTAAACGTACCCAATTTGAGAATACAAGCAACATGCTTACAACATTGATCAATCCTAAGACAAGTTTCACACTAAAATATTTCCATTGTGGGCATTAATGTAGAGAGCTTTGAATTAGAGGAAAAGAGAGAACATTCTACTTTAAAAAGGGAAGCACCACTAGAATGGGGTCTCCAAAGAGAATATAATAAGAATTACTTTAGTAGAGCAAATGTGATCATGATAAAATAGTTTTGCCCTAGTAGGGCCAATTTTGATCATTAATAAAGAATAACTAATGATTTGCTCCTGTAGGGCTGATTGGATTTTGATATTGTTCAGATGTTAGGCCCCAGCATGGGCAATTGGCAAGAAAAATATCTCAAATATATAACCCAAAAGATAGGTTAAAGTGAGCAAACACAAATGTACATCAATGGTGTAATGGCTTAGAAAGCCATATAAAATGAAGCATACAAGAATGCACAAAGTGATGAAAGAGAAGAAAATAAGAATGAAAGATAGCCAATATGACCTCAATAGAAATTGAGCATTGCTACATAGTTCCATGGACTCATATTCCAACATGAACTTCAGGTCAATGTAGTTCACCCATGTTTGGGAGAGAATGGAATGAGGAATGATGAAAAATGACCAAGAATTGATTAGAATCAAAATGTATGCAAAGAGATGCACATCTAAGCATAGACAAAGAAGCCTAAAATGTATGTTACCTAGAAGCCTAATTCTATATCATGAGTCTAGGTTTTGCAAAGTGTTTTTGAGAATCGTTCATCGAAGCTGATGTTGACATTAAGACTTTGAGACCTGAGCACAAAGTGCTTGCTATAGTAAAAGAAATTAGGCATCATAAGTATGAATAACTTATAATGACATAAGATTCCAATTACATTGATCTAGTTCAAATGTCAATACCTATAACTAAGGATAATGGTAAAACAATGATCAAAACCAGAGTTACAGTGATTTACATTTAAACAAAAAAGTAAAGATAATGATGTAGAGAGGATTACAAAGTAAGTTAGTCAAACATTAGTCCATAAATCATGAAAATTTCATAAAGAACTAACTAACTAAGCCTATCTATTCTTATGGGAGTTATAAAGGATATAAAGAAACAAATGAAAGAAAGTAACATCATATTACCTTCCCAAATGGATTCACCATACCCATGTGGCTCAAAAGCATGATTTCCCTTGATCAAGCATCCTTGTCTTTGTTAACAAAGGTGGAAAACTCCTTCAATGTCTCAAGAAAACTCCATAAAACCTAGGCTCATGATTCCAAATCACTAGAATGGCCTATCAATGAAGCTTGTAACTAATATTAATGGTCTATTTCAAAAGATTGTGGAGACAATTCTGCATAATAGATTTGCATAAATTAAGCTTTTTTATTCATATCCATGGCCTCTCTATTTATAGATCTTTGAGACTGGTTAGGATCAACCATGACCATCCATCTCAAGATTAATATGTGTGGCCATGGATAATCCTAATATTTGAAATTAAATTAATAAATATCTTCAAGATAAATAAGCATTAAAGAGGCATGGGTGACCCATAATCTTGATATTTTATGCACTTATGGATTGATGGATGCCACCCCATACATGATGTCACTAGGTGATGCAGATATCCAAAATCAATTACCAATAATAAAATATTCAAAAAGATCTATGGAATTCTAACTTAAGCTCTTAAATTGGATTAATTAGCTTAAGTAAGTTTAATCAAGTTTAGTGCAATTCTTTGGAAATTATTACACAATTAATCAAATTGGTATGAATGTCATATTACTAGGTCATAATTTGAATGGAGAGGAACTGGAAGGTGATGTCAGATGTGTTAGATCTGTATTCCCATTTAGGATGTTTACAACACCAAATAATGAAGGTATGTGACGTGTACCAATGAATTAGAAGAAAAAAGTGATCCAAAGGACTAAATGATAAAATTATCATTTTGACTCGAAATGAGCTGATCAAAGTTAGCTGGCCCATAAAATGTATTTCTATATTTAGGGATACTTTGACCTAAATTGACACTTTTAAGTGACAAGTTTTAACCATTTAGGGTGTTTTATGGATTTTGACCTAAAATGTGCATTTGAGTGCAATTCGAGTAAGATTGACAATTTCAACACAAATGGTGTTAGGAATTGGATGCCTAAAATGAGTAGACTAGATATGTCTCAATGAAATTTCTAATTAGTTCTTGAATCTAATTTAAAACATGAATTTGATATGTACAACTATGGTGAATATCCCTATTATCCACTTCCTTATCAGTAGTCCCAGTATGATCCTCATAATCTATATAATGCCTATCCACCCTACCAAGATTGCTACCAAAGATATGAGGAGCCTTGTCAGGTTTATCAAGATCCTTATTATCAAGGGAATGGATCTTACCTTCTTCATGATCCTCACCAATAATATGAGGACCAATGTATATGTGATTAGAAATGCATTATGTCTATAAATCAATCCTAGCTTAAAGAATATAGAACATACCTACACTTTCAATTGGGAATACATTTGTTAAGTGGGAGCATGACCAATATGAGGATTTGCTAGACCTGATTAGGGGATCACTTGTCACAATACACCATGCTAGGAAGGGTTCCAAAGCCTAAAATCTAACATAATCATTCAATAAAACTAAAATAGTCCTAGGTTTAATGTTCACTTTATTCTAATAAACAAGAAAGTAAATCTAATCTAGTGCACACTAAAGCTTGTGGCACAAAGTGGGGGTTAAAAATAAAACAAACTAAACTAAATATTCATAGAATTCATATACTCACATCAATGTATATGGAATCTTAATGCATGGAAGACAATCACAATTGCATTATCTTTCTACTCTTATAAAGGAAAAATAAATTTAGGAATACTAACCTTGAAGATGAACCCACTGAGCCTCAATCTCTCCCTTGGCCAAGGTGCTTCACAGGAGATTGTTGTGGTTTGTAAAGATAACATAAACAAATCAACTCTAGGATACACAACCTATCTATGCATCTAAAATACTTCTCTACAAGACAAGATCTATATCTCCAAAAAAGTATGGAACCCTAAACTTTATTTATCAAGTAGAATGGTCAATAAGTAGATGTTCTTTCACACATATTCTTTTTCACTTCTATATCTTAAAATAGTTGGAAATGAACTTGTATATACAAGTAGATCTTACCCTAAATCCTTTAAAATATGTTGGCTATATAGGGACAAATAGGTCAACCCTTTATATTTTTTGGAGATAAATAACTAGGTCCCGAGCTAGGTCAATCGAAGGGCTAACAAAACTCCAAGTGAAAAATATCCATAAATAGTATAGGGTCTACCTAGTCAACCTAGTACTATCAACTAGTGAAAGGGGGTCAAGGTAATAAAAAGGAGGATAAGGATGTGACAAATGAATAGAATGGGCATAATAGATAAGAATAAGTTTAGGTCAAATGGTTTTAGGAGACAAGTGTGTAGATGGCAAGTGGCAAAAGGGACAATAATCTTATGAAGCACCAATGGTCTACTCACCCCTTTCCCAGTGCACCCCTTAAGGTGTACACTCAGAGATATTGAGACTTGATGGGTTCTTGTAAGATATAAAGTGTTAGTAAGTGATAAAAATTTGAAAATATTATGTGCATACATATGCCCCACTTGAATCTCATTACGTGTCATGTAAGTGCAACACAAGATGGTGCTTTTGGATAAAACATGATAACACATAACATTGATGCTAAGTAAAGTGTAATAAGTAGAAAATAAGATAAATAAAAGGATAAAATTGAAAAACACATAACTTTACTTACCTTAGTGTTATAGATAAATAATTAGACTGTAAGAGAAAGTGAAGGTGTCCAATGTGAAGAACACTAGGCAAACCTGTAGAAGTTATTGCAAAAAATAGCCAAAAATCCATTTTTTTGGAAGATAGGCATATGATAGTGGAAAATATTCTCTATGTCATCATTAATCCAATACATTTTATGGTTTTAAAAATGGATGAATAAAAACAAAGATATAGATAAAACAAAGAATCTGCTTGAAAATAATTGAAAAATTTGAATTGCTAGAAAGTGTTTTTAAATAGGGAGAGAGAGAAATTATTTGGTTATTTTGAATTATGAAGGAGAGAAAAAGAGCTCTAGATACCAAACAATCTAGGATGGTGAGAATATGACAAGCTAGATGAGGAGGAGCTCCAAGAGTAGCAACGGGTACACTACATGTATGCAACTATGAATCTTAAAAGCCAGTTTTGGAGTATTTTGATGAATTAAGTGTATTTTTAGAAAAAAATAATTTTTAGCATTTCTAGATGATAGAATGAAGCCAAATTAGATTATATAGGTAGGAAAAACCAAGACATGAAATGGGTTTGAAGGACTTCGGGGAAAAAATTGTAAGACACTTTTTGAGGAAAATGCAAGGGGTCGGTAGTGCAAAACAACTGGGTCAACCCAGTCAACCCAGTAGGCTAAAGATGAGCAAAATCCATAGTTCCAACCCAGTATGTATGTGATGACACTATATGTTTTATAGACTACCAACCTAGTACAATTTTCTAACTAATCTAAAAAGTCTAGAATGATAACGTAATACTAGGGAGGGGAAAATAAGAGGGTTGACTTAAATTTTTAAGTCAACCAAGTTAAAAATAAAGAAATTTTGGTTAAACTAGGTTGACCAAAGAATCAAAATGGTATGAGAATGTGTTCAAAAGGCTGGAATAAGGCTAGAATGGATTGAAATGACCAAATAAGGGTAAAAAGGACCAAATAGGCTAAAAATAAGTAAAAATGAATAAATTAAAGCAATTTAGGCTTGTTTTTGATTAAAATTGTAAAAAATATGTATTGTGAGTATACAAGACATGGAGGATCTAATACATCTTTTATTGGTTCCTAATTATAGGGATGAACTAAAATCTATAAATTGGTATACACATCATGGTTATCAGATCTACTGGAGTGTTTGATGATAGGAGATAGAGCTAGACTAGTATCTATAGGCCTAGGAGGGATAGCCGATATGTGAAGAATTTCCCTAATTATTGATTTGTTAGTCATGTTCTTTGGATTATAAGAAAGATTGACTGACACCCTCATATAGGAAGTGGATGGGGATGTGGTAGAGGTAGCTATCACTCTAGAGGATGTACATTCCATCCTAGGGCTACCAATAATAGGATTACTAGTGACTACAGGTATATTAGACAACATGGAGGAGAGAAGAGCCTTAACTATGTGGGAACAAGCTCAAGGATGATATTGGTGGGTAGGAGAGTTAGCATGTTTGACGTATATACATCATAAATTTTGAATATCTAAAAAGCTATGATAAGACTTGTGACATAGTGAATGTTATGTCACAAGTTGAATGGTAAGGTAACACTGTTCATGGTAACCTTGAGTAGGATGATCTTAGAAGAGGGAATACTATATGATCTTAGTTATATCATCTAGTCCAACTTATACATGATATGTATGAGGTACTGGTCAGAGGGTAGAAGTTGATAAGACTAATCATATTACTAATGGCTTAGATATATGAGAGGTTTCCCATGTATCAACTGACTGGGTTTCCCCATGTAGTCGATGATAGGTCACCTCAAGTATAGAAATGGAGAGAGGACCAGGTAGTATGGGTCATGCCCGAAGTGCCAATATTGTAGATGTTAAGGCATGAAGACATAGTGTGGTAGACATATGGTCACATAGTGACTACATGATTGAGCTTGGATATAGTTATACCAACTACAATGAGGACATAGGTGGTTAGACACTACACCTAGTGGAAAGAGCCACATCTAGTGGTATGATTACTAGGATAGATGTGATTACCTCATCTATTAGCACTGATATTTATGCTTGAGTAATGGGTTTGGCATGTGAGAGAGCCATAGGGGAGGAGGGGATGAGGGCCACTAGTGATGGGGCTGACACTTAGACCACATCATGAGTGACCATGGATTGGGTGAGCACAATAAGGAGAAAATAAAGAGGAGAGGGTTGTGGAGGTAGTGGCACCAAAGATACCTCTAGTAGGTCCATAATGAGATGAGATAAAACCGCTGATGACATGACATCAATAAAAGTAGGAGGAACATGAGAGATTAAAGACTATCACCATCTTTAATGACCCAACAAGTGAGCTAGAAGAGAGTTAGATGATAGAGAGTCTACTCAGGTGTAGGCTAAGGTGGATGTGAGCCATGAAAATCATATTTAAGATAAAGAGGAAACCTAATAAGGAGGTGATAAGAGGTTGCACAGATGGAGAGACTATGCTAGGTGGTCATGCAGATGGTGAGACCATAGTGGTCGAGACATACACTGATAATAAAGATGATTAAATTATTGCTTAATTTTTTATTTTAAAATAGATACTAGAGGTAGATAGTTATTATGAGATATAATAATGATCTAATATCTATCTAGATGTGATTTTGTAGGTGTATCCAAGAATGAAGATGAGAAATGGGGGTCCTTTGTGAGGGGAGCACTCTATGATGTCCTAGATGAGACTCTACATCCTTATGACCCTAATGCATTAGAGGACCCTAGTGTACCATTTAACCTAGCTTAAGCAAGCTAGTTTAGATTAGTTAGAGAGGTAGTGAGGCAGATACAAGCATAGAGAGAGAGGATGCATCCAACAATAGATATGGGTGCAGGTGAGATATGGGCATGGAAAGCCCTAGTAGGAGATTTTTGTGAATCTGATTACAATGATGTAGATGACACAGGCACATATAATCACCCTGACCAAGTTGGAAAAGACATAGGCATAGATAGCTCACTTAAATAGATAGGTAGAGGGACTGAACACTTGGATGGCCTCCTTACAATATATTATTTAGAGGAGTTAAACTGAGGCCTTAGTAGGTAGCATGGCTAGGCCACGAGAGAGATAGGATGGAGCCTAATCATAGAGATAGAGCATTTTATATGGTTGTACTTATTGTATCATATATATATATATGATGTATCATTTTGGCATATTGATGTTGATTATGCATGTTGTTGTTATTAAGGTTGTGGTTGTGGATGCTTTGGATATATTTTTTTCTAGCTCATGTATATAGTTGTTGTTATATATGCTATAGGAAATATATGAGATGTGGTTTCTTTTCTAGCATTATATAGAACACACACATGGGTAACAACAAATGGATAAAAAAGACTTGGTAAAATATAATCAATCAAAAATTTATTACACACTATTTCAAGTTGGGAAATATGTAATAAAAAGGAAATGAATAAGTATAAAGAACCAAGGGATGGAAAAACAAGATGGTAAAAAAAAGGAATTTGTTTTTAAACTAAAGTGAAAGATTTTTGCACCAAATTAAAACAAGTAAAATCATGCTAAATCATGTTGGGAAGTATGAAAACAATGTAATAAAATGGAAGGTATGTAAAATGGCACAAATGGTATAAAAATAAATTAATTAAGTCAATCAATTATACTAAATCAAATTGGGAATTATAAGATAAAATGAAATTGGTAAAAGATTGGTCTAAAATTTATCACACTAATTCAAGCTGGGAAGTATGAAAAATTCAAGAAATGGTCAAATTCTTACATGCACTAAAAAAATAATAAGATAAAAATAAAAGAGAAATAAAGTAAGCATAAAAAACACTAAATCAAGTTGGGAAGCATGTTAATGGCATGTAACTTTATAATCAATCACATCTTATCTTATATTTGACACATGTAATTTTGTTTGTGACTTGTATTATTGGATTTTTTTTTAGGAATGCCAGGTCCTATCCACGGTCTTACACTACAACTCACAAAGAGAACACCACTAGGGTAGAAAAATTGAGATAATTGGGTAACAAAAAATGTGGGTAATAGGAAGGTTCTATGATGGTAATTTGTGAGGAATGTCGGGTCTTGTCTATGGTCTTATAAAGCAACTTAGAAATGAAAACCCAAAGGGAGTGATCAGTAAATAAAATAATATTTCTCAAGAGGAAATATGAGGGATATAGGGAATGAAAAAGGGAGTGTAAAAATCATGACTTAAGTGTCTTATAAGAAGACCTTAGGAGACAAGAGGTATACTAAAGACATTATAAGACACTAAGTGACTAGTGACCATCAATATACAAAGGAAACCTATTTGATATACACACAAAGATTTTTAGGCATATACGCTTGATAATAAGATAAAATCATGAAGGTATATTGGTAAAAGAAAAGGTAAAATGGACTTAACTTCCCATGATGTCTTCTCCATTCCTCAAGACCCCTTACAGAGTTATCGATCTACTACAAAGATTGGGTACTTGTGTGAGAAAGTAGGTAGCATTAAAAGATTTTTTTATTATCTTATTCTAATCTACTATCCTACTACACTCCAAAGGACCTCAAATTTATTGTGAGTCCAATTGTGGAGTTTGATCTTCAACTAGAAGAAGGACATGTGCTTTGAATCATGTTTTGACTTTTAAGAATATTTTTGCCTTTTATATCATTACCTTTTGTAAAATGATTTGGATTTTAACTTTTTATGGATTTTGAATATTCTTCCTCCATATGGATTTGGAATTAAAAATCATGAGAGATTTAGTGATACAAATTAATGAGCTATAGGCTAATGGTAAAGGAAGATAAGTAACCAAAGACAAAGACTAACTAGGACACTTAGGCTTAACAATGAACTAATATGTGATCTCAAGTCTCAACCATTTATATGCTTAGTTTATAAAAAAGGAAGAAGGGAAAAAAGAGATCCAAAAAGTGGATTGGTGAAAGGAGATTATAATGAGATAAATTGTTTGATAATTGATCACATGGTAAAATGGAGATAAGGACCAAAGGGAATAGGGTTTGTATAACCAAGTCACAATGATAATTATCTATGAAAAATAGAGATAAGAAAGCAAAAAATAATGAAGGCAAGAAGGGAGTTTTAAGAAAAACTCAAGAAATAAAGAGAAGATAATGATAAAGAAAGACAATCATATACAAATATAAATGACAATATAAGCAAGATATAGTACAAAAGGTAAGATCACTATATAATAAAAATATGAATTTGACACAATATCGAATGATATAATAGATAGATAAAAATAAAATTGGGACACATGTCCAATAAATATGTAAATGTAAACTCACCATGCATGTGTTCATAAATATTGATAAATCTACCTACACACATTATCCAAGACATTAGATAAATCTCTATGAAGCTGGATATGAACTACTACTAATGTCTCATCAATCTTCAATAAAAACTAAAAAAATACTTCTCTTCGAATCTCCTCAACTAAAAAAGTAAGAATAATATATGAGTCATGTTGAGGAGGGAAATCAAAGAAGGGATGTTTGGTAAAATGCATGGGGGTGGGCTATACAAGAGATGCAAGAATCACCAATGGAGAAGGATCTACAAGTGAAAGAAGGTTCACAGGTGAAGGAATCATGGGTGGAGGCATAGAAGGTGATGATGGGACCACATGAGGGGATGAAACCACTAGAGGTAAAGCCATGGGAGAAAAAAGATAATCCTTCTTATGGGAATGACCTATGGAAGGAATAGAAGAAGTTTTAAGAATAGATATAAGGTGATATTTAAGGTGTTTTTGAAGGTTGTGGTAATAATTGGTGCCATATTGGTGCCACAAACAATACACCTCACCATACTTAGGTAAACCCATCAGGGGAGACATGGATTTATTTGAGGAAGGATGAAAAGTATCAATATACTATCGTAACTTGAAATAATGGGTAGAAAAATGATTATCTATCCCATGAAAGTAATAGATATGCTTGTGAGTGGTCTTAAGAGAAGCACTCATAAGAGGTGTAATAGGAGTGGAAGAAGTTAGAGATGACTCTTCAACCCATTTTGTGGGTAACAGAGCCATCTTAGTCAAGGGAAGAAAACCATCACAAGGGAAAGGTTGTGATGGAGGAGGAACAAAACTAGGATCAATAGAAAAAGAAATGGGATGAAAAGTAGGGGTAGGCTTAGCGAAAGCAGAAGCAAGAATAGCCTCAACTCTAAGAGGAGTAAGAATGGGATCAACTATAGTGGGAGCATGAATGGGTTATAATAAGGGATCTACTAAGGGAGGATCAAGATCTATAGAAGGTTTAAGAACGGTCTCACCAATCTCAAGAGTAAACCAATTATGGTAATCAGGGTACTTAGCAAAGTGGTAAGGCCCAGTCATAACATGATCCATGAGCATACTCATATAAGGATCCTCAAAAACTATAGGTGTTGGCACCATCTCTACCCTATGATAAAGAGGAAAAATACTAAAATTAGTAATTGTAAATAAATGAAGATGAGAAGATACATGAAAAGACTCAAGTAAATAAGAACAATAATATACAATCTCAGCATCATGGGCCTATAAAAGACTACCTAAGAATGAATCATCTAGGGAATAAACATCATTGTAAACTAAGGTGTGAATATCAATGATATAAGTAGGGATGATGTTGTCATCTGAGGAAGTGTTGTGAATAAAATTTTGAGTCTTGGTCAAGACTTTGAGAATATCATTGCAAGGAGGCTTCTGAGAACAAGGCTATAAGGAAGTAGGAAGCTATAAGATGAGGTGAGGTGAGAGATCATAGGTTTTAATATTTAGGTTAATCTCACTGGGCTCATCATCATCAAAATCCAAGAGGTTTAGAGGAGTGTTCCCAATGAGTTCAAGATGACCATTATAATCTTGAGTTGAATTAATAAGAAAATTAATATGTTGAGACTCACAGAATGGAATGATAGGCAAAGGTTCAAGAGTAGGAATCTTGAAGACACTACACTCTTAGAATTATTCAAATTTACAAGGGTTAGCATCACCATAAATCCTATAAATGGCTCCATTATGAGGGAATTTAATGCATTGGTAGGTAGAAGAAGCAACAACTCTCATATGAGGAGTCCATGACCTACCAAGCAAGATGTTTTAATAAAGGGGAAAGTTAAAGATCATCACCTTCATATGGATGATGATAGGTGGGATAGTAATGGGAATCCACACACAACCTAGAGGAGGCATTTACCTTCTATCATATCCTTAGTAGGTGTTGCATGTAGACTTGAGATTGCATTTTAAATATCTAAGGGTCTTAAAGAAGTCAAGAGAGGCAATGTAGGTGTCAAAATCCTCATCAATAAATGCACACTTAACTTAGATATAACCTACTTGAACACTAATGAATAAGGGATGATCATCCCAATAAAGCAAAATCTCATCAAGAATCATAGAAGCTATATGAAATTTTAAGGAAAGAGAAGTGTCCATAGTTTCATCAATGTTGATAGACATCTCTTCACATTATTGTAATATATTATCCTTGGATCTAGATAAAGTTGCCTCCCATCTTTCTAGGGGAGGATGATGGATATTCATTTTAAACAATAATTGCATAATACAATTTCTATGATGTGGAAAAGTCCTCATAAGCTCAAGGAACATAATCTAGGATAGGAGATTAGTGAGTTCCACAATGAGATCTCACTCATCATAACCCATAAGAAGGTTGTTAGATATAGTTGAATAATGATTAAGGAGGTCCTCAGAAGGAGGATCCAAAGTGCATTAGAAATTATATAGATAAGAAGTAAAAGTCTTAAAACAAGGTTGTAAATCATGTTTTGATGATGAAGTAGCTAGTTTAAGTTGATTTTGAGAATTGGTAGAAGTGTTAGTAGAAATTTGAGTATTATTAGTGTTAGAAGATGATGGAAGAGTGGTTAAAATAGAAAAGAAAGGTTTATCCAAGGGAGAATTAGAAATTGGATCATCAAAATTAATAAGGTCATCTTTCCCCAACTCATTTAAATGAGTTGGGAAAGAATCCTAGATATGATATGTTCTAGATGAAGGACGAGTGTAGATAGGTTGGGAATCGATAAAAGTAACCACCCTCTCTTTGGAAGTGGGTTCAATAAAACTTTCTAAAATATTGGTGGAAGGGGTGGCTTTGTCTTGACTGTCTTGGATAGGTTGATGATTAGGAAGAGGGTCTTTGTAAATAGCCAAATGAACATTATCTTGGTTCAAGGCTTGAGTTTTATCATGTGATTTATAATCCTTAAAAGTAATTTCATAAGCTTGTTGTCACTTTTGAATGATAGAATCATGATTAAATTATGACCCAAAATAAAGCCCATAGATAAATTATAAAGTTATCTACAGGTCTCATGATAATGACCCAACTAGTGTAAAACCAACAAAAAATGTTAAGATCATACCAATATTTCATAGGATGGGTAGGTTTAATTTCTCTTGGAAGAGGCCTAGGTATACATTGAAGCAATTTACCTAAGGATAGAGGTTTATGAATATTAATTTTGTTTGGTGAAGATAAGTGAGGATTGGTATATTATTGAGGAGAAGTTAGTTTCGATAAATGGGTAGGAATGATAGCTTGAACATTATGAATGGTTTCATAAGAATTTGTAACACCATCATTGGTAACATTGTGATTTTTGTTCTTAATTAAGAGACAAGGACCCATAGAAGGTTGGGGTGGCTTGAATTGATGCATAAATAAATCTTATCATTTAGCTTGGTCAATAGCCTCATCTAATGTAGGTGAAGAGAGAATGCAAACCTGATATTCAAGTTTAGGAAAAAGAGCATTGGTAAAGATATGGAAAAGATTATCATCAGCCATGTTATGTTCACTTATGTTTGATAAATTTTTCCACCTTTTAAACATAGGCTTGAGCAATTTCATTTTCAAGTTTTTTGTAATTTATGAAGTATGCCAAAGTGTTTTTGAGAATATCACTAGTTTGGATTTTTTGAGGTAAAGCGTTCACTAAATTCTTCAAACTAGTAATGGAATGAGTTATAAGTTGGTTGTACCAATCCAAGGCATCCCCTGTGAGGGTATTAGTTAAGAGTTTGGTAGTGGTAAAGGTGTTCAATATGACCCAATCCTTATAAATATTTCCAAATGTTTTAAGATGAAGGGTGGGATTGGTTGATCCATTATAATAAATTGTAGGTGTGATACCTCCTATATAAATGTTAACAATTCGAGTAGTGAGAGGTTCATTTTAGATATGTTTAATGGGTTTTTTGACCAAAGGAGGTTGAGGATTGATATTTCCTTGAGAATCTCAAAGAGGAGGGGGAACATTCTGTTTATGTGTGCCCCAAGCCATTGGTTGAGGATGAGATTGAAGATAAAGAAGGTGGTTTTACATTATAATCATTTGATCTATGTTATGAGCTTGAAAGGTATTCATTTTATTAAGTTTTTGTAACAATAGTTGATGTGTTTGATTAAAATTATTAGAAGCATTAGATGTGGTATTTGTGGCTTGGGTACCACTATTGGTGTTGATAAGAGGTCAAGAGGAATTTTGAGAATGTGAGGCACTAGTGGCAAAATTTTCTTGTGTAGAAAAACATGGACTAGTGAATGGTTGAGAAAAATAAGCACTAGTAGCATGATTACCTTGGGTAGAGAATAATGAACTAGTGGAAGGATTAAGGATAGTGGATCTTATGAGATGCCCACTAGATGTAGAACCTACCATGTTAGTGTATATACTAGGCATGGAGGTGGAAGAAGTTAGAGAAGAAGAAGTCATGGTATGAGAAGGGGTCATAATCAAAGGAAGAGGCTGAGAATCAAATAAAGTGGTACTCTAAAATCTAGTTAAGAATGTAGGAAGGTGAATGATGCTCTTTGGATTGACCACTAATCATAAGATTGTAAATAGTAGAAGGATTTTTTCCTCAATATTGAGGAAATTTATAGATAAAGAAGAAAATTTTGAGGGTACACTCTAATTCAAGTTGGTATTCTAATGAAAAGAGAGGATTATGCCCCAAAGAAGTATTAGGAGGGGTCCCATGGTTCATAGTACTAGTGGCAATATGAACATTACTAGCATCCAAGAGAGGATCCCTACTCTGTCTATGGGAGATCCTATGAGGGTTGGTAAAATTCATCATGTTTGTTGACTTTAACTCAATATTTTCATCAAGTACAAAGTCCATGATGAAGGGGAAAAAGATGAGAAAGCAAGGAAATAGGAAATGATAGAAATAGTATAGGGTCAATTGGGTCAACCTAGCACCAAAATAGGGTCTATAAATAGTATAGGGTCGACTGGATCAATTTAGCACAATAAACAGAGGCTAGAAAAAGAGTAAATAGGGTTTGAAATAGTATAAGGTTGATTGGGTTGATCCAGTACAGTGAATAGAGGCTATAAAAATGTATAGGGTCGATTGGGTCAATCCAATACAACAGATAGGGAAAATTAAGAATATTATAATAGATTTGTGAACTAAAATAAGATAACTTTTGAAAGTAATTTAAATAGAAATAATAGAATGGAAACAAATAGTCAATTGGATTAATGCTGGCCAATCCAATTAAGGCACATAACACAAAACCTTGTACCAATGCTGGCTAATGCAAGTTTTTTTATATAAAATACAATTGAGCAAAGAATAAACAATCAAATGTAAAATAAAAGAGCTAACTAATTGGTCAACTAGAATGTTTATAATATTATTATATTATAATATGTTTTTAAATGTGATGGGAAGTTGGCTATAATTAGATAACTATAAATCAATCTAAGGATAGTTTTAGGTAGTTTGGAATGAAAGGGATTTGTAGTGGTAATGATACATGCTTGATATTGGGGCCTAGCCCCTCACTTCACACATTGTAGTGATAAAAGTGTTGGATGCTTAGCCAAAATATACCATTAACCACACTTTATAATTGACCTGAACATCAAGTCAGCTTCCCCCTTGGTGATGAAATCCAAGTAGGTTGGCCTTGGGTAGACAAATGTTAAAATGTTTGTTTAGATTTTGTGATTTGGTTACGTGTGCATAAAATATAAAATAGTGAAACTAAATGATTAATTGAAAACCACATAATTAAGATATATGATCTATTCTAAGCATGTAAGCAACAAGAAAAGAAAGTGTGAGCTAATTACTAGCATATAAGGTTAATTCTAACTTTGAAACAAGGTATAGTGTTGATATAGTTAATAGTGTATGCATAAAATATAGAACAAGGTTGACAGGGTTGACCTTATACTATGGAAGCAAGGTATAAAATTGAATAGGGTCAGTATAGTTGACATAGTTATCCAGATAACAACAAAACATAGAACTGGGTGAACAGGGTCAATCCAACTGATTATGCAGGGGCAATTTTAAAGACTACAAACTATAAAAGGAAAGACTGTAAAGAAAGATACAAAGAGATAGAAAGGAACCTTGGTGGATTAGAGATGTAAATAATGAAGATTGTTATTCAATAACCTTGATATATGCTTTAAAATTCTAGTAACTAGGTTGATTGGGTTGATCAAGCTTTGAAAAAACTTGTTGTTGAGTGCCTAAAAATGTATAGGGTCAACCTAGTAGTATGGACTGGATGTCTTAAAGTTTGAAACCTTGTACTAGGTCAAAAGGGTCAATCTAGTAGCCTATACCTAAAAACCTATGAACAAAAATTAGAGCTAGGTTGATGAAGTCAATCCAGTATGATGCATATATGATAAAAATAATGTTAAAAATAAGGAAAGAAAGTGAACAAATCCTACAACGGTTAGTTCACGTAAGGTTCACCACAATGTATATAATCAAAAATGCATCATGTCTATAAATCAATCCTAATTCAAAGAAGATAGAGCATATCTACACTTATGATTGGGAATACATTTGTTAAGCGAGAGCATGACCAATATGGGGATCCGCTAGACCTGATTAGGGGATCACTTATCATAATACACCATGCTAAGATGGGTTCTTAACCCTATAGTCTAACACAATCATGAAACAAACCTAAAAGATTTCTAGATTTAATGTTCACTCTATTCTAATAAATAAGAAAGTAAATCTAATCTAGTGCACACCAAAGCTTGTGGCACAAAGTGGGGGTTAAAAATAAAATGAACTAAACTAAACATGCATAGAAGACATATACTCATGTCAATGTATATGGAATCCTAATGCACGGAAGAGAAGCATAACTACATTATCTATCTAATTTTACAAAGAAGAAATAAAGTGAGGAATACTTACCTTGAAGATGAACCCACCGAGCCTCAATCTCTTCCTTGGCCAAAGTGATTCTCAAGAGATTGTTGTGATATGTAAGGATAACAAAGACAAATCAACTCTAGGCTACACAACCTATCTATGCATCCAAAAGCCTTCTCCATAATACAAGATTTGTATCTCCAAAGAAAGTATGGAACATTAAGCTTTATTCCTCAAGTAGAATGGTTAATAAGTAGATGTTCATTTTCCCTTATTATTATTTGCTTCTCTATCTTTAAATGGCTAGAAATGACTTGTATCTATAGGCAGATCTTGCCCTAAATCCTTCCAAATATGTCGGCTATATAGGGTCAACCCAGTTGACCCTATATATTTTTGAGAGATAAATCATTAGGTCCCAGGCTTGGTTGGCTAAAGGGATAACAAAACTCCAAGTGAAAAATACCCCTAAATAGTACAGGGTCAACCTAGTTGACCTAGTATAATCAATTAGTGAAAGGGGGTCAATGAAATAAAAAAGAGGATAAGGATGTGACAAATGACTGGAATGGGTATAATAGAAAAGAATAAGCTTAGGGAAAATGGTTTTAGGAGGAAAGTGTGTAGATGGAAAGTGAAAAAAAAGACAACGATATTATAAAGAACCAATGGTCTACCCACCCCTTTCCTGGTGCACCCCTTAAGGTGTACACTCAGAGAGATTGAGACTCGATAGATTCTTACAAGACACTAAGTGTTAGTAAGTGATAAATTTTTTAAAATATTATGTGTATACATAATGTCAGTCATATATACAAGAATATTTCCCTAATCCCCCATATGAACAACAAGCCCATCATAACACTGCTCCTCATCAACCCTATCATGAGCCATCCATACCATCACTCAAGTAAACTTTAATAAACTTTGACAAGCATGCACTTGAATTGTGCCCACAAAATCATTATGACTAAGATGTCCCTACTCACTAGATCCATTATGTGAGAGAGTCATTATAGAAAATGAAATAAGAATGGACACTTGTTGAGAAAGTAAATTGGAATAATCACAAAGGTGAGATGATGGATGTATGTGGTTACATTCAAAACATTGAGGAAAAGCTAAAAGGCCTTGAAGAATAATAGGTCCAACATCACCAATATTATGTGCCTTCATAAACACCACCTCAGCCCTTTTATGTACCACCCTTTCCTCCCCAAGAGGCCATTCTAAGTAACCCTTTAAGTATGCCAAGTTCTTTATATGTTCCTTAGACCTTCCCTTTTTGGATATATATCCAAGAGATATCTCAAAGAAATAAGGAGATGGTTATGGAATAGCCTGTTGTTGAGTTCCAAGACTCCATCCTTCCTAAAGAACCCCTTATGAAGTCCTTCAAGGTTCTATGTTGGAACCAAGTGGTGAAGTCACAAGGTGGGCAAAGTAAGGCAAGTCTAGATTTGAGAGCCCAAGATAAATCAGGATTTGTGCCTATTCAAACCTCTCTCATCCCTCTTCAAGAGTATTTTTATGTTCCTTATTTTCATGAAACTACTAACCACCTTAAAGAGAAGGTATTCCAAGAGAATATTGATAAGAAGATCAGAGATTTAGAGATAAAGACAAGGAAAGAGTAGGAGAGCCAGGATCAAAAGGTTAAAGAAGGACTAGGATCATAAGGTTAAAGGACCTCTATCTTTTCCATCTTGGAACCAAGTCATGGAGTCAAGAAGATCCAAGGTCATTTAACCCCCATCCTTCCCTCAAAGTTATAGGTCATTTCCATCTTATAAATCCATCTGGATTAGTATGCAAAAGGAGGAGGAAATGAATTACAAAGACAATTATTTGGACCAAAGGTGTACCAAATGTGTCTCATCTCTCTTGGAGTCATCCCAAGAATATCCTATGCCACTCTTTGAAGAGGTAAGTAGTGAACTCTATGTTGAAATCATAACTAATACTAATGAATTGTTAGAATTAAAAGAGGAGATCATTATTAGGACACAACTTGGAAAGAGCGAGCATGAATTTATCTTTCATGTGGTCAAAAAAGATGAGTTGTAAGAGCAAGTAAAAGTTGGAGATGAGATCCAATAGGAAGAAGACCACTAGCAATAGTTGTATTATGATTTCATGAGAGAGATTGGTGAGCTTAAGATGGTAGAATTAGATGATGAGATGGTATATCAAGTTGGGTCTTCTAAGAATTTCATTAATTATTTTGATCATGAATATCATTAGTTTGATAAGACCATACATCAATAGCTTGAAAATATTTGTCAATTTGAGGATCAAGTTCTTGAGAAGATGGACAAAGAGTCTCCCATGGAGAATAATGACCAAGATTGGGAAAAATATGCAAAGCTCCTTGATGAGCCTGAAGAACTTGAAACCAAGAATAATCCTATTCTTATTAAGGACACCATGGAAATCAAAGAGGTATGCCTTGTTTAACCACCATCAGAGGTTATAGTTAAAGAGCCATATGAAGAAATTGAGACTATCTGGATACACATAACTGACCTATTTGGAGCTGCCTAGTTGTAATTAATCATCATACGAATGAAGTTGGAAAATATAATAACGAAGAAAGAGGCATCAAGACCAAGGATAAAGGATTTACATGCCTCATTCAATTCTTCATCCCATGAGGGAAAAAGGTTATCAAACTTTCCTTTTGATCCAGGAGGAAGGTACATAGTTTTAAGTTATATATATTAGGTTAGTTTTGTTCAAATTATTCTAAGTGATACTTTAGCACATTTATTTGTTGTACCTATTTTGTTTTAGGTTAGTTTTCCTTTCAATAAGTGCCTTGGGCACTCTATCTTGATTGTTATTTTCTTGGTCCTTGGTTCATTTTAGAAGGAGGTTAGAGCAAGATTAGTAGCTAGTGTTGGATCTAGGTCAAATGTGTTGGACACAAATAGAGACTCCATACCCAATGGACTAGAATAGGCACATGGTCTAAGTTAGTTTACATATAAATGAATGTAACCCCTATGAGTCATCAAATATGTTGGCCAAATTTGGCCTACATATGAAAATTTTGCATGGTTTGATGAAGCAATAGATCAAAGGCTTAGAAATGGGTCTAGAAATGAAAATGGAGGAATCAAAGAAAGTCCTCATACATTATGAGAATTCAAGAGCATGGACCAGGATACACAAGCCTTATAAAATCATTAACACCTTGAGAGAATGATCAAAAGATGAGTTGTGCAAGTTTTTGAGCTAGATTGTCACTAAGACATCACGTAGGAGAAAATGAACTAGTCCACTTGTGAAATTTTTATCTTAACTCAAGAAGCCCTCATGAGCTAGAAAATAATGTGTAATTAGAGTTCTACATGCCAAGATCATCTAAAATTTTCATTCTTGTGTAAGCTTTCTAGCTCAAGTTATAAGATTATAAAGTTGGATCTGTAGTATAAGATGTTCATACTAATGTCGAGTTTAATCTTGAATAAAATAAATACTTTTGAGATTAAATTTGATAGTTGAAAAAACATTAATGATAGTCATGGAACATCATTTGATGAGAGCATGAACATCAATTTTAAGATCATGAAGTAGCTATTAGATTTTAAATAGTAGGTCCCAATAGATCCAATAGTCTTTGCTTGATCATACATATTGATCCAATGGTGAAAGGTGAGTCAAATAGTCAAGGAGATCAAGAGGTTGACACATGACATATGTGTATGAGCTGACAAACTGACAGTGGATTTTGAAATAAAATGTGAGGCTACCATGTGGCATAATATTGGATGGAGTTGACAAGTCAAGGGCTAGATCAAAAACTTGTAGTTATTCATACCAAGTAAGATCAATGGTACAAAATAGGTCAATATGTCCATGAGATAAGTTAGATATCGATAGACAATTAGAACAAAGGAGAACCCAAGACTTTTAACAAAAAATAATCTATTATTGACAGAAGTAGATGGGTCTTACAAGGTCATATTTATACCATTGAAGCTTTATCCAATGCCATTAAAGGGACACACTAATGCAGACAAGGTGATCAAGAACATATGGGACTGACATTAAGGCTATATATGGACCTCTAGTTTGTAAATCTATAGTCTATAGGGTTATTTTTGCATCTATTTTTGCCATTTTTAGGAAGATTCCCTTTATATAAAATGAATTCTTGGTTCTTAAAAAGATGGAATGGGTCTATTTAGACCTATTATAATTCTAAACAAGGGCTCTATAGTCTATAGGTATGTGTTAATACAAAGGCTATAGGAAAATTGATAATCTTATATTAGTTTTCCATCTATAGATGAACCTATGATATAAATGTAGAAATATAATAGATATATGGCTAATGCAAAAGGGTCTCATCTGTCCACATGGCTCTATCATCGATGATGTAGGTACTAACCAACATGCATGGCATAGCCCTACCAATTTCAAGATTCTAGGATTTGATCCAAATGAACACATCAAGTGGACTTAGGGTCCCAAGGTGGCGAGATGATAGTTAGAGAAGTAGTTAAGGTCATTGATTCTACTCAAATAGACTTGGTCATCATACATAACAACCCTTGTCTCTAGTGAGATCTCTTAGCCAATGAGAGAAGATCAAAGGTTATTAGGATAAAAAAAGGTCTATTTGCTGATCAAAACATGCATACAGAAAGCAATCAATGAGATGCCACCTCACTTCTTGATCTTGATTACATGATGAGTTTTACCAACCCTTATAGGGTGTCCCATAATCAGAGTAGGGATCCTCTCTTAGATGAGAGTAATGTTCATATAACCACTCACACAATGAACTATGGGACCCCTTCTCATTCCTCTTCATAGAAAAATCCTCTCTTCTCACTAGAATATCAACTTGAATTAAAATATACCCCTAAAATGTTTTTCTTTATCTCTGAATTTCCTCAACATCAAGGAAAAGATCCTATTAGCTAAATTTTTTACCCTTGTTTTGAAATTTCCTTTGGCCAAGTTCAACATCTCTTGTCTATTTTCAATTAAATTGTGAAGGACTCATCAAAGAAACCAATTTTTTTATCTTCTTTAGATTCTTTGTTTTGACCTTATTCAAGTGTTTTTCACCCCTTTTGCCTAAGTGTTATCTCTTTTGTAAAGGTTCCTTTGTTTCAAGTTTTTTGTCCAAGCCTAAGAATTCTTTCAGACTTTTTGTTTTGAACAAAAAGTCTGAAAGAATTCTCTCTTTGCATTTTCTTTAAGGAATCCTTTGTTTCAGGTTTTTTATCTCAGACTATTTGTCTTGGAAAAAAATTATGAAATAATTTAGTTTGTCTTTTCCTAAAAAATTTCCCTTCGAAACTTTTTCAAAGGGTCTCTCTTCAAATTTCCCTTCAGAAAGTTTTGAGGGTTCTTTCTCTCTCCAAAGTGCCCTTCATAACTTTTTCAAAGGGCCACTTTCCTCCAAATTACCCTTCAAAACTTTTTCAAAGGGCCACTTTCTTCTAAAGTGCCCTTCATATCTTTTTGAAAGGTCACTTTGCTTCCAAAGTGCCCTTCAGAACTTTCTGAAGGGTCATTTTCTTCCAAAGTACCCTTTGAAACTTTCCAAAGGATCACTTTTCTTCCAAAGTGCCCTTCAAAAAAGTTCTAAAGGGACACTTCCCTCCAAATTTCCCTTTAGAACTTTTTCAAAGGGATACTTTCCCTTCCAAGTGCCCTTCGAAAAGTTTCCAAGGGACACTTGTCCCTTCTACGTGCCCTTTGAAAAGTTTTGAAGGGTCACTTTTCCCTTCGAAGTGCCCTTCAAAAAGTTTTGAAGGGTCACTTTTCCCTTCCATGTGCCCTTAAAAAAGGTCCAAAGGGTTACTTTCTAAGATCAAAGGGATCATTCCAAAAGGAAGTAACCTTTGCAAGAAGTTCAAAGGAATTGTTGTGGACTTTTTGTCCACAACAATCCTTCCGACAAGCCATAGTAAAAAGCCAAAAATAGGATGCCTGAATGAAATGCCCAATTGAAATGATGATTGAATAAATGTCAACTTAAAGATAGTGAATTAACCATTAGTGTTTAGCATAAGAGGATTCAAGTAGATCTAAGGACTCACATCCTTAATTTGTCAAAGCAATGAGAGAACCCATATCACCATTGATTGACTAGGATCTATGTCATTTCATGACAACCAACCAAGGAAGAAGGACAAAGCTAAACAAAATGAAAGAGACAAATCTGTAATAGGTGGACTCCCTTGTAACATTTTTTTTGATTCCATGACTCAACCAAGAATATCCTTATTCTGTTAACAAAAACATTAGAAAACATCTTTGAGAGAGCAAGACCAAAGGTGTAATAACTTGTGATGACATGGATCAACCAAATGGCCTGAACATGCATCTTTTGTAAAGATGGTTATAGTTGAAGATGGTGACTTCAAAAAAATTGATTCCTCTCCTTGAAACCAAAGGCTTTCCTCTCTCTCTTCCTTCTTTCTATATATACAACCCCTTGGCTAGTGAAAAGACATATACATAGAGTACGGTGAAGCCCTACTGGAATGATATCCTACCTTTAAGCATTATTACCAGTCAAGTTTTATTTAAAGTTCTAAAAATTATCTAAGTGTGTAAGTGAAAAATAGTGATAACAAGTGATGGTCTTCATCCTTTTATCCTTTTTCCTTCATGTATGATCAAGGGTTCTAGTTCTAATAGGTCACATAGAGTGTGTCTAAGTGTATTGAATTTTTGCATGTGTACTACTATTTTAGAATGTGTAAAGTTTACCTCTCAGACTCATTTACCTTGTGACATTTTACACATCTCACCTTTGTGTTGAAATACTTGTGTTAGATTCTTTAGAGCTTGGAAATAGTTTGTGTCTTTTGCTATATTTTGCACTAAGATATGGCATTTGTGTAGAAGATAATTTTAGTGTATCACCATCCTTAGAATAGGTTTTAATTTTCTATAACTTCTAACTCTTTTCCCTTAACTCATCTGGTTTAAATAGAAATTGTCTTATAGATACACATTCAAGGAGCTATCCCTTTAAATACTAGAGGTTAATTTCCCCTATAAACACACTTGCATGCCTAGAAATGATCTAATGTTTCCCAAATCTAGAAGAAGACCAAACACTGCCTTTTAGGGTGCAAGATTTGGAGACAACAGTTCTGGCATGCCCGATGGGATCCCAGTTCTTGATTATTTACAAGTCAAGGTGAATGATAGTCTTAACAAACCTAAGTTTATACTCTTAATACAACATTTTGTGACTTTTAAAGGTGATAATTTATGGTTATAGATCAAGTTTCCCATTTTATACTTCATGGTCCTCACTAGGTCATCTAGGACTTCTAATCAAGCCCCCCTAGTTGAAGCTCTTCTTGAAGAACAATGCCCTAAACCATTCCTAGTGCTTATAGATCCTTGGAAAGGAGGTTTTGGAGAAGAAGAAGTTGAGGAAGTTAGAGAAATAAGAGATCAAGAGGAAAGAAGATAAATGGAGAGATAATAGCCTTTTCTGGCCTTTAACACATAAAATCCAATTAACCTTCCTGCATATGACCCTATTCCTCCCAATGCTACCAAGAGTCTCCTTGGTTTCAATGGAGAGGATCCTATTACCCCATCTGAGCATATTAGGGACATTTCAAATTTTTGTAATTTCCATAATGTCACCCAAGCCAACATAGCCATTAGATTTCTTGTTATGTCTGTAAAAGGTAAAGTACTTGACTAGTATAGGACTTTGGAAGGTGGTTATATTACAAGTTGGGATGGATTTGGGGAATTGATGGTAACTAGATTTGAGAATAAGAGTGACCACACTTTGCTGATCCATCAGTTGAACATGATAAAGAGTGATCCTAATGAATTTATGGGGGATTTCAATGAAAGATTTCAAAGGACATGACATAGGTATCTACCTATCATGAGACCTCATCCAAGATTTATGTTACCCAAATATCTCAAAGTTATTGGTACTGATGTAGCAGTGATGTTACAATCCATGGGAGGATTTACTTTACTTGATACATATGAGATAGCCATTAAAACTGAGAATATCTTGATATAGGCTAGAAAGCCACCTCCAAGAGTTTTTATACCCTTGTTGTATCATAGTTCAATGGAAAATCCAAGCATTAATCAAGTTCCTAATGCCAATGTCAAGCCAAGAGCCTTCCCCATGAAAGTGGATAGTGCTGTGGACAAAGATGAAGAAATCTGGTCATTACGAGCTCAACTCAAGCAAGATTAGTTCTAGACAAGTGTTCCACCTAACCATCAATAATATCATCAACAAAGATATAGGGCTACACCCCAATACAACTACCAAGGAAGAGGACAAGGTCAACAAGGTTTTAATAGGCAGCACAATGCCTGTAATCCTGATCCTAGACCTTCCACTAAGGCTATTGTTCTAGTACATGCTAATCTAGTCCAAGGAGAGGATCATTTAGACTAATGGGGACAACCTCAAGGTCTATTCACATATGGTAATGGATAATATATCCAATATTTGATAGAAAAATAATAATCTACTCCCTAAATAATCAGAAGAAGTGAACCTCATGCAAAGGGATGTTCGTGGAGAGGGGAGCAACCAAAGCATAGGTATGATGAAATTTCAAGTGAAGGATGATTACATGTTGAATAAAAAAATGCTGATTATATCCAAAATAAGAGCTAAGAAGAGAGAATTGGGAGAAGATCAAGGAGTGCATGGAAATAAGTGATGCCTCTCCAAGGCCATAAGGTGTGAATCCTAATGTTGTACTTGTTACAAGTCATGCTCCTTAGCAAAATCAGAATGCAAGTAAGGTTGTCAAACCCATAATGTAGCAAGTTTAAGCCCACTCAATACCTTCAAGAGTATAATAAAATGTGAATTTTCCCTCTATAAACATTATTTATTCTTTAAAGAGTACTAAGACAAGTATATCTCTTTGGGAAGTCTTGCATATACTTGGTCAAAAGGAGCTTTTGCAAGAGTAGCTTGTAAACATTCATGTAGCCCCTCAAAATTCAAAGCATAATGGTGTATCCCTTACCAATGATCCAATCCATGTATTATATCCCTCCACCAAGTTTGTAAAGCCTCCACCCTTTCTATCTCACCCTCATTGTGGGAGACAATCTGGTCCATATTGTATTGTGGATAGTGGAGCTAGTACCACTGTTATGCCTAAAGTGGTGGCTGATAAGCTAGGATTAAAATATGAGCCACATAAAAAGGGTGTATTAAAGCTTGATGGGACTCTAACTAAGATAGTGTAACTGGTCAAAGGTTTGAAGGTCTTTCTACATGATTGCCCAAGTTTTCCAAATAAGATGTGGTGGTAGACCTTCCAGCCCATTTTGCTATTTGCTTGTCAAAGTACTTCACAGCTAAGATAGGAGGGTATATTTCTACTAATTGGTCTTTTATAGATTTTAAAACAAGATATAGAACCAAGGTGACTATAAGGACTCAGCCCTTAGCAAGATTTCATATTGAGCCATACATGGAGACAAACTCAAATCAGAATTGTCTAATTAGCAAAGAGTCTGAAAGTGTTATGGATGGTGAAGCGTCCTCCCCCTTGAAGGTATTTATAATCTCTTCCTTTATAAATAAAACACTAAAACACATGGAATTGATCCATATACTTTCATTAAAGAGACTAATTTGGGAGTTTATTGTATGCATGAAGGGGATGTTCCAATCCCTTCACTCACTAATGAATATCATGAACTTGATGGCATATAGGAGATTTTTTTTGATGGTTCAAGAATAAAAATAGGTGCAATAGATAACATTATGTTAGTTTTTCCATTAAATAATTGATACTACTCCTCATACAAATTCCACTTCAGTTGTACCTACAATGTGGTATAATATGAAGGCCAAGTTCATAGCCTCCAATGGGCAAAGAAGAGAGGGATCAAGAATCTAAAAGTTTATGGAGATAGTGAATTAGTCATCCACCAAGTAGGAAATCAGGCTAAAGCCAAAAATCCCTTGTTTAAGTCCTAAAATCATAGGGTATGGTACCTACTTGAATAATTTGATGCCTTCAACATATAACCCATCCCAAGGGGTTCAAATAAATATGCTGATAGGTTGGCTACCATAAGAGCATAGTTTGACACAGTTGCTGATGTAGGGAAGGAGAAGGAGCAGTCACATATCAAGATAATTGTGAGACCCTATATTATAGATAATGAAGTGTCATGGTAGGTGTTTGAAAGTGATGAACACATTACACACTTCTTGAAAAATGAGGCAGGTTTCTCCTCAAGAAACCAAAGGAGACTACATGATCAATATGAAGAGAAAATCATTTAACTAAAGACAAATAAGATACCTAAGGGGATGATTACCTTAGAGAGTGTTTTCAATGAGGATGATCAGAATAAGAAAGAAATAGTGATCATGCCAACAAAGGAAGATAAATGAAATAGTCATAATTTTCAAGGATAGACTTTTGAAATTTGGCAAGGTATGTTCTCAACCTGAGAGGCAGGCTTTTACTAAATTGTGCAAAGAGTCTCATGACATATTTACTTGGGAGTATAAGAATTGAAAGGGTTTGATTCAATTCTAGCCCATCATACCATTTATTTATAACCTAGAGCTAAATCGACTAGGCAAAATTAAAGGCCTATCAATCCCAAGATAAAATAACTCATCAAGAAAGTGCTAACCAAGTTGATTGAGTCTAAGATTGTATTTCCTATCAAACACTCAACTTAGGTGGCCAATATTGTTCCTATCTGAAAGAAGAATGGAGAGATTATACTTTATGTGGTTTTTTGAGATTTTAACAAAGTGTCTCTCAAAGATCATTATCTACTACCCTCCATGGAGCAAATTTTGCAAGTTGTTTTAGGTTCCCAATGCTTCTCTCTTCTTGACAGTTATTCAAGATACAACTAAATATTGGTAAATGAGGAGGATAAGTTCAAGATAGACTTCAATATAAAGTGGGTAACCTTTTCCTATAATAATATGCCTTTTGGTTTATCCAATTCTGGAGCCACTTTTTAAAGAGCAATGGACATGGCTTTTAAAGGTTTGATCAATAAGTTTCTACTTGTGTACCTAGATGATGTAACTATTTTTTCAAAAGATGATGTTGATCATATGAAACATCTAAGGTAGGTGTTTGAGAAATGTAGGGAGTATGGCATATCCATTAATCCGAAAAAGTGCATCTTTTTTGTTCATGAAGGTAAACTTTTGGGGCACATTTTTTCAGAAGGAGGCCTGTCTATTGACCTCGAAAGGATTGAGGCTATCCTAGGCTTGTCCTTGCCTCAACACAAGAAGGGACTAAAAAGCTTATTGAGGAAAATAAACTTTTTTAGATGGTTTATTCTATACTTTACAGCTATGGTAAAGCCTATAACAACCATGCTAAAAAAGAACCAAGTTTTTACTTGGACAAAGGAAGGAAAGAGCAGTTTTGAGACAATCTAGCAAGCAATTGCAAAATATCTTACTCTCTTGAACCCAAAATTTGCCAAGAATTTCATAATTTATACCTTTGCCAAATTGATACAATCTCAACCATGCTGATGCAAAATAATGATGAAGAGATCGAGTAACCAATTGCATTCTTCAACCAAGGATTGCAAAACTATGAGGTCAAATATATATTTGTTGAGAAGAAATATTTGAAAATGATAAGGGAATTGAAAAAATTTAGGCAAACAGTCTCAAATAATAAGATACATGTCATATTTTCTCATCCCAATACCAAAGAGTTTCTCCTGAGCAAAGACCTCAACAAAAAAGGAGCTAGATGGATCACAAAGGTGATGGAGTATGGCATGTACATCAAGGTGATAAACTTGGTGAGAGGACTAGGATTATGCAGGCATTTATTTATAGATCTATAGGATCCAAAAGAAGAGGTATTAATCAACCAAATTCAACCCCAACTAGCTGATCACATTCTAGTTCAGAGCTAGACATAAGACATCATCAATTTTCTTCAAAATGATGAGTGTCCCAATGGTTTGAGAGAGTCTCAAAGGAGATAATTTAGATTGAAAACCATTCCCTATTTCCTTACTAATAATGTTCTCTTTAAAAATGACATAGATGGTGTGCTATTAAGATGTGTTGACAATGATTAGTTTGACATGCTACTAGAAGGTTTTCACAATGGTACAGATGGAGGTCATTTCTCTCCTAGAACTATGGCTGAAAAGATAATGAGGGTTGGTTACTTTTGGCCTAGTATTTTTAAGGAATTTTATCATTGGGCTAAGGTGTGCCCTCAATGTGCCTTATTTGTAAGAAAATAGAAACTTGCAACCCTTCCATTGAATCCTATCTAATTGAAGCAACCTTTCATGCAATAGGGTCTTGATTTCATGGGTATGATCAACCCTCCATCAAGTGCTAGACACAAATGGATATCAACTACTACTGAATACTTCACAATGTGGGTAGAAGCTATTGCACTAAAAGAGGCAAATGAAAATGCTATCTTAGATTTCTATGATAGCATTATAATCAGGTTTGAAGTTCCTCATATCATCATTTTTGATAATGCACTTGCTTTCATAAGTGCCAAAAATTTTGATTTGGTAGGTAGGAATGGGGTTCATTTGAATACCGCATCCAATTATTACCCTCAAGGTAATAGATTAGCTGAGTCTACCAACAAGAACCTCATCAAGATCATCAAGAGAGCCTTGGAGAATAATCAAAGAGCTTGGCATAGCAAGTTGAAGACAACTTTATGGGAAAATAGAATTACACTTAAGAAATCAATTGGTAACTCTCCCTTTGTACTTATTTATGGAAGAAAAGCTAGTTTGTCTATATCCCAAGAACTCCCTACCCTGAAACTTGCACAATAGCTAGAATTACTTGAAAACACTTTAATGGAAGTCAAGTTGATAAAACTAATGCAACTGTAAGAGGCAAGGGATGATGCCCACAAGGCCATGAAACACCATCAAATGCTCATGAAGATATCTTTTGACAAAATGACAAGTGCAAGAGTGTTCAAAGAGGGTGTCTTGGTTTTGAAGAAGGATGAAAATAGAGAAAAACTAGGCAAGCATACAAAGTTTGACACTTTGTGGAGTGGCCCTTATATCATCAACAAGTGCAAGAAAAGAAACTCCTTTCAACTATCCAAAATGAATGGAGAAGAGTTTCCTATCCCTATGAATGGGACACACTTGAAATCCTACTATTATCCGTTGCTCATCTTTTTGTAAATACTAGTTTAGATGTGTGTGTTTCCTTTTGTTCATTGTTGTGTTCCCTAAGTGATTTATAACACATGCATGTATTCCTTCCTTTTGTTTGGTGTGTGTCTCTACCTTGTGTGTGTGAATCAATCTAGCTAGTGTGTTTTTGAGCCAAATCTTGTTCAATTCTCTTTAAAGTGCCTATATGTGTGAATTCATGCCCAATGGAGGGATTTCGGTGACTAGACTTTGGCATAGCAGACATGCCTCCCCTGGGATCACCAAAAATGTTAACCAAATTTTTTACCTTTGTTTTGAAATTTCATTTGGCTAAGTTCAAAATCTCTTGTATATTTTCAATTCAATTGCGAAGGACTCATGAAAGAAACCAGTTGTTTTTTCTTCTTCAAAAGCTTTGTTTCAGCCTTGTTCAAGTGTTTTTTAGCCCTTTTACCTAAGTGTTATCTTGTTTGAAAAGGTTCCTTTGTTTTGTGTTTTTTTTCCAAGCCTAGGAATTCTTTTAAACTTTTTGTCTCAGACAAAAATTCTAAAAAAATTCTCTCTTTGCCTTTCCTTTAAGGAATCCTTAGTTTTAGGTTTTCTGTCTTAGACTATTTATCTCAGACAAAAAGTTCAAAAGAATTCAACCTATCTTTTCCCAAAAAATTTCCCTTCAAAAATTTTCCAAAGGGTCTCTCACTCTTCAAATTTCCCTTCAAAAAGTTTCAAAGGTTATTTCTCTCTCCAAAGTGCCCTTCAAAACTTTTATGAAGGGCCACTTTCCTCCAAAGTGCCCTTTGAAACTTTCCAAAGGGTCACTTTACTTCCAAAGTGCCCTTCAAAACTTTTTGAAGGGTCACTTTTCTTCCAAAGTACCTTTAAAAACTTTCCAAAGGGTCAATTTTCTTCCAAAATGCCCTTAAGAACTTTTTGAAGGATCACTTTTCTTCCAAAGTGCCCTTAAGAACTTTCATAAGGGTCACTTTTCTTCCAAAGTGCCCTTCAAAAAAGTTCCAAAGGGATACTTCCCTATAAATTTCCCTTCAAATTTTTTTTGAAGGGTTACTTTCCCTTCCAAGTGCCCTTTGGAAAGTTTCAAAGGGACACTTTTCCCTTTCAATTACCTTTTAGAAAGTTTTGAAGGGTCACTTTTCCCTTCCATGTGCCATTTAGAAGGTTCCGAAGGGTCACTTTTCCATTCCAAGTGCCCTTCAAAAAGTTTTGAAGGGTCACTTTCCAATCCCAAAGGGATTTTTCCAAAAGGAAGTGACCTTTTCAAGAAGATTTAAGGAATTGTTGTAGATTTTTTGTCTGTAATAATCCTTTTGACAAGCCATATAAAAAATACCAAAACAAGATGCCTGAATGAAATGCCCAAGTGAAATGGTGATTGAATAAATTTAAACTTAATAAAATGAGATAACTATTGGTTTTAAGCATAAAAATATTCAAATAGATCCAAGGGCTTGCATCCTTCATCCATCGAATCAATGAGAGAGCCCATATCACCATTGATCAATTGGGATCTGTGTCATTTCGAGGCAATCAAATAGGGAAGAAGGACAAAGCCAAATAGAATGAGACAATTCTATAATTGGTGGACTCCCTTTTAATAACCATTTTGATGCCATGACTTATCCAAGAATATACTTATTCTATTAATGCAAACATTGGAAAAGCAAATTTTAAAGAGTAGGACCAAAGGTGTAACAAATTGTGATGACATGGATCAACCAAATGGCTTAAGCAAGAATATTTTGTAAATATGGTTATAGATAAATATGGTGACTTCAAATAAATTGATTCCTCTCCTTGGTTCCAAAGGATTTCCTCTCTTTCTTCCTTCTTGCTATATATACAACCCCTTGGCTAATGAAAAGACATACACACAGAGTACGATGAAGCCCTGCTGGAATGATATCTTGTCTTTAAGCATTACTACAAGTTATCTTTTCTTTGAAGTTATAAACATTGTTTGAGTGTGTAAGTGACAAAAGGTGATGGTCTTCATCCTTCTATCCTTTTTCCTTCGTGCCTGAGCAAGGGTTCTGGTTCTAACAAGTCACATAGAGTGTGTCTAAGTGTATTGAAATTTTGCATGTGTATTACTATTTTAGAATGTGTAAAGTTTGCCTTTCAGACTCATTTACCTTGTGACATTATACACATCTCACCTTTGTGTTGAAATAATTGTGTTAGATTCTTTAGATCTTGGAAATAGCTTGTGTTTTTTGCTACATCATGCACTAAGATATGGTATTTATGTGGAAGATAATTTCAGTGTATCACCACCCTTAGAATATGTTTTCCTTTTTAGTAACTTCTAACTCTTTTTCCTTAACTCAACTAGTTTAAATAGATATTGTATTATAGAGACACATTCAAGGAGCTATCCATTTAAATCCTAGAGGTTCATTTCCCCTATAGGCACACTGACACACTTGAAAATGATCCAATGTTGCCCAAATCTAGAAGAGGACTGAACACCCCTTCTAAGATACAAGATTTGGAGACAACAAATCTTTATACCATTTACCATCTCATGATTATGGTTAATTTGAAGAGCCTCATTCACCTTCTCCCACATTATCACATTGATTTATAGGTACTACCTTCTTTGATTCTCAGCCTCTTCCCTCTATTATGACCCCTTCTCATACCATGACCTCTTCTTCTTTAACTTCTTTTATCTTCATGCCTAGTATATCTAATAACATGTTAGGTTTTACATCTAGTGGGCCTCTCCTAATATCGACTATCCTTAATTATTCCACTAGTTCATTGTTTGCTACCCAAGGTAATCATGATTCTACTGCTTCCTCTTCTCATCCCTTCACTAGTCCATCTTTTTCCACATAAGTAAATTTTACCACTAGTGCCTCAATTTAATAGTTCCTCTCAAGCTCCTACTAACACCAGTAGTGGTACCCAAGCCATTAATACCAACTCTAATACTTCAAATAATTATAACAATGCCAATTAAGCCCACCAACTCTTGTTATAAAGACTTAATCTAATGAATATCTTTCAATCTCATAATACAAATCAAATGATGAGAATGCAAAATCACATTTTCCATCTTCAAACTCATCCTCAACCAAAATCTTGGGGCATGCATAATCAAAATGTTCCCCTACCTCCTCTTCAAGATTCCTAAGGCAATATCATCCCTCAACCTCTTTTGGTCAACAAAACCATTAAACATCTTCAAAATGAGCTAATATTGATATAAGAGGTATCACCACTATCATTTCTTATAATGGATCAACTGATCCTAATCTTCATCTAAAAAAATTTAGAAATATCTACAAATATTGGGTCCAATTGAATACCTTTGCAACTACCAAGATCTTAGCCAAAACACTCATGAGTGATGCTTTAGATTGGTACAACCAACTTAAACCTCATTCTATTACTAGTTTGGAAGATTTATTAAATACTCTATTCCAAGAGTTCTAAACTAGTGATCTTCCAAAAAACACTTTGGCCCACTTTATAAATTGCAAACAACTTGAAAATGAAATTGCCCAAGCTTTTGTTAAAAGTTGGAAAACATTGTCCAACAAATGTGAACATAACATGGCCAATGATAACCTTTTCCATATTTTTACCAATGCTCTTTTCCCAAGTTATAAGATTAGGTTTTCACTCTCTCTCCATGTACTTTGGAGGAGGCTATTGACTAAGCTAAACATCAATATTTCTTTATGCATCAATTTGAGCCACCCCAACCTTTTACGGTTCCTTACATCTTACTCAAGAATAAAAACCATATTGCTACCACTGATGGTGTCATGGAATCTTATGACACCATTCAAACTATTCAAATTGTTACTCCTAACCAATCCTTAGAATTATCTCCCCCTTCTCAAAAATATACCAATCCTCATTTATATTCACCTAATAAAATCAATGTTCACAAACCCCTATCTTTAGCTGAATTACTAAAACATCTACCTAGGCCTCTTCTACGAGAACTTGATCTCACTCATCCTATGAAATCTTGGTATGATCCCAACAAGTTTTATTAGTTTCACACTAGTTAGGCCCATTATCATGAGACATTTAAGCGACTTCATAATTTAGCTATGGATTTTCTTCTTGGTCCTAATTTTGATCATGATTCTATCATTCAAAAATGTCAACAAGACTTTGACATTACTTTTAAGGCTCATGAAACACATACTAAATCTCAAGCCTTGAATCAAGATAATGCTTATTTGGCTATCTATAAATACCCTCTTCTTAATCATCAACCTAATCAAGATACCCAAGACAAGCCCACCCCTTCCACTAATAATGTAGAAAGTCTTGTTGACCCCACTTATGTAGAAAATATGGTTAATATGACTAATATGTGAAGGGTAGTTGATTTCATTGACCCTCAACCTATCTAAAATCCTCTATTGTCTCACACATTTTGTGTTATCAAGGATTCTTCTCCAAATCACTTAAATGAGTTGGGGAAAGATGACATTATAACCTTTGATGAACCACGTCCAACTCTTCCTTGGATAACACTTCCCATGCTATTTATACCATCCCTCCATCTTCTTTACCTAACACTAATGATAATAAATCTTCTATCAACACTTCTTTTACCAATTTTCAACATAAACTTGAACCAACTAATTCACCTACTCAACATAACTTACAAGCTTGTTCTAAACCTTCTCCTTCTTATCAACATAAATTCCAATGCACTTCAACTTCTCCTTCTGAGGACCTACTTCAACACTATGCACCTATTTCTAAAAACCTTCTTATTCATTATGATGAGTGGGATCCCATTATGGAAATAACTAATCTCCCATCTTAAATTCCATTCCTTGAGCTTATGAGGACCTCTCTGAATCATCAAAACCATCTTATGCAACTCTTGTTTGAAATGAACATCTCTCATCCTCCCCTAGTAGGATGTGAAGCATCCTTATCTAGATCTGAAAATAACATATTATAAAAATGTGAAGAGATGTCCATCCATGTTGATGAAATAATATACACTTCTCTTTCCTTCAAATTTCCCATCACTTATATGATTCTCAATGATATTTTTCTTCATGTGGATAATCCTCATCTATTAATTAGTGTCTAAATAAGTGATATACAAGTCAAGCATGCATTGATTGATGAGGGTTTTAACACTTGTGTTGCCTCTCTCAATTTTATCAAAACCCTTGGATATTGTGAATGCAATCTAAAATCCACATGCAACACATGCCAAGGATATGTTTGAAGGAAAATTCCTCCTTTAGGTTGTGTAGATTCCCATTACCATCCCACCAATTATCATTCATGTGAAGGTGATGATATTTAACTTTCCTTTATCTTATAAAATCTTGCTTAGTAGGTTATGGACTCATTATATGAGAGTATTTACTTCTTCCGCCTACCAATTCATTAAATTATCTCACAATGGAGCCATCTATAGGATTCAGGGTGACACTAACCCTTATAATTTTGAACAATTCTAAGACCATGGTGTCTTCAAGATTCCTACTCTTGAACCTTTATCCAGTGTTACATTCTATGAGTCTCAATGATTTAACTTTCCCATCAATTCCAATCGAGGTTGTAATGGTCATCCTGAGCTCATTGGGAATATTCATCTTAACCTTTTAGATTTTGATGATAATGAGCTTGATGAAATCAACCAAAAGATTAAAATTTTTTAACTCTCACCTCATCTCATCTCTCAACTTCTTGCTTCTTTGTAGCCTCATTCTCATAAACCACCCTATGATGATATTCTCATTATCTTGACTAAGACTCAACATTATATTCATCATACTTCATTGGATGATAAAGTCATCCATACCTTCATCATTGATCTTCACACACTTGACTATGATGATGGTTACACCTTAGATGATTCATTCCTAAGTAGTCTTGTTCAAGCTTGTGATGTTGAGATTATTCATTATCATTCTTCTTTGATTCAATATTTTAGTGATTCTTCTTGTGTTTCATTTCTTATAGTTCCTAATTTTAGTATTTTCCCTCTTTATCATAGGGTAGAGATGGTGCTGACACATCTAGTTTTCAAGGAACCTCATAGGAGTATGATCATATATTATGTTATGACTGGACCTTACCACTTTGCTAGGTACCCTGACCCTTATAGCCTATTTATCCTTGTGATGCGCGTGACCCTTCTTCAGACTTCTATATACCCTACCCCTCCCTCAGTAGAGCCAACTTTAGAGCCCATTATTTATCTTGCTATAGTTAAACTCATTCTTGCTCTTGCTATATTTGAGCCCATTTTTGCTCCCACTATTTTTGAGTCTATCCCTACTTTTGATCCCATTATTCCTTCTATTGAGCTTAGTCTATTTCTTTCCCCACCATCACCTTCTATTGCTGATGGTTTGCTTCCTTTACCTCAATTGGCTCCATTTCCCTCTAAATGGGTTTATGAGCCTTCTCAACCTCCTTCTACTTTTGTTATACCTCCTCTTATGAGTACTTATACCAAGCCTACTCATAGGCATATCTATTTTCCATGGCACATATAGTTATTCATCCACACATTGTCATAAACTATGATAATATATTGACACTTTACATCCTTCTAACTTTCAATGCTTAGACAAGGCTATACCTCCCCTGAAGGTACTTTTTGAGTATATTCATAAGTATGGAGAGGTATATTGTCTTTGGCACCAATATGACACCCATAATATTGATCATTGTCATATCTTTAAGTAACACCTTAAATATCACCTTATAATTATTCCTAAACCTTCTATCATTCCTCCCACATGTCATTACCATAAGAAGGATCCCCCTCCTCCCATGGTTCCACCTCCAGTGGTTCCATCTCCTTTTATGGTTCCTTCGTAACATTATATTTCTCCACCCATGAATCCTTCACCTGTGAACCTTCCCTCACTTGTGGATCCTTTTCCACCTATGAATCCCTCACCTATGGATCTTTCCTAACTCATGATTCCTAAATCTCCCATAGAGTCTGCTCCCATGCATCCTTTTAAGCATCCCTCCTCAATATTATCCATCAAGCATTCCTACCTTTTCTATTGAGGAGATTAGATGAGAAGTATTTTCCCAATTTTTACTGAAGATAGATGAGACATTAGCAATAGTTTCTTATCCATCTTCATAGAGACTTATCAGATGTTCTAGATAATGTGTGTGGGCAAATATATCAATATTTATGAACACATGCATGGTGTTATTTACATTTTCATTTTGGATTTGACATGTGCTCCAATATTATCTTTATCTATTTCTTATATCATTTAACATTGTGTTAAATTCTTATTCATCTTACATGGTGACTTTAATTTTTACACTTTATATATTGCTTATACTATCATTTATGTTTTCTTATGGATGTCTTATTTATCATTGCTTTATGTTCCTTATTGATTTTATTTCTTAAAATTCCCTTGTTTTTCTTTTCCTTATTGTTTAATTTCTTATCTCTATTTTTCACAGATAATTATCATTGTGACTTGGTCACACAAACCTGATTCATTTTACTCATTCCCTTTTTACCATGTGATTAGTTAGCAAATAATTAATCTCATTATATTCTCCTTTCACTGGCCCACTTTGGATATCATTTATTCCCTTTCTTCATTTTTTTACAAACTAAGCATATACATGATTGAGAATTGAGATAACATGTTGGTTCATTATTAAGCCTAAGTGTTCTAGAAAGTCTTGTATTTGGTTACTTATCTTCCTTTAGCATAATAATACAACTCATTTATGTGTATCACTCTATCTCTCATGATTGATCATTCCAAGTCTGTATGGAGGAGGAATCTTAAAAATCCTTAAAAACATTCACAAGCCAAATCATTTAACAAAAGGCAATGATATAACATAAAAAAACATTTAAATTTCTTAAAAGTTAAATCACACTAAAAGATGCAATTCAAAGCACATCTCCTTCTTCTATTAGAAGATCAAACTCCATAGTTATCCTCATGATAGAGCTGAGGTCCATTAAGGTGTGATAGGATAGTAGATTATAAAAGGAGAATATATATATATATATATATATATATATATATATATATATATATATATATATATATATATATATATATATATATATTTAGTGCTACTTACTTTCTCATGTAAGTACCCAACCTTCATAATAGATCGACGGATTTGTAAAGGATCCAGAGGAATAGGGAACACGTCATGGGAAGGTAGGTCTATTTTAATTTTTTTTATACCAATCTACCTTCATGAGTTGATCTTAGTAGCATGCTTATTTGCCTACAAATCTTTGTGTCTATAATGAATAGGTCTCATTTATACATTGATGGTCACTAGTCACTTAGTGTCTTCTCATGTCCTTAGTATGCATCCTATCTCCTAAGGTCTTCTCGTAAGATGTCTCAGTTATGATTTTTAAATTCTCTACATTCCTCATATTTACTCTTGAGAATTTTTATTTTGTTCATTGATCACTCCCCTAGGGATTCCATTTTTGAGTTGCATTGTAAGACCATGGATAGGACCTAGCCTTCCTCATAAATTACCACAATTTCACATTCCTATTACCAACATCCCTTATTTGAAATTTTTTATTTTTATTTTTCCACCTCATTGGTGTTCCCTTTGTGATTTACAGTGTAAGACCATGGATAGAACCTAGCCTTCCTCACAAAATTTTTCAATAATCCAAGTCACAATCAAAATTACATGTGTCAAATATGAGATAAGATGTGATTGGTTATGAGGTTACACATCATTGACATGCTTCCCAACTTGATTTAGTATGTTTTATGTTTACTTCATTTTTAATTCACTTTTATCTTTTTATTTTTTTATTGCATATAAGAATTCAACCATTTATTGAATTTTCCATACTTCCCAGCTTGAATTAGTTTGATAAATTTAAGACCAATTTTTACCAATTTTGTTTTTCTTTTATACTTCCCAATGTGATTTAGTATGATTGATTGACTTAATTGATTTTTTTATACCATTTTTTTATTTTACATGTTTTCCAATTTATTACATTACTTTTATACTTCCCGATGTGATTTAGTATGATCTTACTTATTTTAATATGGTTCCAATCTTTCATTTGGTTTAAAAACAAAATATTTATGACCATCTTATTTTACCACTCTTTGGTTCTGTATAGATAGTCATTTTTTGTTATTACACATTTCCCAACATGAAATATCATGTAGTAAATTTTTGATTGATTATATTTTACCAAGTCCTTTTTTCTTATTTCTTTTTAACCATGCATGTGTTTTACATAATGCTAGATGAGAAACCATAACTCATATATTTCCCTTAGCATATACAAAAAATAACTAAATACATGTGCTAGAAAGAAATATATCCAAGCATCCACAATGAAAACCATAATGACAACACATACAATCAACATCCAAATAGTAAAATGAAACACACACACACACACACACACACACACACACACACACACACACACACACACACACACACACACACACACACACACACACACACACACACACACACACACACACACACATCATGAGTTTTAATATAATAATACAACCATATACAATTCTCTATCTCTATAGCTTGGCCCCATCTTGCCTATCTCGTGGCCTAGCCACACTACCTATAGATGCTTTAGTCTGGTCCCTCTGAATAAAATGCTATAAAGAGGTTGTTTGAGATCTTAGTCTTGATACCTTCCCTTATAGATGAGCCACTTGAGCATGCACCTATGCCAAATGGCCTAGGGTCAATATATGTGTTCCCTCTCTTGTTCCTATACTTGTGTCATATGGGCTAGGGTCACTACATGTGTCACTCTCTCCTGGGCATGTGCACGTCCCATCTATGTCATAGTTGCTAGATACATAACTCTTTCCTCAAATAGGGCCTACCGTGCCCATGCCTCTCTTACACCCATCTTTTTTGGTGGCTTCATCCTCTATCTGTACATTCATATCTACCTCATGACCTCTCTAACTAATCTAAACCAACTTGTCTGAGCTATGGTAGATGGTACCCTAGGATTCTCTAGTGTAGTTGGGCCGTACAACATCAGAGTCTCATCTAGGATATCATGGAGTGATCCCCTCACTAGAGACCCCCATTTGATATCCTCATCCTCTACCACACCTACAAAAATCACACTAGATAGATATTAGATCACTGATATATCTCAAAATATATCTATTTCTACTCTATATCAAATAACTTAAAGCAAAATTTAACCATCTTTTATTACCTACCTATGTGTCTACTACCATGGTCTCACCATCTGTATGACCACCAAGCATGATCTATCCATCTATACATCCTTTGAGAACCTCCTTTGTAGGTCACCACCTAAAAAAAAATATTGAAGTCATAACTTGTACCCATCTTAGGCTATGCCTAGTTGGTCTCTCTATCATCCAAATCTACTCTAGCCTAGTTCCCTCCTCGTTATCAGATACTCATGTGACTATGGGTGTCCCTACTATGGGTAGTCCTAGCATGGCATGTACATCCTCCAAGGTAATGCCCACCTCTATGGTATTCCCCTCCACCTCCAATTTGAAGGTGTTAATCAATCATTCCTAGCATCATAAGAACATAATTAACAAATCTGAACTAAGTGGTATCCTACACATCTCCAAAATACCTCATAAACCTACAACAATAAATTTGGCTCTATCCTATATAGGTAAACACTCCAATAAATTGGGAAGACATGATGCATCCACCAAATGCCAAAATATTAGACACACCTACAACTAGGAAATAACAAAAGATGTATTAGATCTTCCATGTCATTTATAATCAAAATACATTCTTTTCAAAATTTAAACAAAAAATAAGATTAATTGCTTTCATTTATTCATTTTAAATCAATTTCACCTATTTTTAGCCTACTTGGCCCTTTTTTTCTTAGACAGTCATTCTGGGCCATTTTATCACTTTTTTTACATTTTGCATGCATTTTTGTACTATTTTGGTCCTTTGGTCAAACACTAGTTTATCCAAAATTCCCCTATTTTGACCTACTTGACTTAAAAATCTAAGTCAACTCCTCTACTTTGCCCCTCTTATTACTACATTGTCATACTAGAATTTTTTACTTGGTAGATAGAATTGTACTAGGTTGGCAGTCTAGAAAATGTACTACGTCAGCTCATACCTACTAGGTTAGCTATGTGGATTTTAACACTTTTCAGCCGACTAGGTCGACCTAGTTGTTTTTCCCTATCAACCCCTTACATTTTGTGAAATAAATGCCATTTGAAAGTTATTTCCCCAATCCCTTCAAACCCATTTCCCTAAATAGTTTTTCCTACCCTTAGCATTTAATTTGGGTTCATTACGATGTTTAGAAATGATTTCAATTATTATTATTTTTAAAAACACTTAAAATCATTAAAATACTCAAAAACTAGCTTGAAATTCTCAGTTGCCTACCTGTAGTTCACCCACTGCCACCGCTAGAGCTCCCTCTCATCCACCCTATCATCTCCTCACCATCCTATCTTGTTTTATCTATCAGAGCTCTTTTTCTCTCGTTCACAAGTCAAAAATAACAAATGACTTTCATTTCAACCTATTTAAAATCGTGTTTTATAAATCTTAATCTTTCAAATCTTTTCCATCGGATTCCTCATTTTGCCTCTATCTTTATTTCTACTAATCAATTTTTTGAACCATAAAATGTTCTAGAATTTTGATGATGTAGAGAATATTTTCCACTACTATATGCCTATCTTCCATTTTTTTTGGTTTTTGGCTATTTTTTGTATAACTTCTATAGGTTCACATAATGTTCTTTGCATTGGACACCTTCACTTCTCTTATAATATAATTATTTATCTATAACACTAAGGAAAGTTAAGGTATGTGTTTTTCAATTCTATCTTTTATTTTACTTATTTGATCTTTACTACACTTTACTTAGCATCAGTGTTATGTGTTATCATGTTCTATTTCCAAAGCACCATCCCATGTTTCACTCACGTGACACATGATGAAATTTGAGTGGGGCATATGTATTCACATAATATTTTCAAAATTTTATCAATTATTGACACTTTATATCTTACAAGAACCCATCGACTCTCAATCTCTCTGAGTACACACCCTAAGGGGTGCACTAGGAAAGGGGTGGGTAGACCATTGGTGCTTCATAAGATTATTGTCCCTTTTTCCACTTGTTATCTAAACACTTGTCTCCTAAAACCATTATCCCTAAGATTTTTCTTATCAATTATACCCTTTCCAATCACTTTATACATTTTATCCTCCTATTCCTCACCTTAATCTCCTTTTATTAGTCAGTTGTGTTAGGTCGATTGGGTTGACCTTATAGAGTTGTAGACACTTAAAAGCTACAATGATAGATTTTGATGTCAATCTTCCTCTTTAACCCTCGTTTGACCTCAAATTTAGTGGACTACCTAGTAAACTAGACTCAACTACTAATTTGACCCCTAACTTAACTCATTTAATGCATCCATTTAATTTAACTTGATTTAACCTATTTTCCTCTGACCCCTCGACCATAGATAGTTGGCCTAACCATCACCAATTGACCTAATTATTGACAGGTAGGTCCCTGAACCTATTTTAAAGTATTAAAGCAATGATAACCTTGTGTGAGATCAACATCTCCCTAAATGACAACTTGATTTTAAAGCTTGCTTGTAAAACATCTTGAATAGGCAACTTTATCCCCTATCAAATTAGTAACTTCATCCTACAAAATGAGAAGAGGAGGAAGTGAAATGGATCCACAAATGAATTTGTGTCTAGGATATTGTTTTTTTGTGTGCAGGTATCCAACATCCCATTAGAAAGTAAACAACAATATTGGAGACTTGAACCTCTATTTGTATCACTTTTGAAGGCTAAAGTACTATCACTCTAGCTAAATTACATCAACCCTCCACCATCAAGTTACACATATCTTGTGATTATTTTCATTAATTCATCTTATTTCTAACCTCTCTACCCCAACTAGACCTCTTAACATCTTATTCTCCCTTCTATAGGCATATATTAATATTCCTACCTACTTATTCATCATTTTGGAACTCCCCTTCATTATCCTCCCAGAACACATAGGCAACCACTAATGATTAGCCCAACCACCAATAATTACCTCAACCATTGCTGGTTACATAACCATCATTGGTTATACCAACCACATTTGATTAACTTGATCACCATCGGTCACTGTGGCACAAAAATCCAATAAATTATTTTGAGCCCCTTATCCTTAGCCAAACCCACTTTTCTCTATTTTTGCCTAATAATAGTAACCTTTTTGATTTTTTAAACCAGACCCTAACCATTTTAGCGTAAGTATTGACCCACTTTTACTATTTGTAGTTATTTTATTTAAAAAAGCATTTACTTTCTCTTTCTTGCATGTATTTACTTTCATATCATGAAATGCAAGTATCCTTTTTTTTCATTTTTATCAGCTTAATCATTATAATAGTGGATTGACAATCTACTAATAAGTGCTACACTTCTTGGATCTAGCTTACACTAGGCAGTCCACTCAACCATTCATCTAACAAACCCATTTTCAAGTGTTTTTTTTAATCTGTAGGTTATTCCTTCCTAGCCAAAGAAGAGTTCCCACTATCATCTGGATTCATGCATACACTTTACCAGGTATTTTTATACACACCTTACTACTAGTTTCATTACTTTACTTCCAAACTAAGAAATGAGTGAAATTAATAGAAACATTTTGGCATGCTTGGTGGGACCTAGTTCCTTTTTCCTTCCTTATTATTTTCTCATTGAAATCTAAAAATTTCTTTTTGGGCTTAAAATAGTCCTTTTGCATACATTGATTGCCTTCTTTTCTTAGTTCATATAGTAACTTAGAAGGTAAAGTAATTGATCATAGTTTTCACACTTATTATCACACACTAAGCCAAAACATAAAATAATTAACACATCAAAACATACCTATGATAAGGCTCGATTAGGATTTCATCACTTGGTGGAAACCTTACCCCTTCTTGGCTATCCTACTTAGATTTCACCACCAAGGGGAGAATCAACTCATCTCTCTAGTTGAGTATAAATTCTAAACTCGATATATTTTGATTAAACACCCAACACTCTTACTGTTGTAGGACCATGAAGTGAGGGGGTAGGCCCCAATACCAAGCCACGTATGAAAGTTCAACAAATAGTTTCCTCTTGAGCACCTAAACAACCTAAAACCAACCTTAGATTGCCTCTTTAGCACCTAATCTACAAGCCAAATTCCCTCTTCACACTTTCTAAGGCATAAGCCAAAAGTGATGTAAAAAGAATTCTAGGATTTAATGCAATTTAAGTGTATGCATTGTTTGCCTTGAGTTATTTTCTTTTGATTACTCTTTGTTTGAGGTGTGAGTTTCATCATATCTCCTACCTTCTCATATGGTCTTTACTAGAAAATAGTTGAGAAACCAAATTGATCAACCACCACCTTCTTCCTCTTCCTCCATGGATTACAATTCTAATGGTGAGGGTTAACCTCCTTTTTCTCCCCCTCCTACTAGAATCCTGGTTATTTTTGAAGGTGATGCAGACTTTGCTACCTTCCTTGACAATAATCTGATTGCTCTTCAACACTAGCTTAACAACTTACCCAACCATACTTCTATTTCTTCAATTCCTCCTATGGATCTTCTTTATAGTATGCCTCCCCAACTTATGGTGGGTACCACCTCAACCCAACCCTTGTTGACCTGAGCCTCCTCTTCTTCCAAAATCCCATCTACTACCCATACCCAAACCCAATCCAATATTCCAACCTCTAACTAAACACCTCCTACCATACCCCACACTTTACATATACGTCCAACTTTACCTCTAGTTACCTATACTCCACCTACCATGGGGTTATATTCTTGCCCTCTTTCCACCCTTCCCCTTGTCTCAACCAACCCATCAACTTCTACCCCATTTCATAACTTGGTGCTCTCTATACCTCAAACACTTCCACCCATTAGCACTAGAGTCACCACTCAACCTCAACCCACCTCCATTCCTCAACAAGTGCCCATGAAAACCTATCAATATGTCTCTAATCCACAAGGGTACACCTCACCTTACACCCAACCATTTGTGTCAATTAACCCCTATGTGACACCATCTCAACCTTTTGTGACTACTTACCAATATGTGGCTTCTTTAGCACCTTTTATCACTTATCCAAACATAACTACCACCCAACCTCAATATAATGTGCCCCTTAATTATGCAGCTTCCCAACCCCAACCAAAATTGATCAATATGTTAATGAATAAAATGACCAATTTGGAGTCATCCATCTCCAGGTCTCATAACCTTTTATCCTATGATCAAATTTATAACAAACCTATTCATTCATCCATCCTTATCCATGCTTATCTTCCTCAATGAGAATTGCCTAAGTTCTCCAAATTTCAAGGTAAGGAGGACCCCTAATAGCATTTGAGAGCATTCCATCATTCTTTCTATTTAATCACATATGATGATGCTCTCCTTCTAACCTTCCCCATGTCCTTATCTAGACTTGCCCTTGATTGGTATAGTGTTCTTCCCATGCACTCCATATTTTCTTTTTCTCAATTGGCCCAAATATTTTTAGAACACTTTTTGGTAAACATATCTAAAAAGGTTTCTATTACTGACCTATATTCCATTAAGCAATTTGATGATGACTCAATTGGTGATTTTGTTTCCAGATGGAGAGGTCTCATCAACCAACTTTATTTTTCCTTACCCCAACCCAAACTAATTGAAATCTTCTCTTGAGGTTGTGCCAAACATATTTCCCCCACTCTTCAAGTTTAAACCTTCTAAACTTTTGATGAGGCATTCACCATGGCATGAAAACTTGAAAACCAGGCCATTGATTAGGGGAAATTAAAATTATGAAACAAAAATTCTAGTTTTAAATCCAATAACCCTTCCTCTACCAAAACTACTAACCACTCCAATACCAAGGCAAAAGCATCTAAAAACTTGATTATTCTAAAAACCACTCCACCTTCGACTGTTAACCAACCATCTCAAACCAATTATTCAAACCCACCAACAACAAAACCAAAACCAAAACTGAGCTCCTCCAAGATAATAAACTCCCATTGGAGAATCATATGCATCAATTTTGGATAAATTTCTCAAAGCCAACCTCATCCAACTTCCACCAATTAAACCACTCTAATAATTTGATTCTTCTTGCCCAGTACCTAGGTGGTATAATGAAAATGACCATTGTGCCTTCCACCATGTTGTAGGACATGACATTAATAGATGTAATACCTCCAAAAGTCTTATCCAAAATTTGATTGATAGTGGAGAACTTGCATTTGATAATCCCAATGCACCTCCTAATCAATCCCTTGATATTTTTTGCACAATTTTTACCAATCATGCCCCTTCTACCTAACCCCATCATAATAAACTTGAATCATCCCCTTCTCATGAGGAACACATAATCAATGTTATTAGTAATGAGCCAATTGTTGAAGAAACCATTACCTTAATCACCCAAATGGAAATAATAAACTCACCTTATATTCTTTTGGATACCTAGATAGAAGAATCAACCACCCCTCTCTCTTCCCTTGATGAAACCTTAGCTTTATCTACCTCTCTTTAGGTGGAAATACCAAAGGGGGCAACCATTGATTTAACCACACCATCTTCTCCCCTTCCACCTATTAAAGTGGTAGAGCTACCCTCCATCCCTTTAGATGCCCAAACAATTGAAGTAACCATGCCTGTTCTTTCACTTGAGGATGCCACACCAACCTCCCCTATCATATAACCCTTCGCTCTCCCTTCAAAAACCATCCCAAAAGTGGAGATTACCTCATCTATCCAACCATCAATTTTTAAACCTTCCATCCAAGATAATAATGAAGAAACCATTCCTTATTCTCTACCAAAGGGATTAAGTTTTGAAACCAATAACCAAGGAACTAAACCCATCTACAATCCCTTTTCTAGACTATTCCAAAGCATAGAATTCACTTCTCAACCCAACTTTGATAGATCCACCTTTTGGCATCATCTTGGACTCCCTTACCAAAATAAATTTGAATCCTCAACTTCACTTGAATCCACCCTTAAACCCATTATTACCTCTTCAACAAATATCTCTTCCAAAACCATAAGTGAACCATCCCAACCACCTCCACCTAAAATTTCCAAATCACCTTACACCTCTCTCACCAAGCCAATCAAGTACTTATGGATTCTCCCCACACCTAGTCACACTCATCCCCCTTTGAGGTTGGATTTAACACTATCTATTCCACCAAAGGCAAATCCAACTAAACTGCTTAAGAAGGTAGACTTACCCAAACCTCTACCTCAAACTAGAACCATAGCACCTCCTTCCCACTTACCTTCCATATTAGGACCCCATCCTTCTACCATACCAGTTACCTATTCTTCATCCAATAAACTATCCCCCTTTTCTCCACTTACACCCATCAAACCATCTAGTTCTCCTTCATTTATAACTAGCTTATCTACCTCTAATTTTCCACCTATAGTTCAACCTTCATCAGCCAAATATTCCATATCCAAAACTCCAACCCCTAAAATAACCTTAACCAAGTAGACCCAATCAAATCCCCTAACTAAAACCATTCCTCTAACTCCAAATTCCATAATAAAACCTATGCCTAAGAAGGTTCCCACTCCTAAAACCACAAAGCCACCATATAAAACACCTTTGCTTGAATCCTACTCAAATGTTTAAAAATATATTATTTCAAACCTCTTCCATTAGCTTACCTATGATCAAACCTTTTGACCCTTCACACCCTAAATCCTCCTAGTTTAATGATAACTTGATCTGTGTATACCGTAGGGCACCAGGCCATGACTTGAAGAACTAAAAATTTCTCCAAGCACTTGTTCATAACCTATATGATGACGATGATCTATTATTAGATGAACCCTTCTTACCCCCATTATCAATCTTGCCATCAACCCACCTAACCAGCCTTTACCTACTATCCCACTCCTATCTAGGGATGAGAAGGAAGAACCAAAGCAAGCATCAAACCTAGAAAACCTCCTTATCTATAATATTCATGTGGTTACATGATCCCAAGCCCAACAAATAGATAAGGGAAAATATAAAGCCTCTAGTCCATGAACCTACCCATCAACACCTCAAACTACCAACCAAACCTAAGCATCTCTACCCTCACCTTCACAACCACAAAAACCCAAATTATCCATTCTAGGAGCTTCTCCCTCCAAACCTTCTACATTCATACAATGCTTAGTATTTAAAACATTTCACCAAACACCAGTGAAAATGAGCCTCTATAAATTAATCAATACTTCACCCCACCATCGCTAGGCACTAATTAAGGCTCTAAAATCTATAGAGGTTCAGCCAGATGATCCTCAACCTCTTTTACCCTTGGTTAGAGCCCTCCAACTTTTTGCCCTCATCACCTTGTAAGATTCTAAAATCCTACCTAGTAATCTTGAGGACTCTGATCCTCCCCTTTTTATCATAACATACATCAATCAAACCTGCATTAAGAGGGTTATGATTGATGGAGGAGCCATCAGCAACATTATCTCCTCCCATGCATATGACCAACTTTAGCTGCCCAAAAACATCATGTCAAAAAGCAAAATGTTCTTTCACTCCTTCAATGATACCATAATCACCACCTTAGGGACCATTTTCCTCCACATCCATTTGGGGCCTCACACCATTCCCAAACTATTTTATGTTATAGAGGGTGAGTTATAATATAAGGTGTTACTTAGACACCCTTGGATCCATGATATGAGTTGCATCCCTTCCACCTTCCACTACTACATATAATTTGAGCATGAGGGACAAGTTGTTACCATCAAAGCTGATCCTAGTCCCTTTGCCTCTTGTAATTTGACATACCAGCCTAATGACGTTCTCATTCCTCCTTCATCTATATCACAACCAACTTCTACTGAAACCACCCCACTAACCAAAACCATCAACACTTCCAATTATAACAATGATGAAGCATCAACTAGACCAACCATTTCATCATCCCAAATTCCAATCAAGGACCCTTTGTAATCTACATTTTAAAATCTCTCTTTGGGGGAATATCAAATTTTAGCCTTAGATGCCTTCCCTACTCCAAAAGAGTATGGGAATCTCAAATATGACCCTTCTTATAATCCCAACATTAGAACCATTATCCCTCTTGGTCTCCCCAATAATCAAACAAATTTCATCTATGGGGGACTTGATAGGCCACTTATCATTCTCACTACCACACCATTCATCTGACCATTTACTGCTGACTTTTCCTACCTAAAAAAACTAGCCTTTACTAAAGCTTACCTTTATAGGTGTGCTTAGAATGGGTTTGTTCTTGTCCTTTATGAACAAGGACCTCATGAGTTAACCATCATCAAAAATAAGAAACCTCATGAATTTTTTGGCCTTGGGTTTGTACCACTAGAAGACCTTGCATCACCAAAGCCCATCACCACCATCGACGAAGATCTTCCATCCTCATCAACCCCACCTTCCCCAAAGTCAAAATACTCTAACATCATCCCATATAACCTTTTTTATCAATACTATTAGTTTAGGCCCCTTGACCTATCAAAAGGATGGCTGAACTAAAACCCTTCCTCTCATCCATCCAAAAATGATTGAACATGGTTCTCCCACCATCAGCACCATCCAATGCCAAGATGATAATTCTATTCTCACCTACCTTGTGTGAGGGATTCTTCCATTCATAAATACCTCCCTCTTGAGAACCAAACCATGTTGAATAAATCAACCATTAATGTCAAGTTGGGTACTCAAGATAACCTCCATATCATCAAAATTGGCCAATCCTTAAATTACATTGAGATACAGGACTACCCTTCTTTTGTTCGAGATCATAGCATATAATTTGTGTGATCTTATTAGGATATGCTTGGGATTGAGCCTTTTATTTCCATTCACATCATTGTCACTCATCCTAAGGCAAAACTAGTTCTATAAAGCTTCATAGAATGCATACTCACATAGTCTTCTTGGTAAAAAAAGAGCTTAAATGTATCTTATCCATCAACTTCATCCAACCCATTGACTTCCCATAATGTTCTAACATCATTCCTATCACCAAACCCATAGGGGGACTTTGCCTCTGCATCGACTATCATGACCTCAACCCTGCTTGTCCAAAAGATGACTTTCCTCTACCCAACATTGACCAGCTTGTTGATCTTATAGTAGGTCATGAAATGTTATCTCTCATATATGGTTTCTCAAAAAATAACTAGATCTTAATATCCATCAAAGATCAACATAAAACTTCCTTTATCACCCCATAGGGAACCTTATGTTATAGAGTCATGCCCTTTGGATTAAAGAATGCTCGAGAAACTTATTAATGGGCCATGACCTATATCTTTCATGATATCATCCATAAAATCATAGAGGACTAGTGTGGATGATCTGATCAGGAAATCCAAACACCACAAGGATCACCTAGCTATTCTCGCTATCATATTTAAACAACTAATCCATTATCATGTCAAGCTTAATCCTAAAAAATGCATCTTTAGGGTCTTATCTATAAAAATTATTGGATTCATCATTTCTCTTCATGGAATAGAGATATACTTTGCTAAAGTCAAAGCAATCTTAAAGATGCCTCCTCCTAGTAACCTTACACAACTTCATAGCCTACAGGGAAAACTTCAATCCATCCATCATTTTATCTCCTAGCTATCTAATAAATGTTAGCCCTTCCACCACATCCTAAAGAAGGACACCTCCTTTAAGTAGACTAAGGAATGCTAACAAGCCTTCAATTCAATCAAGGATTATCTTTTCTCTCCACCTGTCCTAACCCCTCCTAAAGAAGACCAACCCTTTTACCTATATATATCTACCACTGATTATTAGAATAAAATAAAAACACATATTTATCCCCAAATCACATACAAGAGAAACTATGAAATTAATCAATCAAATATATAAAAAATAATCATAAGCATGCACAAAATAGGAGATACCAGATTTAACGTGGTTCACCCAAGATGAACTACATCCACCAAGCTTGTCTAATATATTATTTCTAGTAATACAAGGGAGAAACAAATCCTACAACAAACCCTATTACACCTCTCTACCTCTTTTTGCCTCCTCTCTGTGTGAAATATACTTCATCTTTCATCTCAACCATGTAACAATATATTTTAGGGTGAAAAATACCTAAACATAACCTCTACCATTAGATTTGGAAACCTTTAATCAATTGTAACCCCCCATGCCATCATGAATACAAAGAATGGGATCCAAAACCCAGTTTAAATAACATCAAATTTTTAACCTCTGATCCTAGAAGATAATTAGGATCCATACCTAACACTGATCATTTCCTAAGGGCCATGCTCATTCATCATGATGAATAAAATAAAGAGAAATCCATCTATTACATCAGTTACATGCTTATTAACTATGAAACTTGGTATACCCATCTCAAAAAACTCTATCTCACCTTAGTTTTTGTGGCCTCCAAACTCTATCATTATCTTCTTAATCATAAAACCTATGTTATCACTAACACTACCCCCCTAAAGTTCATGCACTCTAAGCCATATCAAAACCAATGTATGGATAAGTGGCTCATGATTATAGCTAAGTTTGATCTTGAGTTTCTTCCAAAAAAGTCTATTAAGAGGTAGGTCATCACAGACCAATTGGTTGAATCCCCTCTACCTAAATATCAACCTCTTCCTCTTGCCTTTCTAGATGAATCCATTATAAACCTCTCCCAAGAAGAACCCACCTACCAAATGACCATGTTGTTTGATGGATCTAAATGCCAAAATGGTGGGGGTTTTGGAATTATTCTCATTCCCCTTAATGGGGAACCTCTTCCCCTCTCTTTTAAACTTGACTTTGAATGTACCAACAACATATCTGAATATAAAGCCCTAGTTATAGGCCTCCAAACTACCTTAGCTTTGGGAGTCAAAACTATCATTATCATGGGAGACTCCCAACTAGTCATCAACTAGGTCACAAGATCTTATTAATGTAAAAATGATGTAATTTTAAATTATAAACAACTTGTGGATGTACTCTTATAAACATTTGATCATTACATTATCCAGTCTGTTCTTCGATCTACCAATAAATTCATGAACTTAATGGCCTCCCTTGCTTCCCAAATACCATCTCAACCTATTGAATCTAAAATATTTATCACCATCCACCACTTTATCACACAGTCATATATTAGTTCTAATCTCCCTACCATTTTTAGTGTGGAGACATCTCATTTCAGCATTTGGTACAACCAAGCTTTTGACTACCTTAACCTTGGCATCATTCCTCCCAACCTTTCATAGAATGCCTAAAGAGCCTTTATTTAGAGTACTTCTCATTAAAACATACTAGGGGGAATCCTTTACAAATGTGGCTTTGATGGCCTCCTTGTTTGTTGTCTACATAGCTAGGAAGTTTCCCATGCCATCAAATAAATGCATGATAGAATTTATGGGGGACACCTTAGTGACCTAGCTATTTATAAGCATATTTTTAGCCTTGGTTACTATTGGCCTACCCTCAATAAGGACTGTTATGACTATGTAAAGAAGTATGTCAAATTTTAACAACATGCTATTCTACATCATGTACCTCCTCATGGACTTTAAGTATCTATTGATTATTAGCCCTTCTCATAATGAGGTCTTGACATTATTGGGGAAATAAACCCTCATTCTTAAAAATGACATAAATATATCATTACCACCACTAAATATTTCACAAAATGGGTGGAAGTCATCTCCATTATATCCACCAAAGCCAAAAAAATTATTGACTTCATCAATCACCATATCATCTACCACTTTGGTGTTCCAAAAGATCATCACCGATAATGGAAAATATTTTAAAAATTAAAAAGTCCAAGGTCTTTGTGATGATTTTGACATCAATTTAAGCTTTTCATCACCTTATTTAGAACAAGAAAATGTATAGGTAGAAGCCTCTAATAAAATTCTCATCAAAGTGCTCACCAAAGTTGTAAGTTCTTTAGGTTAAGATTGACATTTGTACATCCCTTTCACTTTATGGGCCTATTGCACTAGCATTCAAACATCTATAGGTGCTAAACCTTTCTCTCTCATCTTTGGAGTAGAGGTCATCTTGCCTCTCGAAGTCCCAATTTCATCCCTTCATATATATTTGCATGAATTTCTTTCCAAGAGTGACTATCATCAAGAATTCCTTGCACATCTTAAACTCCTTGATGAACATCACCTCACCACCCTTAACCATATTCATGTTTATCAAGAGTGAATCAAATGCACATACAATAGACACTTGAAAGAGTAAGATTTAAACATTGGAGACCTCATCCTTAAGGAAAATAAGCATGTAACTAATATGGAGAAAATCAAGAAGGGCAAATTTTTTTTCAATTGGCTTGGACCCTACATCATAACCCATAAGTATGGATTAGGAGCTTATCATTTATCCTCTCTCAAAGGCAAAAAAAAACCTAAACCCCTCAACACTTTACATTCTCATCCTTTCTATTATTGAAACAGGGATTAAACTCATTTCTATATCTAACTTAAACTCATCCCTTAGATCATGATATTTTCACTACCTTATACATCCCTAACTCCTTTGGGAACAATTAATTACAACTTAGAACCATGAGATTATCCATCATAGTTATGACCTAATCCTAAGCATGGGAACCAGGGATCTACCCATGGCATGGTTCTCATGGATGATTTTCATCTTAATCAGATGGAATCCCATGGTCAATTGTCTCTCAAACCACTTTCCCCATTTAACATTAACCTCTTGTGATCAAGATTTACCTCTATAAAGGTCAAATTTTGGATCCTAAATAGACTTTTCCATGTCTAAATTCACATTTAAAATCATTTGTGTCAATATCACTTGCATGGTAGATTATTCCCTTGAAGGACAACTACCAAATAATAAAAAATTACTTAAAAAAGATTGCTTCCTTGAAGGATAGCTATAAAAATAAAAAATTTAGACCACTCCCTTGAAGGATGGATAAGTAATAATCATTTGAATCTTCCCAAATCAATCAGCTTCAACAACTTATTACAATAAGAAAAAGTAACAAATAACCCTATGTCAAAATCAAAGTAAGTAAGCCGTACTTAGCTCTTATAAGTGCAATTTGTAGACTTCTCAAATTGATTAGTCTACATATTATGCTGCAATTGGCTCCTATGTATGGCATGGGTAGAATTCCCACATTGATCAGTCAAAATATCATATTAAGGCATGGAATTTTCTATTATGATTCTTTGGTCACCTATAAAAGGGAAAAGCTAACCCACACTAGGTTACCTTTTTCATCTATTTTAACACTCAACCTCCTTCCTATTACCACCCTTCCCTTCATACTTCTCTGAACTCAAGGGTCTATAATCTTAATTGAGATAAAGTGATCAAGATACCATCTTTCTCAATCAAAGCATGCTCTCGTGAAGCATTTGACAGGTTTGTGTTCACTAAGTCAATCCAAATATGATTTCTTGTTGTTTCATCCTTGCCAACTAAAAACATCATGCCCTTTCTATTTCCCTCTATTCGTTAGTTCATATGTCTCATGATTTTATCTTTTTCTCACATTTAGTTTGTTATCTACACCTACTTCATGTGCCTCCATTATATTCCATAACATTATAAACCTTATACACATCTTTTCCATAAATAAAACATCAAGAACTATAAATTGTGAACAATCATAACATCATAACATCATAATCAAATGCCATCAACATCACAACAAAATATTATTCTATATATCAAAATTATTATATCATAAACAACATCATTAAAACATATCATAATATACATAAATAATCATCATCGTATCCATCGTCAAATATCTACACTAAGGAATCAATAATAATAATCAGGATGCAACATTTTCTATGTCATACCTAATCCATGAACATCATTACATCATAATCATAACTCATTAATACAAACCACAAAACATCATGAAATAGAACATAACACCATACTCATCAATATAAATTAATGTTCGAGCCATAATCATCATAATAAAAAACTAATCATCATATACATCAAAAAGGTAATACATGTCATCATATATCAATCTCTATCTGTCTGTCTGTCTGTCTGTCTATCTGTATGTCTCTCTCTCTCTCATAAATGTCTCACATCATCAGCACACAAGCCTGTATCAAAATACAAATCATGTACACATAAAACCTTCGCTCTATCAAGCCCATGGAGAACTAGAACTAGAACCACTACCACCTACACCACTACCACCTGAACCATCTAAACCAAGGCCTATAATACCATCTGGTGGTGGCCCCCCCAACAAATTTTCCTACCCCACTATCAAATCGCACTACCCTGGAGTAGCTATAGATGGCCTACCTACTAAACTAGACCTATGCTCCCCATATCTCATCTCTAAAGGTAGCTATGCTAGCACTATTGCCTCATAATATCTAAGCCCTTTAATGGTGGCTAAGTATCATGTCCTCAGAACTATGTTAGGTGGTCCTCCTACTACTACAATGGCTTCCCCTACTCTCTATCTCAATGAGTCTCTCTCCTAAGTCATTAACCCTAGAGAGACCTGTACCTGATTGTGCTCACCAATCAAAGTCACAACCTATCCTTGTAAGGTGATAACATATTCCTGTAACATGGCTACCTACCCTTGTAACCCTATAATCTAGGCCTAATCTACTACCAGTGCCTATCTATTAGTCCATCATCTAGTGTACGCTCCCCTATAGGATCCACATCCATCTACTATTACTACCCATTACCCCATCCAAAATCTATCATTGCATACCGATAGAACCATGCTACATAACCATTTATAATCCATGTATCATCAATAACTACCCTCATTAAGAGCTCCTCAAAATCCAAGACAACCTCCTATGGTTGTGGCTCTAAGAATGGGTACTTATCATCCTCTCTCCTATATCACAAAAAATCATGGGGGATCCCCTACATTAATCCAAACTATCTCTGTACTTGGTCAAATGGGATCAACTCCATCTCCCCATCCCATCTCCCATATAACCAGTGCCAGCTCTAGAGTCATAAGTGTGGTACCTATGCTTGGGCTAAATAGGCCAATCCACATATGGCCTCCATACAACATAACCTACCATCAAGCCCTCCAAATCATCCCTAAACCAATAAATGTCTATGGCTCCTCCATTGGCACCAAGTAATGCATTAATATATCTCCATCACATAAAACCCATTTGAAAGGCTATTTGAGTGAATCTCTACCATGGTACCCCCAATGGTATCATAATACAAATGTGCTCTTAATAGTGGAGCATGAAATTGATGCTAATACCATACCGTTTATGTGCCTAAAAGGCATAGAGATCTTTGTAAACCGAGACTAGTAACACTAGGGCCCATCCAAATATAGTTCCACCAAGTAACACCTCCACTAATACCCCTAGATATAAGTATGAAAACCATTCATGACTTGAATGTGGCAAAGTGAAACATGTTACTTCCATCATCATCTTTAGAAGGCATCTATTTTTTAAGGCTCTTTGGTACATCAGCTTGATCTTGATTCTACTGACATGACACTGTGCATGATCCTAATCTAATCCATATATAAGGTCCATATAATAATCTCTATCCTCACTCTTAATATGGTATATAAGCTCCCCTCAGATGGGTAGTCATGTGATCCTAGTCACATCTTCTAATAGGATCATCTCGTTAGTCGGTAATATGAAAGTGTTCATCGTAGGGTCCTATCTCTCAATGAGCATGACTATCATAGCCACATCTTGTGGTAGATGCTAATAATGTATCATAACTACTAGACCAACTGATTCCATATGATTCCACTCCTCTACCATCATCCCATCTCAAAACTTGGAAAATATCCTTGGGACTTAATCCCTCATCTAGATCTACTTGTGGGCCTACATAAATAATCATATTATAATGAATACTTAATATCAACCTATGCCCACCATTTTACCTTTATTATTCAACAAAAACCTCTACCTTATCTACACAACTATTAATACATAAGTCCTTATATTGTAATATACTTCTAACCTAACACATTATCTTCCCATGCTTCACATATCTTTCACCTTGCTCTATCCACCAACCCTTTTAAACATCTCATCATATTCAACCTACACCTAACCCTTTACATCATCAAAATAATTTATTATAAAACTTCCTAATATCTTAACAACCTTTCAAACAATTCCACCTACCCTTTTAAAAAAAATTCACATTACCTGTTTCTACTTTTAACATCCAAAATATTTACACTATTTACTCATTTACCCAACCTTATCCCTAAAACCCTTCAACTACTATGGTTCTTTAAACCATCGATGGTCCCCTAGGGACCATTTACCACTAGTGGTTGATCATTGATGATTAGGTCAAACCAACAATAGTCACTATGCATGATCATCGATAGCAAAATCATGTCACCTTCTTCCCACCATAACCATCTTATAGTCCATATCCACTAAAACAAACTCTTCCCTTCCACTTGTCCCTCACTAATTTGACTAATTTTATCCACACCTAAAAACTAGGGCGTCATGGCCTAGGGACATTTTCACATACCCTGCCCCACCACTCTAACCTACTCAAATATAGTTCTATATTCACAAATTTATCTATATTATCCATTTTCAAACAAACCTTACCTCATTTTGTGATCATTAGCATGGTTAGAGTCTTCATGCCACGACTCAATCATGCCTTCATCCACCCTCCATCTGGTCAATGCTCCAATCAACTGAACCAATCACCCACTCACAATTTTCCACCTCAGTACAATCCATGCCAAATCATTGAAAAGAAAAACTACTCAAAGCACAAGCAATCAGGATCGAAAAGTTAAAATGGTAAAAAGACTTAACTTTTTTATTTTTACTTCTCAAATTTTTAGGGTTTGATCTAATCATCACTGATTAGGGGTAACCATCACCGATTGATCTTAAGGGCCACCCTGACCATCATTGATTAGGTCCCTTAGTATTTTGCTTGAGATCCCCACCTTAAAATCTAACCTTTTTAGAATAATTACACTTGGCTTGAAGTTCTTTTTGGATTTTGTGTTTATGAAGCTATGTAGAAATCATCCACTTACCTAGTGCATCTAGAGTTAGCTCAGTCATCCCATACCAACCCATACCCAATCAACCCATACTTTCACCTTGTTTACCTTGATGTTGGTTAATTTTGACTCGAATCATTTGCATGATTTGAAATGATTTTGTGATGGTCATTTTGACCACACCAACCAACCTTGCCATGTTAAACATTTGAAATTTACACCACCTTATGTGCAACGTAACCTATTATGTTGTTTTACAAGATTACTTCCTACCTTAGATACTTGTGACCAACATCGAACCTATCTACATGGCTTGATGGGCCTAGCTTGATCAACTATGCCCAATGTTGTGGATTGGTCACCCCTATCACATGTCCTTCTAAGATTGACCTTATTTTTACCAACATTGGCAACTTTAGTCTTTGCACAATCTTGACTATCACTTTTAGTAGCATTTTATGTACATGTTTGCATCTCAAATACCCAACCCTGTCATGCAACCAACCTTGTGATTACCAATTCACCATTTATCAAACCCTAACCTAATTTAACTTTCAACTCATCAACTCCTAGTATGAGGGGGAACACCACCTCCCATACTCAGGGCAACCAGACCTTGACCAACCATCTATTTTTTTATAACTTGTAAATCAAAGTTGCACAACAAAAAAGGGAAAAATGTAGACACTTGAAAGCAACACATGATATATTTTGAATTTAATCTACCTCTTTAACCCTCATTTGACTTCACATTTAGTGGATCACCTAGTCAAGACTCATTAACTTTACCCCTAACTTAACATGTTTAATGCATCCATTTAACCTATTTTCCTCTGACCCCTCGACCATAGATGGTTGGTCTAATCATTGCTAGTTAGCCTAACCATCGATGGTTAGGTCTCCAAACCTATTTTAAAGTATTAAATCAATGACAACCTTGTGCAAAATTAGCATCTCCTAAATGGCAACTTAATTTTAAAGCTTACTTTTAAAACCTCATGAATAGGCAAATTTCTCCCTTATCAAATTAGTAACTTCTTCCATCCCAATTAGTAACTTCATCCTACAAAAGGAGAAGAGGAGGAAGTGAAATGGATCCAAAAATGAATTTATGTCCAATCTATTATATTTTATTTTGCACCCATCATCCCTTCAACAAGTAAGTAGTAACATTGGAGACCCAAACCTCTATTAACATCACTTTTAAATGCTGAAGTATCATCACCCTAGCCAAATTGCCTTAGCCCTCTACCATCAAGTTATAGGCATCTTGATTGTTTTCATTGATTCATCTTATTTCTAACCTCTTTGCCCCAACTAGACCTCTTAACATCTTATTCTCCCTCCCATAGGCCTATATCAAGATCCCCACCTGCTTATTCATTATTCTACAACTCCCCTTCAATATGCTCCTAGAGCACACAAGAAACCACTAGTGTTTAGCCCAACCATTGATGGTTACCCAAACATCACCAGTTACACCAACCATAACTGGTCACCCTGATCATCACCAATCACTATGGCCCAAAAATCTAACAAATTGTTTTATGCTTCTTACCCAAAGCTAAACCCAGTTTTCTCTATTTCTACCTAATAATAGTAACCTTTCTAATTTTCTAAACTAGACCCTAACCATTTTAGTATAAGTATTTTCCCACTTTTGTTGTTTTTAGTTGTTTTTTTTAAACAAGCATTTACTTTCTCTTTTTTGCATGTATTTACTTTCATATCATTTAATGCAAGTATCCTATATTTTCATTTTTATCAACTTAATCATTATAACAGTGGATTGATAGCCTCCTAATAATCACTATGCTTCTTAGATCTAACTCACACTGGGAAATCCACTCAACCATCCATCTAACAAACCCTTTTTTGAGTGTTTTTCTTATCTATAGGTTGTTCTTTCCTAGCCAAAGAGGAGTTCTCAATATTGTCTAGATTCAAGTGTGTATTTTACCAGTTATTTTTTTACACACCTTACTACTAGTTTTATTACTTTAATTCCAAACTAAGAAATGAGTGAAATTAAATGAAACAAGAGTTTCAGGTTATTTTCAGCTAGGAATTAGTTTGGCCTTCGGACGACCTAGCTCATGACTAGAGTATTACAGGTCAACTAGGTCGACCCTGTTAGTGAATAATTTTGAAAGGGTTAATGGTCAAATATACCTATATATACAAGTTCATTTCTATCATTTATTATGAGAAGAATAAGTAAGAGAGAATGAACATCTACTTATTGACCATTCTACTTGAGAAGTAAAGCTTAGGGTTCCATAGTTTCTATGGAGATATAGATCTTGTCTTATGGAGAAGTCCTTTAGATGCATTGATAGGTTATGTATCCTAGAGCTGATTTATCTTTATCATCCTTATATACCACAACAACCTCTTACAAAACACCTTGTCCAAGGGAGAGATTGAGGCTTGGTGGGTTCATCTTCAAAGGTAAGTATTCCTAACTTTGTATCTCCTTTATAAGAGTAGATATATATGCATTTGTACTCTTCCATGCATTAATATTATATATACATTGATGTGAGTACATGTCTTCTATGCATGTTTATTTTTATTGTTTCTAACCCCCACTTTATGTCACAAGATTTGGTGAGAACTAGATTAGCTTATTATTAGTTTAGGTGAAATATCAAAACTTAGGACCCCCTTAGGGTTATTGCATTATTGTGTTAGATTGAAGGATTTGGAACCCTCCCTAGTACCATGTATTATTATAAGAGATCCTCTAATTGGGTCTAATAGATCCCCATATTAGTCATATTCCCACTCAAAAAATGTATCTCCAATCGAAAGTATATGGTATGATCTATCTTATTTGAGTTAGGATTGATTTATGATCTTGATGCATTTCTGATTGCATACAAAATCCACTCTGAATAGTCAATGGGCTGAATGCATCCTATCTCTAGAAGTTTTTCTAGTTCTTTATTGACCAATATGAAAATTTGAGGATGCATTTTCCTTATCTTTTGTTTCATTAGATTGGGATCGAGGTGTACTAAAAGGTAATATATTACTAATTAAGGGTCAAATCCTAACACATTAGAATAGGCCCATGTAAATATATCAATGAACTCCCTTAAGAGAGTAGTAAAGACTTCATGTTCCTCCTTAGTGAAAGATGCACCTAGTTTGATCCACTTTGTATTAGCCGGTGTTTCAGTGTTAACTTCAAAAGTGTCCTCGATATGGAGTGTAAAACCATCTTTTAGGAGAGTCAAAAAAGATGTAAATTGGTTTGAGATATCAAACTCCTCTAGTTAGACTAGGCCATACAATTCTCCAAAACATGATGAATCAAAATCACCCAATGGTGGTGAAGGCCATGTTATAAATAATTTTGGACATTCTTGGATAATTTATTTTAAGGCCTATTTTTATTCTTTATTAATTTCAAACCCAAATATGATTGTGGCATTGGTGGCATCCTTAGCTTCATCTGAGGAAGGGTAAACACCGTTGTCTAACAGCACTTGAAATAGGTTTTTACTAGGAGACTGGCCTTTTTATTTATATTTTTCTTGGTACAAAAGTGCCTCAAAGAGGTTTTCACTTTGGGACCTCAATGTTTGATTTTATTTTATTTTTGGCAAAGGAGGTTCACCCACTATCAAAAATAGGTAGCATGATATAATCTAATATAAAAACCTTATTTATGATATCCAAGTGGAATATGGTTTCTTAGGCCTAGAAAGTCACAAATAGCCTCATCATTTTCAAACTTGTCAAGTGATATTGTGGATTCTTGTTGGTCCCAGTCAATGAGTTGAGGATGATATAGTAAAAGTGGGGAAAAGTGAATAATAGGTATAATGGTACATACAAAATGAGGATTAAACAAGTTGGTATTGAATAAGTCCTCATATTTATTATGATTGGACTTTGCATTGCTACCATCATCATCATCACTAATCATTGGTGTAGGAACATTTATAAAATACACATGGTCATTCTCGAGTAGTTTAAATATAATATCATAAGTTTTTTTGTGTTTGGTCATATAGATGGGCTTAAGATTGCCTTACTAATTTTCCCCTAGACATCTACGTTCATAAGCTTGATTATCCATTATCCGATTAGGGATGGGATATTTTTTACTTTGGTAACAAATTTTTAAGTCATCATTAAAAAGCCAAGATTCATATTCGATAAGTGGGTCTTGATCTTGGCTAGTGGATGATGTAAAAATAATAGGTCTTTCACCATTAAGATTTCATTTTTATCACAATTCTATGTAAATGTATTTAGATTTGGGTCTTTCATAGGATTTAGGGGCTTGTGGAAGTTTGGCTATATGGAAGGCATTGTGTGTGAGTTATTCTCCTGGACCTTTGTCAAAGATGGTAAAATGATTAGATATCTCAGGAGGGTGTAGAGGAATTAGAGGAAAGGCTTTTTGGGTCAATATAATTATAATATGGTAATTTGGCATGTTCATCCTTATCTTTCTTTGGCATAGGGTCTAGGTAGAAATGGTAGTTGTAACTTTTATACTCAGCTTCTAAATTCTTAAAAAATTGATATGGTTTTAATTATGTATAAATACTCACCTCCATCCTAAAATGGGGGAACTTGATGCATTATTGCAATGTGGAAGGTATTGCATGAATCTCATGTATCCATGGTTGGCCTAGTAATAGATTATATGATAGATCAAGACTAGAACATGAAAAAGTGTGCCATGGGTCAAGGGCCCAATGATAAGTAGTAAATAAATTATTCCCCATGATTCCCTTTCCACATTATCATAGGCCTTGATGGTAATGGTATCTATAAGAAGGTCACCTATCGTATATCCAAGATGTTTGACTAACCTTAGGGACACAATATTGAGACCTGACCCATTGTCTATGAGAAAATGTTTAACTTTGTGTTGGGATATGAAAAATTCAATGTATAATAATTTATTGTGAAGAGGGCTAAGGGAAAACATATCACTTTGGTCAAAGGTTAATTATTGGCTAGGATCTAAGTGTCTTACAAAAGCTTAGAATTTAATCAATGTAATGTCATTTAACACTTGGGATTGGCTTAGGAGTTATGTAAGGATATTATTGTGGATAGTAGAGGTACACAATAAATCTAAAATAGAGATTTGAGAGAGCATATTTTTTAATGGTTCCACAATATCATACATATTCTCTTTGGCATAGGTAATTGGCTTGTTTTAGACTGACATGGGAGATTGAATAGGCTCATTGGTAGAAGAGGTTACGATCTTGGAATGGTAACTTTCATCCATTGAGTTATGATTATGAAATCTAGATTAGGTAATGGGATATGGTAATTATAAGAGGGTCCTATAATGGTAACTCTTGGGTATTGATGAGCTTAGTTGTACTCACAGACCATAGGAGGATTACCAATATAAGGAGGTATTTAGGCATTGTTTGGTACTAGTAATTGGAGATTGAATATTGGCCTTGAGTTAATGGTAGTAATGGTGATATGAACACCCATGATATGTACTAAAACTCTATTTTAGTCATCTTTAATGGAAATATATGTCCCTTGGTTATCATTATGACCTTCGTTCCATCCATTTTATAGTTGTTATCACCATCATTATTGTTGTTATTATTGCTATTATTTATGTTATTTCTATAGTGGTGGTCTATGTTGTTACTAATTCTATTGTTGATTCTAGTTGTTGGCATAATGATATAGAAAATGGTTTTGATAAATACCTAGATTTTGATTATAAGAATGGGCCCTATTATCCAACTCAATTTCTCCATTTTCCAACATTTTCTAAATAAGATGCCTTAGTTGCACACAATAGTGAATGGAATGTCCTTTGACTTGGTGATAGTCACAAAACTCATGCTCTTTATACCATTTATGGAAAGGAACATCCTTAATGAATGGTTTAACAATAATCCTACTAATCATATTGGTGTTAGCTAGCTTTTAAAACATGGATTCAATAGGCTCTCCTATGTCACTAAAGATTCTCTTTACATGTGGTCCTCTTCTTGGTTGAGGCATTTACAAAGGAAGAGGTGGGAGTGCATGTGTTTGTGGAATTGGATACATATGTGGGGTGGGTTGGGTAGATGGTATTTACACCATTTGTATGTGGCATAATTTAGTAACTCCATTACCCACAATGTTCTTGTTATGGTTATAAACTTTGGGATTCTCATGAGTATTAACTTGGTCTGGCATAAGAGCTTGCATTTGAATTGGGATCTGATTCTAAATTTAGACTTGGTATTGATTTTGGATCTAGTTTGGGCCTTGGTACTAGTTTTGGATTTAGTTTAGACCTTGGTACTACTAGTTTTTATTAGGCGTATATAACTTGATTACTCCTTTATTGATAAGAGCTTTCCAAATTTGTAGGCACTTGCCAATGATCTCTTCAAAAGTGTGGGTATATTACAACTCCAAGTGATAGGATATATCACTTTGTATATTATGAGTAAACACTAAAACTAACTGTTTATTCAATAGATTATGCATGAAACGGTTAGAAAGTTCCCTCCATCACTACAAATAGCTCAAAAATATCTCACCATGTCTATATTGTTACTAAACTAAATCAAAAATAGTAATCTCATGCTCGAGATTATAAGATAAATGTTACATAATTTTTTTGACAGGTCATCAAAGTATAACACAAAATTATTTAAAATTTGGAGTAACTAATCCAAGGTTTATCGCACTAGACTGCACAAAAAAAGAAGTAGGTAGATATCACTAAATGCTATTGGCTAGAAAGTAACAAATAACTCCTTCAAATGTTCCTTTGGTTTGCTTTTACCTTTTTACTTATTGAATTTTGGTGGCTCAAAACCTAGAGGAAATTGAAATTATTTGTCTACTTCCTAGTTTGAAAAGTTGTAATTACATCCTTTATTTATTAAAATTATTGAGCTAAAAACATGGATGGTATAGATGGTTGAAGTTAGGCAGGCTAAGGTGAATTAGCTTAAGTGGGGTATAATGGAAGTATAGAGGACTAAGGGATGTTTGTTTAGTTGGTCTCCTGACCATGATTATTCATTCACTGGTTAGGGTTATATTTTTGGTATGGTATTTTTTATAGGTACATATTAGGATTAGGATTAGTGAGGTGACTTTGACTTGGAGGGTATTGTGGCCTTAATAGAGGCATTTGGTATTCGGGAATGAAATACGTAGGATGGGATTAGATAGTCAAACCCCATTGTATAAATGACACTTGTTATTGGCTAAAGGTTTTTGGTTGAAGGTGTTGCATGTTAGGCCCTTATTTTATGTGAGGTAGATGTTTGGTATGGAGTAATTATTTCCTAGTGGGTACTTTTTATAAGTTAGAACTTCATTGTGGAGTGTTAGGAACTTTATGGATGTTAGCCACTTGATGATAACTAATAGCTAATTATTGTTGACTATTAAGGATACATTATTGATTAGACAACATTTACGATAAAGGATTTACCACTTGTAGTGGTGGCACGTTGGTCTGTATTTATTTTTGTCGATTATTGGTCACCACCTATTGAGGTAGAATATTTCTCACCATTTATTGGGGTGGGGTATTGGTTTGTGTTTGGTTACTTTCCCCCTGTTATGTGTTTGAAGAAGTAGCTAGTTGAGGGGGACTAGTCATATGTTACATTTGTGAGCTAGACATTCTTGTCACCTACTATTGTGATCTACTAATGGAGTCAATAAGAAGAACCTATTATGAATTTTTACTTTAAACATTTGACTAAACTTGGTTTAGATTAGGATACACTTGTGTGTTACCTATCATGCTTTGAGAAGGGTCTTTTGATAGAGATACAAATGCTTCCTTAGTTATCAAGACATTAAAAATGTCTACAACATAGGTAGTTTGAAGAAATAGGTTAGTGTTTGGATTAGCCTAACTCGATGAGTCAATTTAATCCCCAATTGAAGGAGTTAACTCTATGAGAGACATATTGGAAATGGTCATGGCATTTATATTTATATTTAGGTTAAGGTATGTTTGATACACTTACTACATGTATATCAATTGGTCAATAATTTGACCTTTTATTTTTGCCAGTGTGATAAGCTATTGATTATGTATTGGTATAACGGCCTTGTTTTAGCTAGATGAGGCTTGCTTGAATGGTTTGATGAGATGTGAATTACTAGGTATTCTAACCAAGATAGGTAGACTTCCATGTGGGAAGCCTAATGGGAACTTAACACCTATCTCTATCTCTTTAACAAGAATTTCATCTTTATATTCCAAGAGATGTTGATCAAACAAGTAGGGATCATAATTAGTATTGTTTGATGTAGTCCCATAATAAGGTTATTATTGTTGGACCTGTTCTACATTATGTGGTACATTAGTAAGGTATTGGGTACTTTAGTATTACTCTTATCTTGGATAGGAAGGTGTGTTGGCAAGGTAGTATGCCAATGGGTCTTGCCCCTATTATGTATAGTGGGTAGCACATGAGGGTTATGTATCTATCTCATAGGCTACATCATCTCTATAATGATCTTGAATAAAGGGGTCACTCTTTAAAATGTCTTCATATGAAGGATTATACATTGTTCCATTATGTGTATGGTGAGGCATGGTTGAGCTAATGGTTAAGTGTCTCATGAAAAGTTGATATAGTATTGAAAATGCTTAGAACTTGGCCTAAAAAGATTCTTGAAAACTCAATTGTGGTCTAACTTGGCTCTTAGGATGAGGTATAAATGTAAACTCAGTCTTTAGAAAAGGTCTATACTAAGTTTAAGTCTAAGGAAAATTGGAATGGAAATATGAAACTAGTATTGACAAAATGTCTAGAATTATCTAAAATGAAAAATAAACTTGGTCTATGTCTAAGAATGAAATTGTGTTAGGTCTTTGGCAAAGGTCAGAAAGCTAGTCTTGGACAGAAAACACACTAGGTCTTTAGAAAATGTCCTCAAAGTTAGTTTTGGAAAATAACTTAATCTAGGAATTAAAACTTGAAATAAACTTAAATCTAAGGTAATTGGTTTGAAACAAAGAGTGTACCTAGTCGAGGTAAAAACTTAGAAACTAGGTCAAAAGTGAACTTGGTCTAAAATGAACTTTAAAAATGAAAAATGAAGGTCTGAACTTGTTCTAGGAAAATGTCTTAAACCATTTGGAAAGCCAACTCAAGTAACACAAACTAAGTGCAAAAAGTAAAACATTCAAGCCTAAGTAGTAGACAAGATTCAAATGTAAACTAATTTCCTTAGATCTATACCTAAGGGTGGGTTTCATATTTAGTTTGAGAAGGTATCTTAAGTCTTGGTAAAAGGTTCATAATTTTATGTGAATGGAATAACTATGCTATATTTGAAAATGGATCCATAATTTTAGGATGTTTGAAACTTGGTAAAAAATAACTCCAACTAATCTAGGAAAAAATGGCTAGTGTAACAACACTATTTTAAAAATAAGGGCAAAAATGGTTTTGATCTTGTTTGAACAAGGCAAATAGTTTGAAACAATTTTGGAAACATTGTGAAAATGGTGTATGTAACATGTTTTTGTTTGACATTTTCAGCCATTTTATTTGACAAAGTGATTTTAGACTCAAACAATATAATTAAAAGAAATAACACCTAAATACATGCTCCTATGCTAAAACTGACACAAGACATGCATAGTATCCATCAAACTTTTATTGATATACCAGTCTTGAAAGGAATTAATTGTTAATCCAATAACTAAGGAGTGCATGTAGGTAGAGTTTTTTAAGCCCCCTATATCTCTCAAGAATTGATATGTGGCATGGAACTTAGTTGAAGCAACTCAGGATTGGGAGGATAATCCATATCAAGTGTGGTCAATTTATCTAAAATTTTTGATTGGATTTTATAGATGGTCCACAAGTGCCTAAAAACACTTGGGCATAACAAATATTTGTTAATGGATTCAAACTACCTATCTTTTTATAAAAGGGTCTTGTCCCTTTCACAATGACTTCAACCACGTAATACTTAGTGAATTTTGATGTCTAGACTGCTGCTTGACCTAACTCCCCTTATAATTGGTTAGGTAAACCACTCAATTACTATCCAAATGGAAAGTACACTCTTTTTATATACCCCATTGGATAAATGGAGTTGGAATAATGTTGTAAGATGAAACCCCAGGTAAAAATCCTCCTAAATAACTTGCGAGAAAGTACTCACAAGCCAAAAAGAAAATAAAAATAAGAATTAGGTTATTTTTGGGTAATTTAATTCCTTAGGAATAAAGAGAGAGAATACACAAAATTTCTTGAGGTAAACTCAATCAAAAAAGAAACATAATGTATTTTTGGTCACCCAAGTTCCCTAAAGGGGAGAGAATATGCACAAATCTTTACTAAAGCTAATCTAGTGTTTTGTCAAAAATGAAGAACAAAAAATAAAAGTGCTCTTAAGTCTAAATGTGATTGTTCTTTTTAAACACCTATGGAAATGTGATTAACATTTGGCCTTTATTTAGAACATTGAAATAACAAAAAAGAAAGTTATTTTGTACAAGTTTTTAGGAAAACCAAAAGACAATGTGAGATGAATTTTATACCACAAAAATAAATGTGAAATGGTTTTTTTAATGTGTTTAGAATCCTCTTTTGATTAATTCCATACAAGAAACATTAGAGGATTGATTTGTACTTGATTGGGTTACATAAACAAAGCAAAATTTTAAATTTGTAAAGTCTCAAGTTTTTGGTCTCAATCAATTTTACCATTTATCAAAATGATTTCATTGTTTTAAGAACTTGCATAGAAAATTAAAAAAAAAACAAAAAACTAGACAAAGATCATTTCACCAATTACAATGACAACTGTTGGAAATATTGTCATTGATATCAAAGGTCTAGCATTATTGGTGATAAAGGCCCCATTGTATTTAATATTGTTTATAATAAATATATCTTGCCTAATGTGAGTTAATATTTATTTAATATTAACAAATATATTTTTGGTTGCACATGAGACAAAAGAAGGGTCCATGGAGAAGTCAAAGAGCCATGGGGTAAAGACAAAAGAAGGGTGGGATGCATTTTCCCATGAAGAGTCATCTTGGGGAATTCTAAGAGTCACCAAGTGAAGACAAAAGAGGAAGGGCACATTTCTCATGAAGGGACACTTTGAGGAATACGAAAAGTCACCAAGATAAGGACAAAAGTGGGAAGGACGTTTTTGGTCATGAAGGGTCACTACATGACTTTTCAAAGGCAAGAATATGAAGGGTCATACAAGTTTGGCACCATTTTCCATGAGGATTGAAGGGTCACAAAGGGGGAAGGCCAAAGGTCATTTGGAAAGCTATAAATAAAGGCTTGAGAAGCCATTTGTAAAATGAGAGATAGAGGTTGATTTGATATTGTAATATCTAGCTTATAAGAGCAATTGTGAGAGATGAATATGATTTGTATTTGTTATATCTAGCTTAGAAGAGCAAAGGTGAGAGAGAGGAAGGAGATGTTGTAATGAACTATCATTTGTTGAGATAGAAACATTGAGAGATAGGTGTGTGGTATACACAAAGGGGTTGGTGCTCTTGTGGGTTGTGCTCATGAATTGTTACTAGGTTGGTGCTCAACAAGGGGTTGGTGCTCATGAACTGTTGCTGGTTTAGTGCTCGGCAAAGGGGTTGGTGCTCCTGTGGGTTGATGATCGACAAATAGGCTGGTGCTCCTGTGGGTTGGTGCTCAACAAAGGGGTTGGTTCTCCTATGGGTTGGTGCTTGGCAAAGGGGTTGGTGCTCTTGTGGGTTGGTGCTCACGAATAGTTGTTGGGTTAGTGCTCATCAAAGGGGTTGGTGCTCCTGTGGGTTGGTGCTCATGAATAGTTGTTGGGTTGGTGCTCAGTAAAAGGGTTGGTGCTTGTGAATATTGTTTTGGTTGGTGCTCATTCATATACTTGAGATTGTTCTCCATGGTTTTTCCCACATTGGGTTTCCACATTATATCTGGTCTCTTTCTCTATCTTATGTGGTGTTTATTGTTTGAGTTTTATTTCATATCTTGAATGTTTGATTAAGTGGAATTTGGTTAAGGGAAAGTTTTATAAGATGTATGATATACTGATTCACCCCCCCTCTCAGTATATCCCATGATTAACAATTGGTATCAGAGCAAGTTCCTTTAGAAAGGGTTTAACAGCTTGAAGGTAGATCAAAGAAAAGCATAAGGTGACCAAGAAGCTAAAGAAGGAGAATCAAGAGTTGAAATCTATGGTTGAGGCTCTTAAGGAATAGGTGTGTATCTTGGATTCTAAGTTAGATATATAAGTAAAAGAAAATAAGATATTTATTCAAGATCTTAAGAATCAGTTAGAGGTTGCAACTTCAATTTTAACTTCAAAAGAAGAAGAGTGTAATTAGTTGAAGGTTGAGTTAGGTTCTTTAAAGGATAATCATGAGAAGCTTATAATCAAGGTTGAAAAAGATCATGAAATATTAGTCCAAGGAAAGAAGGATGCAGGTTTTGAAGGTAAATCAAAGAAGTCGATCAGGCAACCCAATGCTTTTAAGTTTTCAAATTCTTTTCATGGCCGTTGTTTTGTTTGTCATCATGTTGGTCATAGGGCAAGATACTGTATGAGGAGAAGTAATCAGTCAAAGGGAGATCTAAGTCACATTCAAAAAAAAGGGGAGAAATGAATAATATAGAGGACATTTCAAATAGATAAGGTTGGAAAGAACAAAGCTACAAAAGGAAATCGGGTCAGAGATGTACAGACAGGTCTTATTTTTATTGCTATTATTTTTATTGTAATGGCTATGGTCACAAGAAATTAGAATGTAGAAAAATATCTAACAATTTCAGAAATAAGGAGAAGGAAAGTCAAGTAGAGTCAAGCAGAAGCCACAACTCTTTTGCTCCTCTATCAAGCTTTGATGAAGAGACCATAGTATGATACAAGTGTAACAACTTTGGACACATAGCTCGGTATGGTAGAAGCGTGTTCAAGTCAGTCAAGAAGGATCAGAGCTTCAAATCTCCATTCATCAAGAAGAAGGTTCAAACATGTTCATGGTAGAAGAAATAACCTGAAGATTCTATGATGGTTCAGACAGCCCTGCATGTAAGAGGTAAAGATCAGCCATGGTTAATTGATAGCAGATGTTCGAGGCATATGACATGAGATAAAAGTAAATTCATATCTCTAAAGAAGATCAATGGTGGTACAGTGAGATTCATAGATAAAACCGCTGCCAGGATAGCTAGAAAAGGTACTTTGAGTTTGGATTATGGTAAAACTAAGACTAAAAATGTTTTGTATGTAAAAGGTCTTAAGCATAATCTATTGAGTGTTGGTCAAATATGTGATCAAGGATACACATTAAAGTTTCATGCTGAAGGTTGTGAGATTAGAAGAAAAGATTCAAATGAGTTGATTGCAGATGCTCAGAGGATAGGGAACAATGTATATGTATTGTTAGATATCTTCTCAAAGGCACGATCAAAGGACACATTCAAAGATCTATGAGAGGAGTTGGGAGTAATTTATATTACTTCTTACCATTGATGTTCAGCATCAGTTGAGGGGGAGCTAAGTGTTAACTCCAAGTAGGCCCTTTGCCATTTATGTCAAAGGGGGAGAATAACAGGTACATGTATAGGTGCAAAAATAGGTACAAAGAATAGGTATAGGTTGATACAATAAGGGGGAGTTACTATATGTTTTCAGATGATAGGATGTATAGGTGACAAGATGTGGCAGTTTCAGGATTGAGGTTGCCATCAATGACAAAGGGGGAGATTGTTGGAAATATTGTCATTGATGTCAAAGGTCTATCATTATTGGTGATAAAGGCCCCATTGCATTTAATATTGTTTGTAATAAATATATCTTGGCTAATGTGAGTTAATATTTATTTAATATTAACGAACATATTTTTGGTTGCATATAAGACAAAATAAGGGTCCATGGAGAAGTCAAAGAGCCACAGGGTAAAGACAAAAGAAGGATGGGATGCATTTTCCCATGAAGAGTCATCTTGGGGAATTCCAAGAGTCACCAAGTGAAGACAAAAGAGGAAGGGCACAATTTCTCATGAAGGGACACTTTGAGGAATACAAAAAGTCACCAAGATAAGGACAAAAGTGGGAAGCACATTTTTGGTCATGAAGGGTCACCACATGACTTTTCAAAAGCAAGAATATGAAGGGTCATACAAGTTTGGCACCATTTTCCATGAGGATTGAAGGGTCACAAAGGGGGAAGGCCAAAGGTCATTTGAAAAGCTATAAATAAAGGCTTGAGAAGCCATTTGTAAAATGAAAGATAGAGGTTGATTTGATATTGTAATATCTAGCTTATAAGAGCAATTGTGAGAGATGAATATGATTTGTATTTGTTATATCTAGCTTAGAAGAGCAAAGGTGAGAGAGAGGAAGGATATGTTGTAATGAACTATCATTTGTTGAGATAAAAACATTGAGAGATAGGTGTGTGGTATACACAAAGGGTTTGGTGCTCCTGTGGGTTGGTGCTTAGCAAGGGGTTGGTGCTCCTATGGGTTGGTGCTCACGAATTGTTGCTAGGTTGGTGCTCGACAAAGGGGTTGGTGCTCTTGTGGGTTGGTGCTCATGAATTATTACTGGGTTGGTGCTTGGCAAAGGGATTGGTGCTCTTGTGGGTTAGTGCTCATGAATTATTGTTGGGTTGGTGCTTAGTAAAGGGGTTGGTGCTCCTATGGGTTAGTGCTCAAATTTTTTTTTTGGGTTGATGCTCGATAAAGGGGTTGGTGCTCATGAATAGTTGCTGCGTTGGTGCTCAGTAAAGGGGTTGGTGCTCCTGTGGGTTGGTGTTCAGCAAAGGGGTTGGTGCTCCTACAAGTTGGTGATTGTGAATATTGTTTGGGTTGGTGCTCATTCATATACTTGAGATTTTTCTCTGTGGTATTTCCCACATTGGGTTTCCACATTATATATAGTGTCTCTCTCTATCTTGTGTGGTGTTTATTATTTGAGTTTTATTGCATATCTTGAATGTTTGATTAAGTGGAATTTGGTTAAGGGAAAGTTTTATAAGATATATGATATACTGATTCACCCCCCCTCTCAGTATATCCCGTGCTTAACAATAATTTCACTGATTAGAAATAATTTCACCACTATTATGATAAATCTGTTAAATAGAGTGAAAATTTTGCTAAAATTAAAACAAATTTGATAATAGGTATAAAATCAAACCTAGAAAATTTTACCTAAAGTGTAGGACATTTTCCCTATAGTGCAGAGTATTTTCACCAAAGTGTAGAATGTTTTCACCAAAGAACAAGATAACACAACTAGGAAGGTAATGTGAACATTTTCATCAAAACTTAGGAAATGGATTATGTTTGACAAAAAACAAATTCTTTGAAAGTTTTAACGATTTCATTGAATTCTAAGACAAATTCATCGATGGAAAAAAACTTGCAACAAAATAAAAGAAAATAGAGATGATTCATCATTCATAGAGAAATTTTAGAATTGGAAGAACAAAAAGGACAATTTCACGGTTCTTAGAGGTGAAGTCACTGATACATAGACAAAGAAAAAACATGGCATTTTCAAGAAAAAAGAGCTAAAACAAGGTCAATGATGAATTTTTCTTGGCTCCTAAGAGGTCCAAAAATTCTCTTATGATGAGTGTGGGGTGCATGGTCCCATTGGGTATGCTAATATATCATAGGATTACAAGGACAAATTGTTAATTTCTCTTTGTTAGTAAAATTAAAAAGGAACAAATCAATGAAACTAGCATTCAAAGCCTAAGACATAGGGAGAACAATGTAACAAACAAGAAAAAAGGCAACAAGAAGACAAAATTACACTTTTAACTTCCTTAATTATTCAAATGGCTTGTTGGCATGAAAGTAGGCTTGTGCTTAGTATGGTGGATAAATGGTCTTTGTTGATGCTTGATGCTTTATAGGCACAACATCCTCTTCTCCCCTTGGTTTTTATCTTGAAATGAGTTGGTTGTGTGAAGCTTCTCTTATAAATTCTATATAGTCAGTGTGCACCAAAAAACTTATTTAGGAATGGGCATGGCACTTATATTTATAAGTTTTCAACTAACTCTAACCCAAGAGTAGCTAGGCTAGGGTTAATATTAGAACTCTAAATGCAATTAATGAAGTATTTAATTATGCATTTATGGATTCATGGATCAACATTTCTAATTTTTATGGCATTTATGTTGATATTTTATAATTTTTGAATTTGAGGATGATGACATCATCATGACCTCATATTTTATTGAAAAATCCTGTTTAGAGATTACATATCCACTAATTCAACATGGAATTTTCACTTAAGCATTTAATTTAATTTTATTGGTTAATTAATTCTACTTAGTATTTTGGTCATTTCAAGAATTGGTTTAAGTGCCCCGCTTAATTGGTCAAAAATGTTAGTTTGCTTGGTTAAAACTTGCTTGGTGATGAAGCTATGAGAGCTTATCATTGCATACATGGTAATACAAAAAGTAGGGATGATTTGACATAATTTTGGGCACTTACATCTAATGTGTGGATGAATTTTGGATGTTTAGGTGATTTCTAGGCTTAATTTGCATAGTTTGGTAGAAATTAGTATGAAGTCTATTTAGACATGGACGTGGCCAAAAATGAGTGTCTATAATGAACACATGATAGGATAGGTGGTAAGTCTAAATGATAAGCTATAGGGCTGATAGTCTCTAAGATCTCAAATGACTCGACAACATGAGGTTCCAAATTAGAACCTTTTCTATAATAGACAGGGATCTTATTTGGTCTCACTCTTATAAACACTTTATCACAAACATTGAAGTGTCGATTAATCCTCTTCATATCAAGATATTTATTTTGAAAATATTGTGCAACCTCAAGGTGTTATTGAATATAAAAAACTTGTTTCTCTATGTCCTACAACATGGTAGGACCAATCATGATGCAATCCTTAATGAGATCCCAACTCAAGTAGTTATTACATGCTCTAGGATATGGCACCTCAAAGGGTCGCATCTTGATATAACCATGGTAACTATTGTTATAATAAAATTATAAAAGGTTAAAAAAATCCTCCCAATGGGATAACTAATCCATAACATACATGTGAATCATGTCCTTTAAAACTTGGCTGAATCTCTAAATCTATCCATTTATATTAGGATGATAAGAGGTACTAAAAATGAGTTAAGTGCCTAATGCCTTCTATAGAGTAGTAAAAAATTAGGATGTGTACACAAGATCTTAATCTAATATAATATTATGGGGAATCCTATGTAATCAAATAATACCATCTAAGAATACTCTTTCCATTGATGTAGAATTATTAGTATTCATGGGAGAAAAATGAGCTACCTTCATCATTTTATCCATAGTCACCATGATCACATCATGATGATAGGAAGAGGTA